>JANAVB010025598.1:7805174-7920174 GCA_029216955.1 Iris pallida | reverse complement strand
AGAACTCTCCTGCGGCTTTGCTTCCGACCGCAGAGGACCCCACTGCCCCTAAATCCAGCAGAGGTACAAGCCTCCTGAATTTAGGGCTTATTTTTTTAATTTTATAAATCAATTATTTTGAATAGATATTATTATTTGATTATTATTTGATTAAAGGCTCTTTACCGTAACTTTGACTTCTGGAGCGTCAGGGATGCCAATCTCTGGAAACTCTTTTCATCAGTGTGTAGTAGACAAGATTACCTTCATATTGATATATCATGTCCCATCCAAACTTGTTCCCTTGTACTCTTTTTGCTTCACACAACTTTGGATCAATTTAGACCATTTGATCATTAATTAATTATTAATTGATTTTTCTACTTTTATCTTTGATCATCATATGTACGTTACCGTGACTTTTAATTTAGGAGCACAAGGCTAGTCTTTTTCTTGAAATAAACTTCTCATGCATGATCTACTCGAGACGCCCTACACCCATGACCTTCGTGTTCCACTCAGACACACCATCTTGTGCTTCATTTGCTTCGCACAACCTTTAGGTCAATTTAGGCCAATTAATTATCCACCGTAGAATGTGACCAGACTTCCAATTTAATTTTGGGATCCGACATCGATCCAACCTAGTCGACCCAAAATATGGACATGGCCCACATGAAGCCTACTACCCGCATGACACTTGTGTCACATTTATTTGAGCCCTCCTGCGGCCAGCAGAGCAGCAGCGCAGTACAGCAGTGCAGCAACAGCACGTGAGCAGCAGCAGCGCATGGCAGCCGTGCGCCGCCGCGGCCGTCGTCGTCACCGACGGGCCCCTCCGGGCTGCGCATGGGTCGGGCGCACCTTCTCGTGGCGGCCACCGTCCTCCGGGATGCGCCGTCTAGGCGATTTGTGCATTTTGTACGGGATCCCGTCGGCACGAGCTCGGAATGGATCCAGAAATGGCGTTCCATCGCAGTGACTTCGCACATATTTTTTGGGAAATCCGACCGTTGGATCGACGATCTCTTTGCTTCGTCACAATCTCAGTATATCCATCTTCACTTCCCTTAATTTTTATCCGTTAATTTTGTCGTTTGATACATCAAAACCGGCCACAAAGTTGACGCTTTAAATTGTATTATTTTTGGACAGTTTTGTGGAGCCAAATTCGTCGGTTCGTATCTCCTCCATCGCAGCTCCGTCTGGCGTGCTACTGGTTCCTATGTGCAGCTGGTATAACCCTCTTCCTACCCCTTAAGTTTTGTTTCATTATGAGCACGTTTGATTGGTTGAATTTGACGCCAAAGTTGGCCGTCCGAATTCATAATTTCTAACTTGTAAAATTCTATTTTTGAACCCGGGACTCCAGATTCAATTTCTGACACTACCAGTAGACTCGTGGCATCGTTCTGGCACATTTTCATATAAAATTTGTCATATTTGGAGGATGTGGGCCCTGGCATGCATTTTGGTACAAAACGGGCCCCACAGTCTGGGTCAACGAGACTTTTTGACGCCGGTTCATCGGAATCCAATTCCGGATATACCATTGAATTTGTATCGTCATTCTGAACTTGTTGACATATAATTTGCTAGGATTTAGTGGACATTGGTTCTGGCACGCATTTCGGTACAAGTCGGATACCAATATCCGGGTTAACAGGTCATTTTGAGATCGGCTCATCGAAATCCAATTTTGGATATACCGTTGAGTTCGTATCATCATTCTGGACTCGTTGACATATAATTTGCTGAGTTTTGAGGACTTTGGCTCCGACACGCTTTTCCGTGCAAATCAGAATTTCAATGTCCTGGTCAACGGACCAATTTGAGATCGGGTCAACGAAATCCAATTCTGGATATACCGTTGGGTTCGTATCATCATTCTGGATTCTTGGACATATAATTTATTTGGTTTACGGGTTATAACTTAGTTTCCGAATAGTTCCCAAGTCATCTTATAAATTGGCATCCTATTCAGTACTCATATCCTGTTATATATATTTTCTGCTGATTTTGTCTTGTATTTTACATGTTCTACATGCTCTTATGCTATACCTTGATTGGAGTCTAAGTACTGTTTGGGAGAAGGGTTACAACCCCGGTCCTTGTGTAACGCCCCAGTCCCAAAATACGTAGGACTAGGAACGTAGACATGCCAGCCGTATAATAAATATACGTAAGCTGTAAAATGCAGTTGAACCATAACTAATCTCATCCACACAAATAAATGAATAAAAGATATCATATAATGATAATGAATTGTCTTGATACAATATGTTGGGCGGAGACAAATCCACTACCAACAAGTAAAGAAAAAAATACATGAGAGAATAAATGATTTTGGCGAGCGAAGCGAAGATGATCCAAGTACAATCATCCTTGAAGAGATACCGATGATCACGGCTAGAGCTAGAGCACCTGTGAAAGATAAGAGCACACACCTGGAGAGATAACCAGGTCCTCAGAGGGACGTAACAAGACACATAATATCATGCCATATAAACTGAATAAATATTGCTCAAATAAATAAGTCAATTGAATTATAACATGGTCCAATACACACCTATTGAACGAGCGTACCATCCCCCCAACCAAACAAGGACATGAGATGGTAAACTAATTCACGGTGACGTATCTTTCCATACTATGAATCCAATATGGTATCCGGACCCCAACAAGGTTCAATACCTTCTCATCGAAGTAGTAAGCCACACCTACAACCAAACAAGGACAAGATGTGACGAACTAATTCGCGACAAGTTATTGTTCCAAGCCACGGTCAGATACAAGTACCCAAACCAAAAGTACTCGTACCTAACGGATAAGGTAGCCTACCGTTCTAAGTAAGATGTAGTTAAGAACAATCCTTCATGCGCATGGACCCTGGCTAAATAGGATCGGCATAGTCCCCCCTTGGGGCACCAGAGGCCCCATCAGTAAGAGCATAACGTTCCTCAGAACGTCAGTGGCCGTCAGTAATCATGGGTCATCAACCCCGTATCTCCAGCGGAGCTTCCGGGTCACAAGAAAAAGTGTATCGAAGCCCATACGCTAAGGAATTGTCCTCCCCGTCCAATGCCTACTATGTTGTATCCACAACATAAAACCTCTATAACTGCTAAGTCAAACTAAGCATGCAACCTCTATTAGCGGTTATTCCTATCGCACGGCTTGTACGTACTGGTGGCCAGCCAATCACGCACGTCCGTGTTCTACATACGACACACAACTTCGTGGTATAACGTGTCAAGGCCAATGAATGCAACACACAAGGTGGTCCCTTAAATCTAGGTTTTATGTGTAAGAAAAATAATACATAGCAGGAAATATAAATGAACAGTAAGTTCTAACAGGTTATGCCATGTATCACAGTTTATTTTGCATAAAGAAAATAAATAACGCATGAAATATGAGCTAAAATAAATAAACAACAAATAGCAAGGTGTCTTGCCTGGTAGGACGCCTGGTGTGCTGCACTGATTAAGGTGACACGAACTGCAACTTCGGTGTAACAACTATGCAAGGTGACCTCGGGTGGTGACACTGACAGTTCCATCGGTCCATGAGGGTCAAATTAGTTAGGGTCAATAGGTGGAAGGAAAGAATTGGCAAAGCAATAGGAAGATTGGGAGTGGTCACGATTAAGATAATCCTAAGAGGAAATCGATTTAGAGCAAGACAGTCCCGTTATAATTCATATATATACCCTTTTAGAATATTTATTAGAAATATTCATAATTATTTTAGAAAGCCTTATAAAACGTATTTAGTAATACTTTTAGGAGAATATTCCTTAATTACCAGTAAAAATAATATTTAGTCAAATAATATATGTTTTTAGAAATACTTTATAATACTTAAAATATAAATTATTAGTCAAAATATGCTTTCTGAAAAATTGGAAGTCGTTTTTAAAGAAAAACTCTAAGTTGTCAAAATAATTTCTATTTATTTAATAAAATAGAAGAATACAATAAAATTTTAATAAATAAAATCATAATCATAACAAAGTTTTAAAATAATACTAAGGATATAATATATCAATATAATAATAACAGTAGTAATAAAATGATAATATTAATAACAGTAAATATAATAATAATAATAATAATAATAATAATAATAATAACAATAATAATAATAATAACAATAATAATAATAAAGTATAATAATAATATTAACGATAATAATAATAATAAAACAGAATAATAATAATAATAATAATAATAATAATAATAATAATAATAATAATAATAATAATCCTTTAAAAAAATAAATAAATAATAATAATAATAAAAACAAAAACATCAAAACCCAGATTCCCGAACCCAGCTTTTGTAAAGGGAAAGTTTCCACAAAAGGAGAAGGAGACGAGTGGGAGAGAGAGAGGAATTTAGTGAGAGGGAAGAGAGATGAGAGAAGAGGGAAGCAGTGGAGGAAGCTCCTCGCTGTGACTGGAGCTCGGCCGGGGCCGGACTGCTCGACGCAGGCGTTTGGAAGGCTACACCACGGAGAACTGGAGACCACCAGAATTTGGTGGTCCTGCCATTCGGCAAGTTATGCGATGCTGAAGGGTTCTGCAGCAGCGGCGCTCAGATCCAAGCGGCGTGGCGGGCCGCTGGTCTCAAGAGGCGGAGGAAGAAGAATAAGGCGGAGGGATCGCCAATGTGAGTGGGGCCAGGCGCTCCGGGTTTCCGCGGACGCTGAATCGAGCGGCGGTACGGGGCCGCTCGATTGATGGCGGCGACGAAAGCGCGGATGAGGTTGTCGCCGCTCGATCGGATCCGGTAAGTGGTGGTGGTGTGTTGGTTTGTTTTTATTTTGGGTGGTAGTGTGTGTTCTGGTGTTGGCCGGACGACAATAGGGTGCTGGTGTCTATGGTTTTCGGGTTTGGGGTGGTAAAGGGAACGGCTGTGGAGGGGTGATGACGGGGTGCTAGGTTTCGGCGACAGCGGTGTTGGTGATGGTGGTGTGGTCTGGGGTGGCAGGGCGTGGTCGTCGGAAAGGTTGGCCGTGGTGGCGTTGGTAGAACAGGGGGTCGGAGAGGAAATTGCTGGTGGCGGTGGTTGTGTGCTCGGTGATGGTGGTGGTTTGCCGTGAATTTGGGCCGGGTTTTGAGGGGACGATGGTGGCGGTGATAGTCTGGTTGGTGGTGGTGGTATGGAGGCTGGGAGTCGGAGAGTTGCGAGGGTGCTGAGGAGTCGGAGTTTGGTCGGAGGGCAGGGAACGGGACGGCGAAGGCGATGGCTATGGATAGGCTAGGATTATGGATTTATTGTTTGTCGTGTCGGGGTTGTCGGCACGGAGGAGAACATAATGTATTTGTAAAGATGGAATAAGAATTTGGACGGAGAACACGGACACGATGCACGCACGTTTGGTTGTAGAGAATTTGGAGAATAGAAATATATGGATAAGTACCTACCTATTTATAGGATGTGGGAATTTCCATTTGGATAGGATTAGGAATATTTAAAACCCAATTAGATAATTCTCTACTTAATTTAAATCAATTCAATAAATTCAAATCCAAATCTAAATTAATTTTAAATCTAATTAAATTACATCCTTTAGTTTAAAATCGAATAAGATAATTCAAATTCTAAATATGGATATTAATTTAATCTATTTAAATAAATCCAAAAATCAAATCACGATTTAAATGGCCACAATAACTTCCAAATATATTTTTCAAAATACCAATAATAATAATTTCGAAAATAATAAATATTTTTAAATATCTTTTTGAATAATAAAATATTAATATTAATAAATCTTAAAAATTACATTTTTATTTAAAATAAACTAGCAAAATATTTATGAAATATATGTATGCACTAAGAATATTATTTATTAATAATAACTGTCTAAATAAAAGGTTTTTCATAAATAAAATCATAAATTTAGGAAATTTTGATAGCTAAAAATAATTATTCTATACATTATCTTGAAACTTTAAAAAAATAAAAAATATTTTTCTAAAATATGTACGCTCGTACATATTCGCACTCGTCGAGCAATTACGAAAAATAAAGTTTCGTGCGCGACGTACAATACGACTACGCGACGTACAATACAAAATTTTAAATCAGTACCAAATTTAATAATAAAAAAAAGTAGAAATTTAGGGGTTTTACACCTTGTTTGGATTAAGGGTTGTAACTCGGCTTCTGAATAGTTCCCAATTTATCCTATATCTTTGTCTTGTATTTCACTATACTATCTCTTATAGAATTTGTCAATTCATATGGAACTGTTGTTAGTATTTGTACTTGCTCATTTTCCTGACAGGATAACCGTTGATGTTTACAGAGTACATGCTAGCTGATTGCTCTACCTTTTACGGGTATGACCAGGATAGAGTTTGATGAGACATTACCCTGGATCTCCAGGAGGATGCATTAGCAGTGGATGAGACACCATTAGTTTAGATTAGTCATTTTCAGTTGTATTTATTCTCTGGATTACTGTATTTGAGATTTGGGGTGTTTCTGGATTTGTGTTATCTTAGACACTTAGAACTCTATCTGGTTATTTCTCTGTGGTTTTATTTAATTTCATATCTATCTATCTTTTTATCGTATTCTACCTTAGATGTGATTGAGACTGTATTTGCTATGTCACCTCCATTTAGAGTGTATATACTGTACATGTACCTTATATATTGTTAGATGATGACCTATACAGCGTTCTACCGCAGATTCTCCGCCGTAGGCTGGACGTAACCACGTACTCGTGCCCCTAATCAGGGTGCGGGTCGTGACACATTTTTGTGGCGGCCCATGCAGGTCAGAGTCGCAACTAGTCTGATTTAGTAGTGGTGCTTGACTTAGAGCGCTGCTACGAGCCTGCTATTAGGATATAGGTTCTAGGTTATGATAGGAGTTGCTCAATCACAGTTAGGAACTCTTGATAGATTCCAGGGATAACCCCTGAGAATCTTATTTCGAAAACTCTTAAATATGTTCCCGCTTGTCTCCATTTACACTTCTTTGATTTGTTGTTGATTTTGATTCCTGATGTTCGTTGTTGACTTTGATCTTACATCGAGATAAATTTTGTGGATTGAATTAAGGTATATCCTGATAAGGTAAATGTCTGCTTTATTTATGGAGTTTAGAATTTATCGCAGCCATACAAGCTAGCATGACAAGGACATAGAGCCTGATTTTAGATATGCTTATCCTAGTTATAGAGTTTGGATTTTTTTGCAGCCATACCGGTTGGCGTGGTAAGAATTCCAGATGACATGATTTTAGGGTGTATACCTTAGTTATGGACTCTATCATTTATTGCAGCTATGCTTATTGGCGTGGCAAAAATTCTGGTAACATAATTTCAGGAAGACATATATGGTTATCAAATTATATCTTAAATCGGATCACTTCGTTATGACCGGATGAGCAAGAACAAATTCTTATCATCATTCTTTCCCGTCTTGGTTAATTCTGTCTATCTACAGCCACAAGTAAGATTTTCTCAACATGATTATTTTATGTTCCATCTTTCCTATGATTTGACTAAACTCTTCTTCGCTAACCTCTTGGATAATTCTTCTTGTCCTTCCCGATAATTGTTGAAAGTGCCTCATGGGTTGATTCAGGAAAGGTTCGAAAAGTATATTTATCCTTTTATTACGGAATTAGGAGTTTGCATCCAGAGAAATACTGGCGAGGTATGACTTCAGATAATGGCATCATGGTTAAATATGTTTCTCGAATTCTACTTGGACCACTCCCTAAGCATTTTGACTAACATCTTCTCCTTTATTTTGCAAAAAAATTGTTTGGAAATATTTTACGGATTTAGCCAAGTTAAGTTCAGGAACCTATATTATCTGGCGTGGCAGCTGTGCACTGCAGCCATCCGTCGTATTATGGAACAAGGAAGTTAATCGCAGCCAGATGCACACTAGCGCGATTGTAACTTCATGTGACATAATTACGGAGGTATATGGTTCTTGAGTTTTACTTTGATTACGTCCTACGCATCTCGTTTGGCCTCGTACTATTCTTGGAAATATTTTGATAATCTTTCATGTCTTGCTTGACCCTTACCTTGTCTGAATATTGATATGGATTGCTAGACCCAGTCTTAGGCCCTTGTTACCTTCTATTTAATGATTGAATAGCCAGACCTTGTTAACAGACTATGTAGTGTAACTATAATATGTTAATGTGTGATTGTGATGAGTATATTTTTCCCGGGGATTTATTGGGTTAAGCTTATAGGACAGGTATGAGTGACTGACTATAGTAGACTTAGAAACCATTAAGAATGATTAGTTTGATAGTATATATTGATTTTAAGGTATCTTAGATGGAATAAAGAATATTATATTTTATGACTACAGATTTAGGACTAGAATCTTGTGCTTAGGTTCGATGACGTAGTTTATGATAGAAGGACCTTTGTTAAACCTGAACCAAAATACCTGTAGAGAGAAACAACATAGATGATCACAAGGGTAGCAGATTGGGTACTGTAGCCATAGCAGTTACATGTTTTAGCTTGACCTATTAGATGATTTTTAATTTCGAGGACGAAATTTTTATAAGGTGGGTAGGATGTAAGCCCCCTGAATTTAGGGGTTATTTTTTTCAATTTTATAAATCAATTATTTTGAATAGATATTATTATTTGATTAAAGGCTCTTTACCGTGACTTTGACTTCTGGAGCGTCAGGGATGCCAATCTCTGGAAACTCTCTTCATCAGTGTGTAGTAGACAAGATTACCTTCATATTGATATATCATGTCCCATCCAAACTTATTTCCTTATACTCTTTTTGCTTCACACAACTTTGGATCAATTTAGACCATTTGATCATTAATTAATTATTAATTGATTTTCCCATTTTTATCTTTGATCATCATATGCACGTTACCGTGACTTTTAATTTAGGAGCACAAGGCTAGTCATTTTCTTGAAACCAACTTCTCATGCATGATCTACTCGAGATGCCCTACACCCATGACCTTCGTGTCCCACTCAGACACACCATCTTGTGCTTTATTTACTTCGCACAACTTTTGGGTCAATTTAGGCCAATTAATTATCCACCGTAGAATGTGACCTGACTTCCAATTTAATTTCGGGACCCGACATCGATCCAACCTAGTCGACCCAAAATATGGATATGGCCCACACGAAGCCTACAACCCGCATGACACTTGTATCCCATTTATTTGAGCCCCCCCGCGGCCAGCAGAGCAGCAGCACATCGCAGCAGTGCAATAACAGCACGCGAGCAGCAGCAGCGCATGGCAGCCGCGTGCCGCCGCGACCGTCGCGGCCGTCGCCGTCGCGGCCGTCGCGGCCGTCGCCGTCGCCGGTGAGCCCCCCCGGGCTACGCGTGGGCCGGGCGCACCTTCCCGTGGCGGCCACCGTCCTCTGGGATGCGCCGTCTAGGCGATTTGTGCATTTTGCACGGGATCCCGTCGACGCGAGCTCGGAATGGATCCAGAAATAGCGTTCCGTCGTAGCGACTTCGCACACGTTTTTCGAGAAATCCGATCGTTGGATCGACGATCTCTTTACTCCATCACAATTTCGGTATATCCATCTTCACTCCCCTCAATTTTCGTCCGTTAATTTTGTCATTTGATACATCAAAACCGGCCACAAAATTGACGCTTTAAATTGTGTTATTTTTGGACAGTTTTGTGGAGCCAACTTCGTCGGTTCGTATCTCCTCCATCGTAGCTCCATCTGGCATGCCACTGGTTCCTACGTATAGCTGGTATAACCCTCTTCCTATCCCTTAAGTTTTGTTTCATTGTGAGCATGTTTGATTGGTTGAATTTGACGCCAAAGTTGGCCGTCCGAATTTATAATTTCCAACTTGTAAAATTCTGTTTTTGAACCTGGGACTCCAGATTCAATTTTTGACACCACCAGTAGACTCGTGGCATCATTCTGGCATGTTTTTATATAAAGTTTGTTAGATTTGGAGGACGTGGACCCTGGCACGTATTTTGGTGCAAAGCGGGCCCCACAGTCCGGGTCAACAGGACTTTTTAACGTCGGCTCATCGGAATCCAATTCCGAATATACCGTTGAGTTTGTATCGTCATTCTGGACTCGTTGACATATTATTTGCTAGATTTTAATGGACATTGGTTCCGGCACGCATTTCGGTGCAAGTCGAATACCAATATCCGGGTCAATAGATTATTTTGAGATTGGCTCATCGGAATCCAATTCTGGACATACCGTTGAGTTCGTATCGTCATTTTGGACTCGTTAACATATAATTTGCTGAGTTTTGAGGACATTGGCTCTGACACGTTTTTCCGTTTAAATTAGAATTTCAATGTCCTGGTCAACGGACCAATTTGAGATCGGGTCAACGGAATCCAATTCTGGATATACCGTTGGGTTCGTATCGTCATTCTGGATTCGTAGACATATAATTTATTTGCTTTACGGGTTGTAACTTAGTTTTTGAATAGTTCCCAAGTCATCTTATAAATTGTCGTCCTATTCAGTACTCACATCCTGTTATATATATTTTCTATTGATTTTGTCTTGTATTTCACATGTTCTACATGCTCTTATGCTATACCTTGATTGGAGGCTAAGTTCTGTTCGGGAGAAGGGTTACAACCCCGGTCTTGTTTGGTTTAAGGGTTGTAACTCGGCTTCCGAATAGTTCCCATGTCATCCTATATCTTTGTCTTGTATTTCATTATACTGTCTCTTATAGAATTTGTCAATTCATATGGAACTGCTGTTAGTGTTTGTACTTGATCATTTTTTTGACAGGATAACCGTTGATGTTTACAGAGTACATGTTAGTTGATTGCTCTACCTTTTACGGGTATGGCCAAGATAGAGTTTGATGAGACATTACCCTGGATCTCCAGCAGGATCCATTAGCAGTGGATAAGACACCATTAGTTTAGATTAGTCATTTTCAGTTGTATTTATTCTCTGGATTACTGTATTTGAGATTTGGGATGTTTCTGGATTTGTGTTATCTTAGACACTTAGAACTCTATCTGGTTGTATCTCGGTGGTTTCATTTCATTTCATATCTATCTATCTTTTTATCATATTCTACCTTAGATGTGATTGAGACTGTATTTGCTATGTCACCTCCATTCGGAGTGTATATACTGTACAAGTACCTTATATATTGTTAGATGACGACCTATACATCGTTCTACCGCCAATTCTACGGCGTAGGCTGACGTAACCACGTACTCGTGCCCCTAATCAGGGTGCGGGTCATGACAAGAGGAAAACACTACGATGCTGAGTTTTTGGGGGCACAAGGAAAATCTATGCGGACAAAGAAGAAGCCGCATAAGAGAGATGGGCAGTCTGTCCATGCGACAGCCAACTCTGGCCACATGCAGACAACTCATGCGGCAGCCGACTCTGGCCGCAGGAAGACAACCTATGCGGCAGCCAGCTCTGCCCGCAGGAAGACAGGCCATGCGGCAACCAATCCTGACCTCAGACATGATGCCTCATGCGGTCCTATCAGAAGCTCTGTGTTCGACTGCCTCTCATGCGGGCCTGACGCCATACGGCCCACTGAGGGTGTGGGATGTATCAATCTGGACTCCTTTTACTTTGCACCTTCGGGTGCTAAGTCAAAAAAGTCTAGGGCAGTGCGGGCCCAACCAGCCCATTCAACTGTCCAAGTTGCTGACTGTCAGCGGGCCCCGTTGACTGTTACACGGGCTCCTGACGAAAAGTTGTACAGAATCACCCGCATCCAGTCCCCCAGGGCTAACGGACATGGTGGGTCTTTAAAGTCTCCCTCGAAAGATCCAGAGTAAGTACTTTTACTAGCCACGGATCAGGGAGCAAATATGATGCCTAAGCACCCGTGCGCTCGGGATTCCCAAGTTCACAAGTTTGGTTCAAAGGTAGAGCAGCTTCCTACCGACTTACGTAACGTGATTACTCACAAACGCAAGACGACAGCGTCGGCATGAAATGAGTCCCTCTCGGGGCGTCGTTGCACCCAAGTCATCATCAACTGCTGCTGCGACAAATCAGCAACACCTGAAGATCAGCAGTCAGTTTTCCAGCAACTGCAGCAGCCAGCACCTGTCAGACAACAACTCAAGAAACATGTGCAAATTCCAGGGGACGAGGAGTTTCCTTTCGCCTCCTGTAATTCAACTCAAAAGGTTCCTCCTGGCAAGGGAGGAAAGAAGTTAGGCTCTTCCAGCCCGACCATCTCAGCCAGTTTTGCAAGGAGACCCTCATCTGGAGGGTTCCCATCGACAACCACAGGGGTGTCTATTTAGGCACTCGATCCAAAAAAAAGCTTCCAGCACCCGGGGGTGCATCTTCGGCCTCTTTGAGAGAAGATGAAGATGGGGGTAGCAGTCCCCTCAATATATGCGACAACCCGGTGTACCAAGAGCACATACATGGGGTAGAGGTCCCCCAGAACTGTGCAACATACTTGGATTTCCCTGAGGGCTACCACCCTCACCAAGACGATGTGGCTTCCTGCACAGGGGGTAGCACCCCTTCCGAGTCAGAGGAAGATGATATTCCGACATTCCCTGACGATTTCTCTATACAAGGGTACGACACAGAGAGTACCTCTGCCACAATCCCTTCCACCTCTACCCACGTGAGGACAGTCTTTATGGTTGAAGATGATCATGAAGCGCCTTCTGACCGACAACGGCTAGAAGTGATGGAAGCCATGCTCCTGTCCTTGGTCAAGTCTGTGGACGAGATCAAAGCCGCCTTGCCAACTCAACCAGCGAGGACGCCCAGACAAACAAGCCTAGGACCCGCAGTCAACGCGGACTCCAATACGTTCGCCCCTTCTTTGGGTGATGATCCCTTAGCAGCATCCGTTCCTTCAGCTGCAGATGAAGCCAAGAAGGCAAGGAGGGAAGTCCAGGAGCTTCGAGCAATGTTCAATGCCCGAGACTCCTCTCGGGATCTCAGAATACGGCAGCCATATCCCGTTGCATGGAGAGACGTGCCTTTTCTACCATGGTACAAGCCGTTCCATATCGATTCTTTTGATGGAAAGACCTCTGCTAGTCGGTACATGACTTACTTTGAGGTCACAACCGACCATTTGTCGCATAGTGATGCCATCCTCACGCGATTATTCATTAGGGCATTGGAGGGGATCGCGTTCGACTGGTACCACAACCTTTCCGACAATTGCATCCATTCTTTTGACGGCTTCAAGCACATGTTCCTGGAAAGATTCTACGAAGTGGGGCATGATGTAACGATGTCATCTCTCATGGATGTCGTTCAGGGAGAGAGGGAGCTAACGAGGAACTATATCGAGTGGTTCCGTCAAACCGTAATGAGATTGCCCTAAGGCAATCCCGAGAGCTCCTTGATTGAAATCTGCCAGAAGAAGCTGCTCCCTGCAATTAGCCTCTGGATGGGTGACGATCAGTTCAGGGATTGGACAACCTTCATCATAAGTGCTACCAACGCAGAGGCAAAATTGAAGAAGGCTCGCCAGCTGGGATTACACATCCCATACGGAGAAGATAAGGGCAGACGTCCTGGTTCCGCCCCCAGTAACAACAACAGTGGCGCCACCACCAACCGGAACAATAAGGGCAAACATGCCATGGTCACTGATGCGACTCCGAAACCCGAACAAAAACAAACGGAAGGTCCGTGGCCCATGGTTACTTACTCATTTGAAGATAGTCATGTCAATCCTATCTTCGATATGCTCTTGCAAGGGGTTAGGATCCAGCTCCCTCCACCAAGACGCGAACCCTGAGCGGCAGAAATGGAGGACCCAAAATATTGTCACTGTCACCGCTATGTCCATCATTCCACTCAGGGCTGCTTCCAATTAAAGCGGTACATCCAGAGTCTTATCGACTCTAAAGCTCTGTCGATAGACTTTGAAGAGGTTACCGTGGCGGCGAACATGGTATATATTCAGTTCGGCGACTTCCCTCCGACAAGCACTCCAAACGGGGTAATACCTGTCCCTCGAGCAACGATGGAGGTTACTAATCTTCCATCCGTCCGGAACCAGACATCTGGACTGGTACCTCTCACTACCTTACGAGGAGAAATCATGTAGGTGCATCCAGACTTAGTGCCCGAAGTTACCCAGGAGGTGTCATCTCCTACCATCAGAAAAAAGTGCAGAAAGTCTAGATCCTATCATACAATTTCAGCCGAAGCTGAAGAAGTTGCAGCTGTTGTTACCCGGTCTGGAGCACAAGTCCAGCCCGCACGGGATAGTTCAGCCGAAGATCCTCTACCGGTAATGTTGCATCTCTCTGATATTCCAAGGCCATCTCAGCCTCCACTGGCGGATAAGTCCAAAACAAAGGAAACCCGCTTCGACAGGCCACTCCGCAGTGATGTACCTCAGGGATTGGAGATTTGACATATTAGCACAATTGGCTAATACGCCAGCAAAGTTGTCGTTATACGAGCTCCTAAGGCTCTCCAAGGATCTTCGTGTCGCATTAAGCGAAGCACTCCAGAATGCTGACGCCTACTTAGCTTAGGTCAAGCCTCAAGGGGAAGACCCGCCAGCAATCTACAGGGCAACGATAGCACAGATGCAATGCCCAACATCATATTTACTCCTCAGGACATGTTGATCAAGTCCAATTTGCATGATCGCCCCTTATACTACACTGGATACATAGGCGACATCAAGGTGGATCGAATGCATATCGACCCTGGCTCGTCAATAAGCATCATCCCAAAAAGTCTGCTCTAACTTTTTGGCATCCCTATGCATCGGCTAGCAGCAACCAGCACTGTCATTAGCGATTTTAACTCGGGAAGAAGCTATCCCCTAGGGAAGATCCGGTTGAAGTGCCAGATTGGTGACCTGAAGACGGAAGTTACCTGCTACGTCATAGATGCAGACACCTCCTACAACATCCTCCTGGGACGTCCGTGGATACATGACTATATGATCGTGCCATCCACCCTTCACCAGTGTTTCAAGTATGTTAGTAAGCACGGTTCCGTAAAAACTGAATTCGCCGACATTGATCCCTTCAAAGGGGTTGAATCTTATTACTCTTCGGAGGCTTGTCTACATGACGAATCCGAGAAACAGATAACTAACGGTCTGGAAGCCATCACAGGGCTAGAAGAATCCTTGAGAATTCGTCTCCAAGCCCGCAAACCGGCCAGAGCCGCACCCCTTGTCGCAACCTTGCATAAAGAGGTGCTCGGTTCTCCTGCCACACCTAGGCAGTTGGAACCAATGGTCATCCGTCTCCCGAGATCCAGCCAGGAGCCAAAACCTGTCATAGGGCCAATGGTGATCCGGCTGCCGAAGTCTAATCAAAGGCAACAGGAAAATGTAAGGCCCTCCGTAACACCAATGGTAATTCGATTGCCAAAATCTACTCCAGGGCGACCGGAAGACACAAAGTCCCTTGCTGAGCCAATTGTCATCCGTCTTTCCAAGACGAGCCAGCAGCCAAGTGTCGATCCAACACTTTCAGGCAAGTCAATACCCCAAGCGGAACCTTTGGTGGTCAAGTTATCCAAGACAGCATCCCGACCTCTAAGCTTGTAGGGGGTAGCCAAGGAGGACGAAGAACTCGCCAAATACTTGGTTGCACAGGTGGATAGCCCCTCTCCTGATGATGTAATCCTTGTGAACAAAATTCCTTATTTCATCAATAAGAGGCTGCCGTTAGACTATTTTGAGTATGATAAGCCTAATCTAACGTATGCTGCACGGGACTGTCTAGACGTTAGCCTGCACACACGTGTGACAACCGCCCATATCCTAAATCGACTTGTTCCCATAGAAGGCACTTACTTCCTGGTCCCAGATAGAAGGGGATGGGATCATACGATCATCTTTGGCCGGAAAGAAGGTCCCCAATCTTTCACGCCACAAGAGTCTAACTTCGGACCCGACGCTGGAAGACTACCGCTCTACTTGTATAGTCCTTAAGCCAAATACTTCATGCAAAAGCAGGGGTACGACCTGGAGGCTACCCCGGGTCTAAATCACGACAGTGGTCGGCGATTGCCTCTACAGCTGTCGGCACCGGCAGGGAAACCTCAGGATCATTATCACACATTCAGACGCGGCCTCGGGTATGTTACTCCACCAACAATGCCCGAAAGTTCTGATCAAGAATGCGAGTGGCACTCTCATTCGTCCGAGTCACCCATTTACGACTCTGATAGCAGTATTGGAGATATATTCAGACAGACATTATCTGTCAACATGACATCCGCTGATATCGAAGAGGAAGATGAAGACCTACTTGAACCACTTGAGTTGGAGCCGTGGGTCCAGTAACTAGATGCACAATGGGAGAAATACTTTGAACTTCGTGATCCTCCCACTGAGGATGAGGTTATGCAAGTTAACCTCGACGATGAAACCTCTCCAAAGCCAATCTTCGTCAATAAAAGCCTGACAGACGACGAGCGGGGGTCGTTGTTACAACTCGTCAGAGAATACATCGACGTCTTTGCCTGGAGCTACGAAGACATGCCAGGGCTAAACCCTGAAATTACACTTCATAAGCTCAATATTTATCCGGACGCTAAACCTGTCAAGTAACAACAGCGACGATTTCGTCCAGACATCATGAATTCCATCGAAGCGAAAGTGAACAAGCTTATAGCTAGCGGTTTTATCCGTGAAGAGCAGCATCCAGACTGGGTAGCCAATGTAGTGCCATTCATCAAGAAGAACGGAAAGATACGAATTTACATCAATTTCCGTAATTTGAATGTAGCATGCCCTAAGGATGAGTTCCCTCTTCCGATCACTGACATAATGATCGACAATACGTGTGGCTTTGAGCGCATATCCTTTATGGATGACTTTTCATGATATAATCAAATCAAGATGTCTCCTGATGACGAGAAGCATACATAATTTCGAACGCCGATCGGCGTATACTGTTATACGGTCATGCCCTTTGGCCTGAAGAACGCCGGCGCTACATATCAACGGGCTATGAGTATCATCTTCAGAGATCACTTGCACAAGACGGTGGAGTATTACATTGACGACATCGCCATCAAGAGCCACTCCAAAAACGATCACTTACATGATTTGAGAACAGTGTTCGACCTCATACGGGCACACGACCTGAAGATGAATCCCACCAAGTCTTTTCTGGGGGTGTCTAGCGAAAAGTTCTTGGGCTTTGTCATTACTTCCCGGGACATTCACATAGATCCCAACAAGACAAAATCAATCCTGGAGATGAATCCACCAAGGAACCTCCGCGAACTCCGCGGCCTTCAGGGAAGACTAGCCAATATCAGGAGGTTTATATCTAACCTCTCAGGGCGATGTCAACCCTTCACTCAACTCATGAGGAAAGGTGTCTCTTTTGTATGGAACAAGGAATGTCAGCGTGCCTTCGATGATATTAAGGAGTACCTGATGAATCCGCCAGTTCTGGTAGCCCCGATCGCCGGAAAGCCCTTTTTGCTCTACGTACGGGCGATGGAACACTCCCTCGGTGCTTTGCTAGCACAGAATAATGACGCACGACATGAACAAACCATTTACTATCTCAGCCGGATGATGGTAGGACCGGAACATAGGTACACCGCCGTGGAGAAGGAGTGCCTTGCCCTAGTGTTCGCCATTCAGAAAACACGACACTATGTGACAGGGCAGACCATCCATGTTATTTCACGAGTTAATCCTCTCAGGTTTCTCATGACCAAGCCAGGCGCACTCAGTTCTCATCTAGCTACCTGGGCGATACTATTATCCCCATACGACATAGTTTTTGTTCCGTAGAAGGCTATCAAAGGTTAAGCCCTGGCTGACTTTTTAGTAGCCCATCCAGGCTCAAAAACAGCTAGAATTTATGAAAAAAATTCCTGATGAAGTCGTCGCCTCGAACATGACTTCGCACGACGCTATTTGGCGAATGTTATTCGACGGTGCTTCAAGAACATGGCCACAAGGTGATATCTTCGCTGGAGTCGGGGTGGTATTAATTTCTCCCTCTGGACTAGTAGTCAACCGGGCGTATTCTCTTACAGAACCCTGTTCGAACAACGTAGTCGAATATAACGCTCTAGTCATCGGGCTCCAACTCGCAAAAGAAGTGGGGATCAGGTACCTGGAAGCATATGGTGACTCGTAGTTGGTTGTTAACCAGATCCGAGGTTCATACGAGGTTCGCAACGAGGACCTGATTCCCTATTATCAGACAGCAATAGCCATTATTACATCCTTGGAGGGGTTCTTTATAGAGCACGTCCCTAGGCTCCAAAATATCGAAGCCGATGCCCTAGCAGGTCTCGCCGCCTCCTTGGCGCTTCTAAATGACACTCATCATCTAGTCGACATAATAGGCCATGACCTGGTCTACCCCAGGAACAACCTTCAACTGGGTATGAGCTACTCCGCCCAGATAACCAACGACACACAAGACTAGAGACGTCTGCTCATTGACTTGCAGTCTATGGAATTCTGCCAGAGAATGTGAAAGAAGCAACCTCAATTAGAAGACGCTCACTCAGATTCTTCTACGATACGGAGACAAAAATGTTATATCGACGATCCTACGATGGGTTACTATTAAGATGCCTGTCAAATGTAGAAGCCAAAGAAGCTTTACGTGAAGCTCATGATGGCACTTGTGGGGCTCACCAACCTGGCCCGAAATTGCAAGATCGTCTCCGCCGGATGAGTTACTACTGGCCCATGATGGTAGCAGATGCAGTTGATTATGCAAAGAGATACAAGGCTTGCCAGATCCATGCAGATTTTATACATCTGCCATCTGAATTCTTGCACCCGACTGTAGCCTCTTGGCCATTTGAAGTATAGGGAATGGACATCATTGGGCCAATCACCCCGTCGTCGTCTAAAGGGCATCAGTTCATACTTGCAATCTCCGATTACTTCTCTAAATGGGCGGAAGCTGTTCCGTTGGCAGAGGTTAAGACATCAAACATGATTAGGTTCATAAAACATCACGTCATCTACCGTTTTGGACTGTCCCAGAGGATTATTTATGACAATGGTCCACAGTTTGCAAGCCACGCTTTCTATCGATTTTGTGACAAGAATCAGATTCAGAATATGGCCTCGACAGCATATAACCCATCGGCCAAAAGTCTGGCTGAAGCTTTTAATAAAACTATAATCAAGCTCCCCAAAAAGTTCGTGTCTGCAAACAAATGCGACTGGAATGAAAAGCTTGGCGAGTGCTTATGGGCGTATCGTACGACAATTCGGACGGCTACAGGAAATATATCGTTCTCCTTGGTTTACGGGAGCAAAGCAGTCCTCCCACTGGAGACTCAGATCCCTCACTCCAAGTGGCCTTTACTTACCGGTTAACGTCGGACGACAACTACCGTCGACGGCTACAAGAGTTGGAAGCATTATATGAGAAGCGTTTATAAGCTCAACAAAGCATAGAGCTCTACCAAGCGCGTATCTCTCGGGCTTTCAACAAGAAAGTCAAACAGAGAACATTCCAAGTCGGCGATCTCGTTTTGGCCATTCGCAGACTAATGGTCATGACTCACAAGACCTCCGACAATTCCAGCCTAAATGGGAGGGACCGTTCATCATCGAGACTGTGTTCTCAAACGGCGCGTACCGTCTCATAAAACAAAATGGAGACTTGCTCATGATGCCCATCAGCGGCAAGTTCCTCAAGAAATACTGTCTAAACGACACCTTCCAACTATCTCTCAGATTGTGAGTTTATACCTTCTGGTATCGCTGAACTTACACTCTGACTTCAAATCTCCCAGATTGTTGAGTTATGTACCCTCAGGTACCACTGAACTTACTCTCTGACTACTCCGAATGAATTTATATCTCATCCCTTGGTCATATCTATGAACTTCCTGGTCATAGCTTTTCTCCACCAAGAGTTTGTCTCAAAATCTATTACCCGCACCACTAGTGCGCAGAAGGGTAATAGGTCCATAAAACTTATCCTAATCTATTACTCGCACTGTCAGTGCACAAAAAGGGTAATAGGTCCACAAAATTTCCTAACGGGGAAAAATAACCATGTCCATATTACCTCTGAGTTGTCTTCCCGTCCATCACAAACAAATTACCCAATACATAGAACTCCCACGTTGATAACACCTCTGAGTTCTTCTGTGTATCCCCATTTGGCCTACCCCTACCATGTCCTCATTATCTCTGAGTAGGAAGGCTTTGTTTTGACCCATATTTACCACATCCTCATTACCTCTGAGTAAATATGTTGGTTTTCCCCCACTTATTATCAGTACTCGCATCGCCAGTACACAAAAATGGTAATAAGTCCAAAATAATTATCCTAATCTATTGCTTGCACCACCGGTATACCAAAGAGTAGTAGGTCCACAAAATATCATTCAAATCTATTTGCTCGTATTTCCAGATGCACAAATGGGCAATAGGTCCATAAAAGTCCCCCAGTAGAATGTTCTTTATCAAACACAAATGCTGTATTAGGCCCTCTAGTACAAGCACCACAAAATACCACAGATAAAGTATGGGGTGAGCATACCCTGTTTATTCAAAATCAGTTATATTCACAGGACTACACCTCTAGTAAAGGATTGCAAAAGAAGCAAAACGCAAGCTAAAACTATAGACAGACGGAAATACAAAGGCAGATACGAACGTCTAGTTATATGTATTTTCGGAAACAACAAGTACATGGTAGCCCACGGATCCCTACAGTCAAGGATCATAGCCGTGCTGAGGCGTATACCATTCCCTTAGCCATTTTGTATACGAAATATCTATTTGATCGGAGTCTTCGGCGGGGGGCAGGAGGGTCAGAACTCCCAATACTACTGCCCTCAGACTTGGGCTCCTCCTTGAGAGCAATACCCTCCCCGATGGACGCCAGCTCTTCTTTTTTTCCAACTTTTGGTATCACCTCCTCCCTAACAAACGGTGATTCTTGTTTGATGAAAGGTGTAGCATCTCCTCCTTCACAATGGTCGCAACCTTAGGCACGGATGCTGCAAAAAGAATCGAAGTAAGAAGATAATTATGTAAAAAGAAACAAAATCAAAGGCCTAGCCAAAAACAGAACTCATGCAGCCCAAATTCATGAGGCCGGCTTCATAAAGTGCTCATGCAGCATTTATGCGGCTCAGTCATGTTCATGCGAGGTACTTGTGCGGCTCAGTCATAAAAAGCTCATGCGGATCAGTCATGAGGCGATCATGCGGCCAAGCCTTACAGTATTCATACAGCCCGATCATAAAGTGCTCACGCGGCACCTACGCGGCTCAGTCATGAAATGTTCATATAGATCAATCTTGAGGTACTGATGCGGTTCATGTTCAAATGAGCAGCGGTCATGCGGCTCAGTCCATGCGGCACTATCATACAGAACACATGTGGTCCAAATGAGATAGGGCATGCATCGATCAGGCTTAAAGCAAAGGCAGTATATGACAGGCCCACGCATGAAAATATGCGCTATGGCCATTCAAAAATTTCAGTCATCGTCTTCTCACCATCCTTACTCTTGAGAGGAGGTTGCATGTCAGAATGAATGGAAGGAGCGTCTACCGCTCTCGACGGAGAAGCAAGTCCCTTCCTTTTGGCCGCCTTGACCTGGAAGCTTTTGGAGCCATAGCAGAAAGTATGATGAAGTCGAAGGAGGAGAAGGTGAATGAGGAAAATCTCTCTCTCTGAATGACTCCTATTTATAGAGTTGCTGAAAAGAGACTCTTCGATTCTTGAGATCATTAAGGATAAGGACGACGTTTGGGGACTTTATCCCTAATAACCGTCGAGCGTCTCTTCGGTTCTCGAGATCATTAAAGATAATGACGACGTTTGTGGACTTTATCCCAGTAACCGTCGACTTTATATCGAAAAGAGATCCACAACCGAATCAAAAAAATTAAATGCAGCCGTAACAGCTGGCAGGCTCTCTGTGGCTCGAGGTGTCCCCGCGGCTCAAGATTTGTTCTGCGGCTCAGGATTTACCTGCGACTCAAGATATCTCTGCAGTTCGAAAAATTGCCTGCGACTTGAAGACTCCCTATAGATTGACATATTTTCATGCTTCTTATTCAAAGTATTCTAAATTTACAATTTAAAAACTTTGAAGGGGGTCTTATAGAAGCATAAAAAATATGGGGTTCATGCGGATTACAAATTGCCGTATTGGTACTTTGGGCCAAACAGGTCCGCATAAAGGAAAGCCGCATGACTGGTTTAATGACATATGCGGCCCATCGACAACCAGCTGCAGAAGGAAGATATGCGGCCAAGAGGAGCAGTTCGTCTGATAAAGCTGACAAGTCCTGACAAAAATGACAAAAATGACATCTCTGACACTTTGACAAAAAGATAAGACGTGAGACGTCGCCCAAAAATAGGGTTCGTACGCCTTCATGCGGCTAGAAGAGTGTCATCTAAGCCGTATGAACCTTATGCGGCTCAGACATATGCGGCCTAAAGTCTCCAAACTTCATGCAGCCAAGAGTAACTGTGATCCAAGCCGCATGAGCTTTATGCGACCAAAATACAGAATCTAGGCGGCTTAAATCCTTAAGCTATTTCTGGACTAAGAAAGTTTACGACTTAAGCCGCATGAGTCTCATACGACCCCATATGGTTAAAAACTGAGAGATCTATACAGCTAAAAAAATGATCACTGCGACAGGACACGTGGCAATTTGACCAAGTCCTAAACTACCCAGATTTACTGCAACAAAATCCCAACAAATCGACAAATGACAGCCAAAGAGCGGGTCTTCGCGTGCCAATCAGCCATGTGGCCGCAGGCCATCTATGCGGCTTAACATACATTCTATTATAAATAGCAGGGTGCCACACCCCTGCAAAAGACAGGCAACCTTCAAGAAAGTAATTTCTTCAAGATCAAGAGACTGCGTCAGATAGTCCGCGGAGTAAGGCAGAGTTGATAGCACTTTCCGAGCCTCCACCGTCACCCCACAAAATCAAAACTAAACAATTGTACTTAGATTGTTTCCTAGGATTTCTTTCTAGGCTTTTCTTTGTACAAGCAAGTTTGCAGTCAATTTCAGCGTTCTGTAATACCTATCTTTGATATTTTTATGGCAAACAATGGGTATTGGAGTATTCATATGTCGCATAGCCTGGAGATGTTGTTACGTACTCGGCTCACCATATACTGGAAGCGGTACATGATACATCTTTTAGTGGTGGCCCATACAGGTCAGCAAAGAATGAAAAATCTAGGATAGGATGTAGGTCAGTCTTAATAGAAGCCCCTAAAGAACCTTAGGGTGAGAAATACCCCGCAAGTTTTATTTCTAGACTATGTTCCGTTCCACTTACCCTATAGATCTTTACCTAATGGATTTCCTATAGTGATTCCAAATAGTTAAGAATCCTAACCTACGACTAACATTAAGGATATAGATGATATTCAGTAAATCATGGGTAGTATAAGGATATATATATATATATATATATATATATATATATATATATATATATATATATATATATATATATATATATATATATATATATATATATATATATATATATATATATAGGTCGAGTAATTTGTAGAGAATTAGACAAGTATTCTTACTAGAGTAGCCCAGTGAAGGATTGTAGAAAGTTTCTTAAACCTTGTACCCTTAGTAAATCTGGGGTTAGATTTATCTAGATACTATATAGATTGGGACTAAGTACGTAGACAGTAATAAAGAGTTCAAGTTTCACAAAGTTCTAAGTCTTGTTCCGGGTTCCTGCTTATACAGTCGTCCTACTGCCTCTTGTACCAGGCCGTGGTTGACCAATGGAGTATGGGCTACTAAATCTCTATATTCTAGGTAATCGTATCTTCCTGCACTAGCATATATTCAATGTCAACCAGTTATACTTTATTAATAGGTTAAAAGAATATGGTGTGATAGGCCGTGAGGCATACTACCCAACTTATGAAAATTAACTAATATGGTGATTGAATAGTATAGCACAGATAACTAGTATGAGTTATCTTCCTAACCTTTCTATCAGGCACGAAAGAAAAGTTAAGATTTGTGTTAGAAAAGAAATCAAGCAGAAGGAAGTCAAGGTTGTCGGACGAGTGTTCAAAATTGAGATCAAGGGAGAAAGTCAAGCTTGTGGATGAGATTCCTAGATTCTGATCCTATACGCAGGCTCACATCAGTACAGTAACGTAACCGAAGTGGTAAACTAGACCTGCATGGGCCACCACAAAAACATGTAACGCCCCAGTCCCAAAATACTTAGGACTAAGTACGTAGACATGCCAGCTGTATACATACGAAGTATACTCCAATGTATGGAACCCCCGTATGTATACATAAGCTGTAAAATGCAGTAAAACCATGATAACTAAATCTCATCCATAAAATCAGAAGAATAATGATATAAATTAACTCAAGAATTTGTCACTTATACATGTAGTTGGGCGGAGACAAATCTACTACCAACTATTTTAAAAGAAAGAAATATACAAGGAAATGATAAATAAAAATGACAAGACAAACCAAGGGCAACCATCTTCGAAGGAATGGAGAAGATCACAGCCTTGGCTAGAACACCTACAAAGTCACAGAGCACACACATGGAGAGATAACCAGGTCCTCAGAGGGACGTAACAAGATATATAAAGAACATGCCACATAACTGAATATATATAATATGTCAAAAATCACAAGTAAGGTAAAATAGTCCCAATCGTAACAAGATCTAATACCTCATCGTCGAAACAGAGGACTACCCCTACAACCAAACAAGGACAAGGGGTAGAATACTATTTTGTGATCCGACATTGTCCCAAGCTACTAATGGAACGGGGATGATATGACATTGACTAAGGTTACCTAACCATCTAATGTGTTTATGCAGTTAAGAGCAAACCTTTTGTCGCATGAGCCCTGGCTATAAATAGGATCTGGTATAGTCCCCACTTGGGCACCAGTGACCTAAGCGCATGACGTTCAAAAGCGACAGTGGCCAACCTGAGGGGCTCACCATACCCGTATCTCCAGCGGAGCTTCCGGGTTACAAAGGGATGTGTAATAGAAGCCCATACGACAAGAAAATGTTCTCCACACTCGATGCACCTACCTAGGTCGCATCCGCGATCATGTACCTCTACTAACTGCTAAGTCTCCTAACATGTCTCTATTAGCAGTTAGACCTAACGCATGCGCACGGGTGATCAGCCAATACGCAAGTACCTTTACATGCTACTCATCTCACACATATCTTGTTGTAAAACTATGTCAAGGTCCATGTAATACACTACAGATGGTAGTCCCTTAACTCTAGGTCCATATGCAATCAAAGGATAATAAACAAAGTACATCTAATATTACTGAGCATGTAGTAAATCAAGAACTGTAATAATGGTACAGCTAGCAAAACTGGAAATAAATGAACATTGATATGCAATAACTAAAGAAATGTAGACTGAATATAAACAGTATAAATGGCAAGGTATCTTGCCTGAGGTTGTGTGCAAAAGAGCGACATCCAATAGCTCGAACCATCAGAATAGTGAAGCGATGAAAGCCAAATCCCGCATACGTCCTCGAATGCTGAAATAAACACCACGAATGTGTTCGGAATATAAGATATATTTAGTAAATGCCTGTCCAAAAGTTTAATTCTGGAACGGAGACAAAATCGTAATTTTGGGTCAAACCATTGGACCCATTTTGCACCGAAATGCGTGCCAAAACCTACGGTCTCTAAAGTCATCAAACTGTATGTCTACGGGTCCGATTTGAGGAGACGAACTCAACGGTATGTCCAGTTTTGGATTCCGATGAGCCGTGCACAAATTTGCCCGTTGGA
Source organism: Iris pallida (assembly GCA_029216955.1). Lineage (NCBI taxonomy): Eukaryota > Viridiplantae > Streptophyta > Magnoliopsida > Asparagales > Iridaceae > Iris > Iris pallida. The sequence goes on along the minus strand of JANAVB010025598.1, from coordinate 7,894,430 downwards.
GCGGGTCGTGGGTCCACCAAATAGGCGTTCCAGTCGACCTTCTCAGAATCGGACCAAACTTGGCATACAGGACCAAAAAAATGATACGGTCCTACTGGCACATGTTTCGTCTCGATTTGATAAACATACACAAAGTAATTGGAAAATTAAAAATAGGCCGATACCGTAAATTTTGACGGATACGCATCAAATTCGTCGCGCATACGCGACCAATTTGAATTCCGTCAAAGCCTATACGTCTGTGAAGTCGATACGCACCTTTTGATGCTTTTGGTTCGCGACCACGTCGTCCGGTTTGGCGGAATGCACGTCGTATCGGGGAGATTTTCTAAAATTCTACAGTTTTTAAAACAGTTTTTTTTAGATTTCAATGGTGAATAACTTTCTGTAAATTAAATGAAAAATCAATCTATCAGAAGGGTCTCAATCCCCTATATATTGGCTATGACTGTTACAAATTAGTTTTTGAAATCTTTTTCTGGATGGATCATAATCGATCTGCGAACATGGGAGGTTGACTAGTTTGTTCACTGTTTTATGAAACAATTTTTTTCGACTTTGCACCAATTTTTCGGACTAGTGGGTTCTCTATATCGAAAAATAAAAACTAGGGTTCCTAGACGGTCATATAGGCTTTATGTAACATTTTACGGTTCGTAAATCGGTGAACTATACGGAAAGAAATTCGACGAAAAACATGCACACTTGAGCGGTGGAGTCTGCGCGCGAAGCTGATGTTGTTTCGGTGTTGTGGCGGTCTGTACGCACGGTTGGGCCGACCGATGATGGTTCGGTGGCTCTATGGCGGTCGTCCCAGGCGCGCGTGCCACCCAGGCAGTGGGGCTGGGTTCACGGAAAGGGACCTCAGTCTGGGATTCATGGTTCGGAAAATCCTTCGAGGAGCAGGGAGTTGTGGTCTCGGTAGGGGAGATTTAGAACAACTCCTTGGTTGATTTAAATAGGATTTCATCCCAGTTGGTAGAAAATAGGATTGAGGTTTACCATGCTTTGGATTGGATTCAAATTGAAGAGATTCAAAATTTAAGGGATTCAAAATTGATGGTTTATCAAAATTGAAGGTTCAAAAATTTATAACAGAGCCTTCTCTGTTAGTCTACGAGAGATTTGTGGATGGCTATCTTGCGAGATTTGGTAAATCTCGCGAGAAATTGTCTTTGGTTTTTTTTTAAACATTCGCGTATATATATATATATATATATATATATATATATATATATATATATATATATATATATATATATATATATATATACGCAAATGTTTAAATATATATATATATATATATATATACACACACACACACACACACACACACACACATATAGACACTTGAAATAAATCTAAATAAATATTTTATATAAAATCTTATAAAATTCATAAGAATATTTCTAAAATATTTTGATAGATAATTGAGCATTTGAACCTAATAGCTATCTACACTGTAACCTCTCTTGGTAATATTAACATTAGCAAATAATTCATTTATTAATTCTAATATAGTTTTAATATCTAATAAAACACTATATAATTAAAGTAAAATTTCCTTAAATATTAACAAATTAAAAATACCTTTCTGATACATTTAGTAGATAAATTTGTTACCAGTTCATATGTGTATATACACATTGTAGCTTTTATCTTTCTACCAAAATAATTAACAAAATCTAGAAAAAAAACTATAAAAATATATGGAATAAAATCCCTAAAATTTAGGGGTTTTACAGAATTTAGGTATTGATATTTGAATCTATTTTGAATTACTGAAGACACCCTAACCTGTAAGACTACTTCACAATCATATTTTTTACTCATTTTATGGATATCAAGTTAGAGGTAGCAAACCCTGATAGTGAAATGGTATCTTTGTTGCAGCCATATGCTCAATGGCGAGGCACAAGATTACTATATCACATCAGACAATGAGAATAAGGAATATGATTTTGAATTCAAAGATCATACATGGTTATGATTTGAAACAACATGGTATATGACTATTTTATTTGATTATATGCGATTTTAAGAACCTTAATGATTTCTAATACTTTCGAATTGTTTCTATTTTTGTGAAGCTTTTGAAAAAAATAATTAATAATAATATCTATAATAAGTTTCAAGATATTTCATTTAATAGTTTAATAAATTACTACTTCACCTCTGTAAGGTGGGTAGACTATTTTGTTTTCCTCTATGATCGTTTTTGAAAAGCTTATCTTTAAATTTAAATTTTGAGAACGAAATTTTTTGTAAGGTGGGTAGAGTGTAATAGCCGTACTCCATAAAAAAATTTTATTTTAAACATTTATGTCCTAATTAATTTCCTAATAATATTAATAACAAACGCTAATAATAATAATAATAATAATAATAATAATAATAATAATAATAATAATAATAATAATAATAAAGTTTTATTAATACTTTTATACAAATTTTACATTTTGACCCCTAAACAAATTATGCAAATTACATAAATGGATGTGCCACCTCATAGGCCATGTGGCAACCAATAGGAGTAGGTGGCACTACATGAGGTTAGGTGTCATTCACCAAGGACAGGTGGCATTAGTTCATGCCACATGGCTACTAGCATGAAGAGGAACCCCTTTCCCACGCCACATAACCCCTTCCCTTCTTCATCTTCATATATTTCTTTTCTCTTCTTCATTATTCTTCACCCCTTCTCCATTCCACCTCCATTCTTCTCTCTACTGCTGCTGCTGCTGCAAATGCTACTGCTACTGCTACTGCTACTGTGCTGCTGCTGCTGCCACTGCTGCGGCCACCGTCGGCGCCGCCCGCCACCGTCGCCCCTCCCAAGTACCACTCCGTCTCCCCTCTTCCTCCTTCCCCAAATCCTAGGTAATACTCTTAATCTTTCCTATTTCTTCTCTATCAAATACTTAGGTCAAAAATATTCCTAACCCAATTTTTATTCTGAATTTATGTTTGGACTCAAAAATTTAGGAATCTGTTGGAAAACTAAACCTAGGTCTAATTCAAGGAACCAAGCAAGTCCTCTCCATTTTTTCCTTCTTGAAAATTTTATTTTGATATCCTATTATCATAAGTTAATATTATTTAGTTTTGTTTCTGAAATTATAAAAATTCATGGCAAATCTATCTTTATGAGAATTGAAATATGCATATAAACATAAAATTTGGAAATGACCACTTACGGACTCAAATAATGTATGTATGTATGTATGAATTGGACATAATGTGTAGGACACAAAACAAATGGATACTTCGAACTAAATTTCATGTGGTGGTATATATATAGAAAGATGTGTGGTTACAACCCCTGATATATATACACACACCCCCCCCTTGACACAATATGTGGACATAAACTCATGAAACCTTATTATCATGAACACTAATAAGTTTTGGTACAACTTAGGGATTCAACTCATACATTATATATATATATATATATATATATATATATATATATATATATATATATATATATATATATATATATATATATATATATATATATATATGGATTTTACATTCCTTAGTATGTATGTATATACTTGGGTTAGTATTGAATGTGTATGATTGATAAGTTATCAATTTGATATAAATATCAATTCTGTCCACTTTTTAAAATATATCAAATTGACATGTTTTGGCATGATTATTTAGTTAATATGGATATTTACAGGTACCTACATGCTAAGGTAATCCTACACCTATTAAGTTTCAATTTTAAACTTCCTTTCGCATCCTCAAGAAACTAAAATGTGATGAGTAGCAAGTATAAGCTTAAGTTAAATATCTAGATTTAATTTTTGTATAAAAATTTAATATCAAGCCAATATTACAAGTTTTATAAAATTATTTTGTAAGCTAGATTTTGATATCATTGTGCTACTAATAATTTTGTTTTGAACTTGGATAGTATTTAGCAAGTTGCATTAACCCAAGAAAATTTACTTACATGCTTATTGGCTTGCTAAGGTAAGAAAGTCTATATCTAATCACATTCTATATATGATGCTTCCGTGAGTTCAGATGTTGGGAGTTGCTCCACCGAAGGGGTCGGCGAACCCGGAATATTATATTACGTGGTTACCGGTGTTGAGGGTTGCTCCACCGAAGGGGTCGACGAACCCGGGATTTTAATTCTTCATATTATACCTCTTATGAAAATTTCGGAGTCAACAAATACAAAGGAGACTCTGTCGAAATTTTCGAATATTCTAAGAGAGAGCCAAATTCTCGACTTTTAGAGAAATTGGGTTATTCCCATAAACCTAGAGATTTTCTAGGAGAATCCTCTCATAATTAAATAGTAGATAGAAGGCGATCTAGAAAGGGTCTAGGACGCGTAGGACACGGACACGTGTCACACAAGCACAACTTAATTTAATTTTCTATATTCCTGCTCTATTCCAATTTTATGAGTATAATATCTCATTTGACAATTTCGTATCTATATGATAATCCGGAATAATTGATTCCTGGAAACTGCTCACACTTGACATATGCAAAATACGCCCTGGCGTCTTAGCTGAATGAATTGTTTATTGATGAAATGATGGTATACAGAGCAGGATCGATTTTAAAATGATAAAATACATGGATTGTGTATGCTAGTTATAAAGCATTGGGCGGAGGAGAACAACATGAATACTGCCTATAAACTTTTGCAATATAATAACCATAAAAGCTGATAAGTAATTAGCTCTTTCGTAGGGCCTTGCTAATTGAGTGGGTGAGGCTTAGCTAATCATCTTTTTCTACCTAATTCGATTTAAAAAGATCGATTAGGGATTGTAATAACTTCATACCTAACTGGATGAAAATGATCGATTAGGGCATGATATTATTTAAGCCCAAGGGAGGCAGGGTCGGATTCTAAGCACCGTGCCACCAAGTCACAACCTGATCCCTGGTCACAGGATTATTGTCGAAAAAGTATAGGTTGTGGTATTCAAAAGTTGTTCTCCAAAAGAATTGCATTTGCATCATATAGGTAATGTACTTGTGTTTGTGGTAGTGAAATAGGTTCTTTAAACACCTAGGATCGTACACCTATATTTGGGCTTAGATAGAGTTTTAGGTCAAATTCATTTTAGTCCTTAAATTTTAAAACTTATGTTCTATTCATACTTTTATGTTTTTCTTTACCGCCCTTGACCGAGGACATGCTGTCGTTCTGACGACCTAGTATTGTTTACTAGGGGAAGACAAAGTTCCTGCAGGAATGTTACCTCTTTATGACGAGGACAATATCGAGGAGTAAACTGTCTGGAGAGCTTCAAGAGACGGCCGATAACATTTTGTAGCCTGTCGACATATGTAAATTAACATTTTGTTGTAATAAACTTGTATATGATATACTCCTAGAAAACAGTTTGATGTATAAAATATGTTTAGTATTTACCTGTATTTTTCATTCTAGAACCTTACGGACGACAATCACGAATATGGGTACTGGAGTATTCATATTCGCGTAACCTGGGGATGTTGTTACGTACTCGGCTCGCCGTATACTGGGAGCGGGACGTGACAAACATACATACATACACACACATATATATATATATATATATATATATATATATATATATATATATATATATATATATATATATATATATATTCTTTTTTGGAACCAGTTAAATTGTTTCTAGAATTGCTCCCACTGGGATTCGAACTCTTGACCACTCGGGCCGCATGCATCCCTCTTAACCACTAGGCTAGAGGTCATCTGCCATATATATATATATATATATATATATATATATATATATATATATATATATATATAATAAAAAATAAATAAATAAATAAATAAATATATATATATATATATATATATATATATATATATATATATATATATATATATATATATATATATAATAAAAAATAAATAAATAAATATATATATATATATATATATATATATATATATATATATATATATATATATATATATATATATATATATATATATATATATATATATATATATATACCCCGCACTTAAGCATTCCCACATATTTTTTGGAATAACAGTCGTTGGATTGTCTTTATGGACTGTTCAGATTAGATCAAAATCTCGCAAAAAATGGATAGTTTAAGGATCTGATCTGAACAGTCCACAAAAACAATCCAACGGCTGTTATTTTGAAAAAATATGGGGATTCTTAAGTATGAGAATATATATATATATATATATATATATATATATATATATATATATATATATATATATATATATATATATATATATATATATATATATATATATATATATATATATATATATATATAATGACCTCTCCGAGCTCCCCCTCCCCCCTTTCCCTCTCCTCATCGGCATGGAGCCCTCCCCGGCTATCCAAGCCGCCCCCGGCCAGCTTTTCCTCCCTCATGCCTCGCCCCCCGCCGACTCTTCCGCCTAGCTGGCTAGTTGCCGCCGGCAGCAGCTCAAGGCTGCCAGATTTTTGCGTCTCCCCGCGCTCGTCGGCGACCGTCGAGGCGCGCCGGGCCAGGCCATCGCCCCCTCTCCCCCCGGCCTCTCGGCGCGCAGCCGCCTGCCTCCCACGGGCCCTCTCCCCCTACGGCATCGCTCTCCGGGTGGACTGATGCTCAGCTCCATCTGGTAGAGCGCAGCCACGCGGCCGCGGTCGTCGCCCACGCAGGCGTTCATCCCTCCTGCTCTGGCAGCGGCTCCGGAGTTCGTGCTGGCTGCGGGCCCGGCGGCCACCGATCGGAGCTCCAGCTCTCCCGTTTGTCCTCAGGCTTCCCTCCGGTCTCATCGAGGACTGTAAAGATTTTGATTTCTAGCCCGCCCTCGGGAGCAGGGGAGCACGTGGCTCCCTCTGGCTGCAGTCCTGCTTTGGGAGCTGGGCCAGCTCTTTGCGTAATCCATCCAGCTGAACAGGTCTTCGAGCGGCGCAGTTCCCTCGTCACTCCTCCTCTTTCCTCGTATTCGGAGAGTCACGTGCTCCCCTTGGGTAGAGGCACCTCAGTTGGGAGCCAGCATGCCCCTGGCGCAATCCCTCGTTTAGGTTTCAGGGCTCGCTCCACTTTCTAACTCCCTCCCACCCTCGGGAGCAGGGTAGCACGTGGCTCCCTCAGGCTTCAGGCCCCCCTCGATTGCCGTGGCAGCCCTTGGCGCAGTCCAGCTTGCGGATAGGGTCACCGATTGGAGCAGTCACGTGCCTTCCTTGACTTATGACCCCACTCCTATGCACGTTCCAGACCCTGGCACAGCCCCCATCTTGAGTTCGGGCACCCTGCCTTGCGCTCCTCAGGCGCAGGATCCCCGCGTGCGTCATCCGAGCGCACCCTCTAGCGGCCTTTTGGCGCAACCCGAGGAGTTTTCCTCCAACCCCTTGGCGCAATCAAGGTTTTATCCCCCTAGCCTCTCGGCGCATTCCGGGATCTCTCCCCCAGCCTTTTGGCGCATCTTGGGGCCTCTCCTCCAGCCTCTTGGCGCACCCCGGGGTTCCTCCCCCCACCCCATTGGCGCAATCCGGGTTCGCGCAACCCGGGAACCCGGCGAGTTGGCGCATTCTGGTGACATCCCCTGCCCAGTCTCATCCCGGTGCCGCTCCCCCGGGCTGGCGCAACCTGCAGCCCCCCCTTCCGCCCCCTCAGCGTCGACCCTCCCTTGTTCCGTGGCACGTCCCGGCGCCTCCTACGCTGAGGCTCTTAGGCCTGATCGGGGTAAGCGTCCTCCTTCGGAGACGGCAGAGATCCATCTTCCGGACCTAGAATTTCCGTCTCCTTCCGACGGCGACACCATCCGGGTTCCCTTCGCCGCATCTGAGATCTATTCCCTATTTTCCTCCTTCTCCAAGTCGTTCGTGCTCAAATTCAGCTCCGGTTGCCCGAAGATCCCCATTGTCTCGGCAGCGGTCACTGGGTGGGGCCTCTCCGCCGCCTTTTGGGTAGCTCCACTCGACCCCAAACATATGCTCCTTTACCTATCATTCGACTCGGACTTCGCGATTGCCCGGGCTAAGGGCACTGTCAGAATGGGAACGCAGATCGCTACAGTGGTCAAATGGTCCCCCGAATTCAACCCTAAATTTGACTCAACAATCATCTCAACCTGGATCACCCTCCCCAACCTCCCCCTCGTCTGCTTTTCCGCAGCCGCCCTCAAACGAATTGCCAGCTCCTTCGGGACCCTGGTAGCCATTGCGGAAGAAACTCGCAACCTCTCCAAGTGCAACTACGCGAAGATTTGTGTGGAGCTAGACCTTGCGAACGACCCACCCAAACTCATAGAGATCGAGCTTGGAGATATATCCCACAGACAGCAGCTAATCTACGACAACAACATCATCTTCTGCAAACACTGTCAGATGAGTGGCCACCTAATTCAGCACTGCTTCTGTGCTCATCCCGAACTAAAGAAGAAAAATCTGCGCACCCTACGCGTGCCCACTGCTCAAAAAGACCCCACCACTATCATCCACAAATCGAATCCCGATCCCCCCTCAGATCGAAGGTCTAGCTCTCCCTCACCCTCAGACGACTGCTCTACCAGTCGACCTATCGTCCCTTTCAATCCCTCCACATTCGCACTCCAAAATTTATTCGAACTCCTCTCAGGCACCCCTTCCGATGAAGCACACAATGACTCTTGTGTGCCCCCCCACCACTACCGGCCAACAAGATTCCCCCAAGATCAGCGGACCCTCACATCACCCAAACGCTGATAACACCCTCATCACCCAACCCCCCAACCATCGTGAGATCACCACACCTCCCTCCCACGAGGCCCTCCTCTCCACCCAATCATCCGATAACCGATCTCAACAACCGAGAATGGTCTCGTCGGTGAGCTGTTCAGAGCAGTCCGTAGCATTTCGGGCAGACCCTGAACCTCCTACTCCAACAAAGGACGCTCAAACCACTCTCAGCCACATCTTAACCGGCAGATTTTGGCAAGCCAAGGAAGCAGGGTTTCTGGACCGTGGCAACCCCTTATGTGCCCTGGAAGATCAGGACAACGACTCATCTTTCACCAACGCTGTCGTTGATGGAAGCAGCGATCAAAGCCGGCCAATCAATGAGTCAGGAAGCAATGGACCCATTAGCGCCCTAACAAAAAAAACTACATCCAAGAAGAACAAAAACAACCAAAAGCTGATGACGGCAAGGACTACCAGGTCCGCCACGAAGCACAACCAACCCCATCCCATTTCTCTTTCCGATGCTTAACATCATCTCCTGGAATGTTAGGGGGCTCGGCAACAAATCGACGATGAACAGAATTCTCAGCCTCAAGAAGACTCACCGCATAGACCTCTTAATCATTATCGAACCCAAAATCCCTCAAAAAAGACTTAAAGCCACACAACTCAAGTTAGGCTTCCCGCATGCCATCGCAGGCGGCAACGACATCTGGCTTTTTCTTGCTCAAGACTTCCAATTTGGCACCATCCATGACTCTCCCCAGGCTCTTACTTGTTGGGTCGAACACCCGGCTCTCAAGTCCCGTTCCGTCATCTCCGCTGTTCATGGCAGTTGCGACATCCCTGAGCGCAGATTGCTCTGGGCAGACCTTTTGAGGATTCATCCGCAGGGGTTGCCGTGGCTTTGCATCGACGACTTCAGCACGGTTTCTTGTATTGAGGAGAAGTCCGGTGGCCGTCCTCCACCCAAGCCAGCTATGGATGATTTCAACAACTTTACCTTTCACGGGAACCTCACCCTTATCCCCTTCCTCGGCAGTTCATTCACCTGGTACAACATGCAAGAAGGCCACCGGCGACAGTACTCCCGATTAGATCGGGTGATGATCAACAACGGCTGGTACGACATGGGCCTGATCACTAGTCTCTCCCATCTCAACTCCACCGAATTGGATCATTCCCCTCTTCTTGTCCAAATCAGCAACAACCACACCGGCAATAAGAAAGCTTTCCGCTTCCTCAACTTTTGGCGTCATCACCCACAATTTCAGAACACTGTTGCTTCAGCATGGAATTCTGTCTCGGTCATTGACCCCATGACCCGGATGGCGTCTAAGCTCAAAGCCACTCGTAAGGCCCTATCATCATGGAGCAAAGGGGCATACGGCGACATCTTCCAGGCCATACGAGAGACGGAGGACGACGTCACCCGCACGGAGTCCACATTTACCATTTACAACTCCCCGGAGACCCGCACATCCCTTAACCTCGCCAGAGCTCTTCTTAAATCTAGGCTGAGAGTGGAGAACGAATTCTGGAAGCAAAAAGCCAAATTAACCTGGGACACCGTCGGTGACCATAATTCCAAGTTCTTTCATGCGTGCGTAAAAGGACGCAGGAACAAATTAAAATTACACCGGATTCTCGACGATAATGACACCCTGGTCGATGACCAGGCTGGTATTCAGGCCGCTGCCATGAACTTCTACTCCAGCCTATTCACCAAGGAACGGATCGCTAGAGACGAGACACTATTATCGGTCATCCCCTCCCTCATTAGTGATTACGACAACGAGACCTTGCTGGCCACCATTTCTGAGGAGGAGGTCAAAGCTGCGGTCTGGTCCATCAACGAGCACAATGCCCCGGGGCCGGACGGGTTCAACGGTGTCTTCTTCCGAGCTTGCTGGGATATTATTAAAAATGACGTAGTCGAAGCCACTTTTGCCTTTCTCTAAGGGGCCAGATACCCTAATTCAATTTCATGCGCCAACATCATCCTTATCCCCAAGAAAGACAATCCGAAAACCTTTAAAGACTTCCGCCCGATCAGCCTCTGCACCTTCACCAACAAGATCATATCCAAGATTATCGCCAATCGGATGTCCGATCTTCTCCCCAAGATCATTTCTGAAGAGCAAAACGGGTTCGTTAAAGGCCGCAATATCACTGACAACATCCTTCTTGCGCAAGAGATGATCACGTGCATGAAATTCCCGTCGAGGGGGGGGGGGACGTGGCCATCAAACTTGACATGGAAAAAGCATACGACCGCCTAGACTGGCAATTCATGATCTGGGTATTCAGGGCCTTTGGCTTCTCCGAAACATGGATCGACATGGTCTTCAGATCAATCAACAATGTGTGGTTCTCCACCGTCATCAACGGCTAGGCGGCGGGTTTCTTTCGTTCTACTCGCGGGGTTAGACATGGGGACCCGCTCTCTTCCACTATTTTCATTATCGCAGTCGAAGCCCTCAGCAGAAGCCTCAACAGCATGCCCAGTATGGCCGATTTCAACCACTTCCACACCACCACCGGATGCCCTCTTATCACTCACCCGGCCTACACCGACAATATCCTCATCTTCTTCGCTGGAGACAGCGGATCGATCAAGGTTGTCTTGAGCACGATCGCCAGATACACCAACCGCTCTGGTCAGCATGTCAACAACAACAAGAGCGTCATCTACACTCATCACAAAGCTGACAGAACCCGCTCTACCCTGCTCGCCAACATGACCTCCTTCAGTACGGCCTATCCCCTTCCTTTACATTGGGTGCCCGCTGGTGTACGGTAAGGCCAACTCTGGCATATACGACCACCTAGCAGACAAGATCCGTAAACTCATCACATGATGGCACAACGCAACCTTATCCCTAGGAGGCAAAATGATCCTCATCAAACACGTTTTATCGTCCATCCTGATGTACATTCTGGCCGTCTGTTCCCCCCATAAAGGTCCTCCACTCTCTTGAATCTCTCTTCGCCAAGTTCTTCTGGGGACGTTACGACGGCAAAGACAAACATCACTGGGCCGGCTGGGAGACGATGGCCAAACCCACTAGAGAAGGTGGTCTGGGCTTCTGCAGACTTGCCCACATCGTGGACGCATGCTCCTTTAAGCTTTGGTGGAAGTTACGCACCGAGACCTTCTTATGGACGAAGTTCATGAGAGCTAGGTACTCTAGATTCTTCCATCTGTCGGAGGCTAACACTAACAACAGATCCTCGTCATCGTGGTGCCGTATTACTCGGGGCCGCATCACCGCTGAACCTCTTATTCGCCTCCAAGGCCTGTCTGGAGCGGTGGTTAGGCGAAGAGATCATTCAGCCCAACATTCCTACTCCTTAGGGGTGCACCATTAGAGACCTATGGGAGGGCAGTTCCGGATAAAATTGGAGGAAGGTCAGAGATTGTCTTGGCCATCTGGCGGCCACCAGTCTTCTCGCTGCGAATCTGCGGATTACCGACACGCCCGACACTTGGAGATGGTCCCCTAACCCGAGTGGGACATTCAGTTTGGCTTCCGCCAGACGTGTAGCCAGAGGCAGCGGGGTGCCGAATATGGTCTACGCCAAATTTTGGCAGGCTTGCATCCCCATCAAATGGTCTATCCTCATCTGGCGTGCACTTCGCCGTAAGATACCAACGGACAACATCATCGGATCATTGGGATTCAACCTCGCTTCCAGATGCCACTGCTGCGAGGAGCATAAGTTGGAATCAGTTGAGCACGTCATTCTTTTGGGGGATCTGGCTACGGGCACTTGGTCTAAGCTTTACCATAGTCTTAGTATGGGTCAACCGACCGGGGGCTTCTACGATCTCTTGGACTCCTGGACCCGTTCCTACGGGCATCAGATCGTAGCAGCCGTTGGCATTTGGATTCTTTGGAAAAACAGGAACAAATTCCGATATGAAGGGCGCCAACTATCCCCTCCTCAGCTGTACAGAGAGGTCATCAGACAATGCTTCAAAGTGAAGAGGCGTTGCTCTCACGTCTCTAACTCGTCTGGAAAGCCCTGGCCTAGGCCGCTTCTTCCCTCCCTTTTGCGTGCGCGTATCGCACCTTTCGTTTTCTGTCTTTTGGTCGCGTTAGCGCGCTTACTTGTATAGGCTTCGGCATTTTGCGCCTATTTTCTCAATAAAGTCCGGCTTCCTCAAAATAAAAAATAATATATATATATATATATATATATATATATATATATATATATATATATATATATATATAGCAATGCAGCGGCGAGTTAGGGCTGGAGAAGGTCACGTGGGATCCTGGCCGATCGGAAGGGGAGGAAGGTGGAAGGGATTGGCTGCTGATGGGTGGGGAACGGGTGCAAGCGGTGGTTGGACCACTGTGCAAAGACGGAGGCGGTCTAATGGTGACAGAGTCGATCGCTTTGGAGGATGAAGTCTGGCGAAGGAGCAGAGAGAGAGGCAACGAGATGGCAGGGAGAGGAGGCTCCGAGCGGGGGATCGGCTGAGCGTCCAATGGCAGCCCTTGTCCGGGGGATCTCATTGGAAGGTTGGAGGAGCTTTTGTAATAAGGAGTCAGCTAGAAAGCTATGAGGTGTAGCCGGCAAAGCCTGCCACTCCTATGAGTACATTATGACGGTTTTTGGTCACGCAGATTGACAAACAACCAGCACAGAAGGAGGGTTGACCCACTTCATGGGCGGATCGGCTACACGGGGATTCGACAAAAGGCATTGGACAAATGAGGCATGTTGAACCATAGAAGGTAGGCAATGGGGTTAGAGTAGCTTTTATGGACAAATAGACGACGACCTCAAGGAAACAACAAAATATTGGCCGCACACGGTCATCCTATATGTGCTGGGAAACATGCCGTTCTTTGGCCAAATTCGTGCATACGCTCATCGAGTTTGGCATCCAAATGGTTCCCTGGAGTTCTTTTTGTGGAAAAATAGGTTCTACTTTGTCAAGTTTGGTCTAAAAAGTGGTCCATGTACCTTCGATGGAAGGTTATCATAATGAAATTTTGGTATCAGGAATCACGCTATGAGAGAGAAGTCCTGCAATCGGTACTGATCTGGATTCGTCTCCCGGAGTGGCCGATTAACTATTGGAGCATAGATATGATGATGAAGATGGCGAGTACGGTTGGAAACCCGATTAAGGCGGATGATGCGACGACCAATAGAGCGCGGGTGGGATACCTTCGTATCTTTGTAGAGATTGCATCCAATAAGAAACTACCACAAATGCTGGAATACGAGCTGTCATCCGGAAAGGTGTATACACAACGTATTGAGTATGAATGGATACCTCCTATTTGTTACCTACTATTTGTTCCAAATGCAAATGCTTTGGTCATCCAGTAAAAGAGTGCAAGGCGATGGGGCAGGCAAGTAGGGATGCATACTCGAAGAAGAGATCAACAGCTGGGACTGATAATGTAACGACGGTGATATCTGGATTAGGCCAAATAGAGGGTCATGCTGTTGGCTCAAGTATGGGCGCATCAGAGGGAATGGAAGTAGAGGGGGATATCGGGGCACGCTCGATTCATGAACATAGGGTCCTAGCAGGAGTTGGCACGAAAATTCTGGTGATAGAGACCACAAAGGCGATGGATAGAGAATAACATAATGAGCACGTGCGGGATCGTTCGTCCTCGCTTTGATCCCTGCGGGATCGTTCGCCCTCGCTAAGGCATGATGCCGTGCAAGCCTAAGTTGCGCTTGCATAAGGCCAGTACCTGCACAATACAACTAGACAAGACAAACACACACATGCAATATATTTTATTGCAGAAAACCAAATATTGGACACAGAGATTTTAAACAGAAAATGCTTATTTTATTCATAACTGGATAGGATTACAAAGTACAAAGCTTACGACTAAAAATACCATAATTTTGCTTATATATCTCTCTTTGAAACTCTTTTTCAAAATAGCCACAATGCCCATACATCATATCCCTTTATTACATAGTCAAAAATGAAAAGACCCCTTCAAAGGAACTTGCAAACTTGACTTGAAAATAAAAATGCTTTGAGGCAACCAACAAGTTCTACTGGGTTAGATGAGATTTAACGCCTCACTTGAAATCCCATGTCTCATTGCTAGCTGAAAAGGATGCCCATAACGTGGGTCAGTACACATCTTGTACTGGCGAGCGGCTTTTGGCCGAACTCACAAATATCTACACTAAGTCAACATGTGAAGCTAGCATACATTTATTATGTGATCTTTCTACTTGTCTAGGTTCTTTTTTAACAATTCATAAGAAACATGACAGTAGAATTATTTTATAACAATCTTACCCATCGTCGACAGTCATCCTTGCACAAAATAGATTAGCACAATTTGCATATATATGAACCATACTTTTTCCATCATTGTGATCAGTATTAGATTTTGTAATAAGAATCTGTTCATATGCATGCCCTAACTACATGGTGGTCCCTGGGTCCGTTCCCATGATTAACTGCTGAGACTCATGGTTCAGCTCGTCGCTAATAGACACAACACCCCTTGTCCGCGAGGTGTAGCATTTACCTCAGGGTGCTATTACAATCACTCCTAGGCCGATCGATTCTAGGTGCCCCTAGTACCGTCGAGAGACTATTACCTTGTGCATAAGTTGTCCGAGACCAATGCATGACTTGTTCTTTCTATCAGATAAAACTTAGCAGTGCAACAGGTTGCGACATGTTCATTTTTGCCTTATTCATTCGGTCATTCATTATCATTCAATTCTCTTTCGGTCATTCTTAAGCATTCACTTGAAACAGATGAAGTAGCGTCATAAGAGTGAGCATGCATTTCATTTCTTATTCTTATCTTTTGTTGTTTTCGGTATCGTTTATCAGAGGGACACAACAAAAGAGTGGACTAGAGATCATTTTTATTAGGGTATGGAGATAAATGCTTGCCCGATTAAAGCAACTCACCAAAAGAATCTTGTTTGAAAGAAGGAGGGACTTCACGCAACGATCACGCGCCGCCTATGCGTCCTCCTGTATTGGCACCAACATTCGATTAGCATACTTCGGTCTCTTTTTCCCAGGATTCGGAATGAATGCGAAATGCGATAAAAGCGAACAATGAAAACCAATCATTGAAAACCAATACGAAAACGCATTCATCAAAACCAAGCAGCAAAAGAAAACATCCAACAAAAGCTCTTGAATTCATTTCAATAGAAGTTGATCCATTAGTTAGAAAGGTTCATTGTATTTCATCCATGATCAATCGATACCGACAAAGGTTTCCCTAAATACGCAGTTCAATATTGAGTCAGCAAGCTGTAGGTATTATATAGTGGACCGCGAGGAGCGAAACACTACATAATAACCCACTAAAAAAATTTGTCCTCAAAACTTAAAGAATAAGCTCACCTCCAACACGATCCTGATCTTGATCAAGTAAGGTAGACAGATTAAAAATATGAGCATTCTGCAGCTGTTGATTGTGCTGGTTGTCTCTAATTGGCGGTGGGACCCTCAATGGCCCATGCTCCTCAGCATTATTCCTTCATTTCGGGCAGTTCTTGATGATATGGTCTTGACTACCAGATCCAAAGCATATTTTGTTGGCAAAATGACAGACTTCCTTGGTGTGCCCCCGACGACCGCAGGAGGTACACTTTGGTCTGTGTTCCTGTTCATTGTCTGTCTTGTTTCCTCTTTCGGTCTTTTTCTCTCCATCGTGGTATCTTTTTGTAGGCTGATTGCAACCAGTCTGAACTTTCGTAGATGCCCTGCTCAGGCTAAACTGCTCCATCTGGACCTTCGCCTCGAAGGCCTTGGTATATGAATCACACTCCCGGTTCAGAACATTCTCTTGGATATTAACCAATTCATGCGAGCCTTTTCAGTTGTGTCACGACCCGCACCCTAGAGTTAGGGTACGAGACGTGGGTACGTCCAGCCTACGCCGCAGTGTCGACGGTAGAACGCTGTCCTAGGTCTCATGTATTTAACAGTATAAGGCTAAGCAGTTTATACTCCCTGAATGGGGGTGACATAGCAGAATGTAAACTCAATCACATCTAAGGTAGAGCATAATGGAAGATAGATAAAACATGAAATGCAAAAGAGATACAGCAGATAGAAGTCTAAGTGTCTAAGATACACAAACCCAAAAATACGTCTCAAAGCTCAAATACAGTAATCCATAAAGTAAATACAACTCCAGACAACTGAAATAGCTATCTAAACAACCTCTAATGTGTCTCCTCTAGGCTAGCAGGCAACCTCCAAGCTATCTGTAAAATTTATCAACAGGTCCAGTCAGGACAGGAGCGAGCACAGTACATCTCAACAAGTCATAGCAGGTTAGAAAATATAATCATGCAGTAAGTAAGATACAGGATCTGAAGGAAATACAGTATGTAAACAAAGAGAGAGAACTGTAATAGAAATATCGACTATAAGTAGAAAACTAACAGTGGCTAGTGAGTCAGAGTATAATATAAACATGTGAATGGCATAGGAGATTCTGGGAACTATACTATGGAGTGATTCTGGGAACTACACTACTTGGATATTATTCACATGTCTACTTCTACTCCTCCGTACCGCCAATCAATACACAAGGATCCAACCAGGTTAGGTTATGATTCCATGCAAAGGCCCACAAGGGGTGATACATGGATAGCCCATAAATGGGTAATTCTGGAAATGCCCATAAATAGGTGATTCTGGGAATGCCCATAAATGCGTGATTCTGGGAAGACTCTGTGATCATGAGAGTACATGTCACAAGTGATCGAAGAATCGTGAAACATAGTGATACACCATGTAAGTGAAACGCACAGAACATGTAGTATACGATGCTCCCTGAGGGGATAACATCTCAAGAATGGATCCGTATAGTACTAATCCGTGTTACCAACGTGACAGCATCAAGTAAAGTAATCTAAAGCAGGAAAATAATTCTAACAAGATATGAAATGATCAGAGAATGTACTCGCCTAGTATCCTGAATGTCCGAAGAGAATATACTGTCCGAGGAGTGGTGTCTGTCTCCTATAGAACAGTACAAGTCACAACAAGTCTAAAATAAGGAAATAGACTGCTACAATACATCTACATGAAGTTTAGGGTCAATCTAGGCTAAAGTCAACCTTTGGTCAACTCTAGTCAACTAGACTAGTCAAACTAGGTCAACTAGGTCAAACCTAAACCAAACAAGTCCATACTAGTCTAACTAGTCTATTCTAGGCCTAATCAAGACTAAACAAGTCTAACTAAACTCTCACTAGGCAAACAGACAGACCATAGGCTAAGAGTCCTAGGCTATAGGCTATATCATGCCTAAGCCAAACCACAAACACATATACACATAACAATATATATATCTAATATATTGTAGTACACTCATAACATATAGGCTACCTATATGTGCATCCCACACACACACACACACACACACATATATATATATATATATATATATATATATATATATATATATATATATATATATATATATATATATATATAAATATATATAAAAAATATATATATATGCATCACTATTCACATATTCATATACATAGATATATATAGGAAAGCTATATATATATATATATTTTTTTTTATAGGAAAGCTATATAGGAAAGCTATATATATATAGGCACATACATATATATGTAGAGAGGGAAAGAGAGGTAAAAGAGTAAGTGAGTATGTGTGTGTTTGGCATGTGTGTGAAAGGATATGTGTTAATATTCTAAAATTTAGTGATAGGTAGGTGTATGTGACATGGGATACATGATGTCAAAGGGTGTATGAATGCATGTGTGTAAAAGATTATAGGTTAACTCAGTTTATAGAAATACATACATACATACTTACCTTGTATACATGCATACATACATATCATATATATTATATTTACATGATACATACATGTATACTTGTATTATATTATACTTACATTCATGCATATTAGATACTTGTATTTATATTAACATATTGTAAACATTCATTTCATTCATGCATCTATGCATTACCTACATGTTTTATACATATGCATACATTATATATTCATATCATTTCATACATTAATATAGAGACATACAAACATGCACACATCATATATTTCATACCTTGCATTACCTTACATATCATGTTATATATTATCATTCATTCCTTTCATATATATTACATTATCTTTAAGTTGAATACATCATATATGGATATAATACATTATCTTGCATGCTTGCATTCATATATTACATTCTATATTACCTATATACATGTATTTCTTCCATTCATTCATGCTTGCATCATATACTCTACATTACCATACATGTTATCATTATATATTGCATTACAATATTTATACATTATGTATTCATATCTATCATTACATATATATCTTGCATTCATATCTAGCATTCATTATATACTTTCATGCATACATTGTATATCATTCTTTCATTCATGCATTGCTTATATGCATTATATTAATTGCATTCCTACATGCTTGCATTCAACCATATATATACATTAATGTAAAGAGAATATATATTATATATATATCATTTCATTCATCTAACATATCATGCATTACATACTCTATATTCATTTAATATCCATACTACATAGGCTCATAGGTTACACAAAATGCATATATCGTATAGTCACTCTTCTACTTAAAACCAATACTGTACCAATTGGACATTCACTAAATTCTAGGATTAAAGTATGTCGTATCCCTTTGTGTTAGCTTTCCGAAACTTTAAACAGATCGTATTTTCATGTCCGGAAGCTCCCGAAATCGCGAAAATACCGAAACACGTTCGTCTTTCGTATAGCTGATACTCAAATAATTCTATAGAAAGTTACAGAAAGAATTTGGCTTATTAAAATATATATTTGGAAAGCTAACTTCGATACGGTTCTTTTAAAAAAACGTGAGATAAATCGGAGTTCTAAGATAAAAGTTATGACATTTCTAAGTTACTTTGGTTAATAAAAACGTGGATGAAAATTATGACGGATTTGACAAAAGAACACATATAGGCCAAGATACTTGCATACAAACATAGGTATCCAATTGAAACTCATTCTAACCATCCTAACAAAGATCAATCCACTCTCTAACCATTATAAAACTGAATTTAAATATCTATTTAAACTATTATCATACATACATACACATGGGGTGTCCTAATTTGGGATCTATCAAGTAGGACACAAGACACATATCTAAAATCCTCAAGAGAGCTCCAAATGGCCTCAAATTTGAATCTAAATGGGACACATGCATGAGGATGGATCCTACGGATTCAAAACTAATTTATATGCAAAGGAAATCGATTTAGAGGATGGATTTTACCTATTGGGAGTGGAATCCCAATGAAATCCTTTAGGACACGGCTCCGATACGAAGATCCCTCAAAGTGGACACTCCTCCTTGCACTCCTCTTCCAATCCTTGGTAGCACCCTTCCCTTGGAGAATGGGAATGATTGAGGGAAGGTTTGGTGAAGGAATGATTTGATTTGGAGATCAAATCAATGGGAAGGCTCTCTAAAATTGGGGAAGAACAAAAGGAAAATAAAAGAGGCAAGATTGTAATGAATGAAATGAATCATTCTCTTCTAAAGGTGGCTGCCATAAAGAGTCCCTTAGGGATAGTGGGAAATGTCCTAATTGCCCCTCTCTAGTCTCATATGGTTAAGTCTAGACTAGGTTCAAGTTTGGGGTCAAAATGATCTAGTTTTGAGTCTCTAACTTAACCATTCTAACATGATAAAAATTAGTTTAATTAACTAACGTAATGTTGGGTCTTATGAGCCATGCTTAACTTAATATTGGGTCCCATCTAGAGTTTAAGCTACCCGGGTCACAATACAAGTCGGAACGAGACGAAACTCAAACCCGACTAAACAAATCTATTAAAAATAATATTAAAATATAAAATTTTCCTAAAATATTAAAATATGAAAAATGACCAAAATCATAATACATCAATTTAAATATTATTAAAATAATCAAAAATTTACCAATTAATCAAAATCCTAAATAATTCAAAAGTCACAAAATGACCAAAATACCCTTAGCCTAAAAAGTTGTAAATAGTCATTCTAATCACATGGTTAGGTCCCCATGGTCATGGTTAGTCTCTAGGCCCAACAGTTTTGAGTTCACTAGCTAACACATCAAAATTATAATTCACCAATTTTAAATAGTATTAAATTAATTAAAAATTCTCATAAATTATAAATCCTATTATTAAATAATAAACTTTTACAAAAGTTCAAAATTACCCTCATTTGGAAAACTGGGTGTTACAAGTTGGTATCATTACACTAGCAAACGTAGCTAACTTGGCAAATTCAGATTCATAGTCTTCCACGTACATGCTCCCTTGTTTTAGTGACATGAATTCGTTCTCCATCTTTTGACGGATGGTGGGAGGCAGATATTGCTCTGGAAATGCCTTCTTGAACGAGGTCCAAGAAATCTTTCTACCCCTAGTAATTGTGAACAGTGCCGACTTTTTGGCATTCCACCAATCTTTTGCTCGCAATCTTAGTTACAAAGCGGCACAAACTACCTTCTTGCTACTTGGAACTCCTACTCTGTCGTACCCCGATCCCGCTAGGGTTATTTGTTCTTGCTTTAATCCCTGCAGGATCGTTCGTCCTCGCTAAGGCGTGATGCCATGCAAGCCTAAGTTGCGCTTGCATAAGGCCAGTACCTGTATAATACAACTAGATAAGACAAACACACGCATGCAACATATTTCATTGCAGAAAACCAAATATTGGACACAGAAATTTTGAACATAAAATGCTTCTTTTATTCGAAACTTGATAGGATTACAAAGTACAAAGCTTGCGACTCAAAATGCCATAATTTTGCTTACATATCTCTCTTTGAAACTCATTTTCAAAATAGCCACAATTTCCATATATCATATCCCTTTATTACATAGTCAAAAATGAAAAGACACCTTCAAAGGAACTTGTAAACTTGACTTGAAAATAAAAATGCTTTGAGGCAACCAACAAGCTCTACTGGGCTGGATGAGCTTTAACGCCTCACTTGAAATTCCCTGTCTCATTGCTAGCTGAAAAGGATGCCCACAATACAGGTCAGTACACATCTTGTACCGGCGATTGACTTTTGGCTGAACTCATAATTATCTGCACTAAGTCAACATGTGAGCTAGCATACATTTATTATGTGATCTTTCTACTTGTCTAGGTTCTTTTTAAAAAATTCATAAGAAACATGACAGTAGAAATATTTTATAACAATTTACCCATCGTCGACAGTCATCCCTACAAAAAACAGGTTAGCACAATTTGTATATATATGAACCATACTTTTTTAATCATTATTCAGTGTTAGGTTTTGCAATAAGAATCTGTTCATATGCATGCCCTAACTACATGGTGTTCCATGGGTCTGTTTCCATGATTAGCCACTGAGACTCATGGTTCAGCTTGTCGCTAATAGACACAACATCCCTTATCCACGAGGTGTAGCATTTACCTCAGGGTGCTATTACAATCTCTCATAGGCCGATCAATTCTGGGTGCCCCCAGTACCGTCGAGAGACTATTACCTTGTAGACAAGTTGTCCGAGAACCATTGCATGACTTGTTCTTTCTATCAGATAAAACTTAGCAGTGCAATAGGTTGCAACATGTTCATTTCTTGCCTTATTCATTCGGTCATTCATTAGCATTCAATTCTCTTTCGGTCATCCTTAAGCATTCATTTGAAATAGATGAAGTAGCAGTCATAAGAGTGAGCATGCAGTTCATTTCTTATTCTTACCTTTTGTTGTTTTTGGTATCGTTGATCAGAGGGACGCAACAAAAGAGTGGACTAGAGATCATTTTTATTAGGACGTGGGGATAAATGCTCGTCTAGTTAAAGCAACTCACCAAAAGAATCTTGTTCGAGAGAAGGAGGGACTTCACGCAACAATTACGCGCCGCCTATGCGTCCTCCTGCACTGGCACCAACATTCGATTAGCATACTTCGATCTTTTTCTCTCAAGATTCAGAATGGATGCGGAATGCGATAAAAGCGAACAATGAAAACCAACATCGAAAACTAACACAAAAACGCATTCATCAAAACCAAGCAGCGAAGAAAACATCCAACAAAAGCTCTTGGATTCATTTCAATAGAAGCCGATCCATTAGTTGGAATGGTTCATTGTATTTCATCTGTGATCAATCGATACCGGCAAAGGTTTTCCCAAATACTCAATTCAAGACTAAGTCAGCACGCCGTGGATATTACATAGTGGACTACGAGGAGCGGGACACTACACATGATCCCATGGTTGATTCTTCAATGATGCAGCTGGAAGAGGCTATTACTACCCCTGGTGACAGACTTGTTCGCTTGGTGGGGACAAACACAAATAACTATTGTCATTGATTGCATAGAATGTGCAAGTTGCTTGCTCGCTGGAGAGATGGAAAAAAAATTGTGATGTCTTATGGAGGAAGAAGTGTAGGATAGTTGCTCTGACAGAAACTAAAATAAAATCGGCCAAGTTACTAGACATGAGAACTGCTTGCAATTGGAAGTAGGTTAATAACTTACATTTGTGTAAGATGGCTAGAATTTGGGTACGGTGGGATACTCGCAGCTAGGATGGACAGCTACCTCACCTATGGGAACAACTTATTGTAATGGCGTTCACTAACAAAGGTGGATTTTGGTTCTCCTTCGGGGCTGTCTATGGCCATAATGATAGGGTGAGGAGGGGGAACTTTGGCGAGACGTGTGTCAGACCAGTAGGATCATGGAAGGTCAATACAGGTTACCGATGGTGATGATGAGAGATTTTGATACCACTCTATATCAGAATGAGAAGGTGGCAGGGCGGAAGGTACTGGACTACCTTCTACACGACTTCGACCGTTAAAACGAATGATATACTTATGGACTTGGCACAACAAGGTGACTCATAAACGGGTTGCATGTCAACTGGATCGAGCCTTTGGAAATCAGATTTGGTTCAACCAACTTCCGTACTCGAGTGCGAAGGGTCTTTCTGCCCGCACATCCGATCATTCCCCAGTATACGTCAGACTGGTCAACCAAACTAGGAAATGTGTGTCACGACCCGCACCCGGTATAGGGGCACGAGGCCGTGGGTTCGTCCAGCCTACGCCGCAGCATCGACGGTAGAACGCTGTCTAGGTCACTAACTAACAATCTCACACAATGATAAGATGTACATGTCATAGATCTCAACTCCAAATAAAGGGCAAGTATAAATGATAACACTGAATACCCAATCACAATCTAAAGCATGATAAGATCTAAAAGAAATCTATTCAACTATAAAGTCTAAAAACATCAACAACTTCCGAATACAATAACAATATCCAAATCTCTAATATAATAACAAGCCTCTATTATATATACATGCCAAGAATTCTAAGCTATAATAGTAACTAAGCCCCTCGGTAATCACTCCTAAGCATCAGGACATGTGGTTGCTATCCCCTTCTCGGCTCCATAGAATGTGGGACACAAGTCCCCTAAGTAGTCATCTAAAAAATATATCCAGTCAGGATGGAACGAGCACACATCTTCAAGCAATTCCAATTAAATGGCAAAGACTATAAAACAATTATAGTAAGTAATACTTAATGAGCAGGAAAAGAATGACTCAAGAAATGAAATAGAACAACAACTAACCAAAAGTACAAGAAAAGTAAATATGGTAAACCAGGAGAACATGGTAATAATGACAGTAAATAAGGATAACTAAACTAGAACATATGTGATGTGAGTCCAGCAAGTATAATGTGAGTCCAGCAAGTATAATGTGAATCTAGTAGAAAGCACCAAACCAATGTGTTTTGAAATACCGCTTTCGACATGTAAACAGCTATGGGGTAAATACGGCATATCGCATACTTGGCAAGTGTGTGACGGCTATCTTTCCAGCCTGTGGGCAGCAAGTGCATCAGGGTACATAGCTTCCTGCACCCTATTACAACACCCAGGTAGTATAAAGGTTGCACAAGATATGAGGTAGGCATGGCCTTGCACAAGGATGTGTAGGCCCTACCTACAGCAGCAGAGTAAGGTTAGAGTGAATAGGCAGGGGGTTCCATAGCTACAACATCTTGGTAGCAAGCAGTGGCTTGCCTGGTGCCAAATAGGAGGGCAACAGTAGCAATTAAGCTACCACAGTAGCAGGTATAGGGAGAATAGGCAGGGTTCAAGAGTGTTTTAAGGGTTAAAGTCTTGTAAAGGGGATGAGTAGGTAATTAGATATGTATGTAAATATATAGGTAGGAATAGGTGTTATGGTGTTGTGTGGGTAATAGGTAATAGAAATTACCTAGGGTATTAAGATAAGGTAAGTTGAGAGTTTATATATGTATCATATAAGCTATATATATTGATCCATATATGGTTAGGAATACTAAGGTATATATATATATATATATATATATATATATATATATATATATATATATATATATATATATATATATATATATATTTTTATATATTATATTATATATATATATATATATATTTTTATATTATATATATATATATATATATATATATATATATATATATATATATATATTAAAAAATATATATATATATATGTATATATATATATATATATATATATATATATATATAATATTTTTTTATATATATATATATATATAATATATATATATATATATATATATATATATATATATATATTTTATATAAAATATATATAAATATATATATATATATATATAAATATATATATATATATATATACATATATATATATATATATAAAATATATATATATATATATATATATATATATATATATATATGTGTGTGTGTGTGTGTGTGTGTGTGTGTGTGTGTGTGTGGTCTGGGAGAGGGCTGTTAGGTGCGCCGCCGCCACTCCTGTGGAGCAGGCTCCGGCTTGGAGCGCCGCCGCTCGCCGGAGCCTTCCTGGTGCTTGGTTGGCCGGTTTCCTCTCCGGCAGTCCAGGCCTCTCCTGGCCTCCCCCCTATGGAGCCCCCCCTCTTCCAGCCGAGTCTTCCCCACCTCCCCCCTTCCCCATCGGCGCCCTCGGCGACGTCGTCCCCGGCGTTCCCGTGCCAAGCGCCGGAAACCCGTCCATCCCCCTCCGGACCCCCCCCAGGCTTATATATATATCTGTTAGGTGCGCCGCCGCCACTCCTGTGGAACGGGCTCCGGCTTGGAGCGCCGCCGCTCGCCGGAGCCTACCTGGTGCTTGGCTGGCCCGCGTGGCCGATCGGTTTCCTCTCCGGCAGTCCGGGCCTCTCCTGGACTCCCTCCTATGGAGCGCCCCCTCTTCCAGCCGGGTCTCCCCCACCTCCCCCTTCCCCCATCGGCGCCCTCGGCGATGTCGTCCCCGGCGTTCCCGTGCCAGGCGTCGGAACCTGTCCATCCCCCTCCGGACCTTCCCTAGGCGTCGATCCGGCCCCTCTTCTTGGCTCTTCGCTGGATGCGTGCGCCGCCCCGTCCGGCGCCCCATTCGGTCCTCCGTCGGAGTCGTTCCTTACTCCCCCTCCCACTTTCGCCGCTCCTCCCACCGTGCCGTCCTGTCACGCCCCAGAACCAGAATACTGGAGAGCGGGGGCAGACACAGCCAGCTACGTATATTGAAATAGAATATATCTCAACTATACGGTCACGGCTGTCTAGATATGAGGGTTTACTACAAGCCAGCAGTCTCTTAAGGTCAAGCCTGTTGTCTCAATCTCAAGCAATTAACAGAGTTACAAGATATTAGAGCATCAAATATATATATATATAAGGCGTCCCAAATATTACATATTGGATGATCATGAAGCTAGTCATACAAAATGATGGGACTAGCAAGAGTTCAGTCATACATGATCAACCCTAGGATTTGTTAATCATGTTTACAGCCCGTAGGCAGACAGTAAGTAAACGTGCATCGAGCTAACAGGTGCTCGTCGGCTAAACGCCTCAAAAGAATAAATTTACATATAAGTGGGTGAAACAAAAAGGGAAAACCCACTCGTAGCCCGGGTTCCGTCTAGTGTTCACCATTGGGCTGGAAGCTGGGTAGATCCTCGGGAGCTGCTCCGAAATCTGGCCACACAAAACCAGCTGGGTCAAACCCCAGAAAGAGCAAGTGCCACAAGGGAGGCCACAAATAAGAACAAAACCAGCATATCAGAATATAAGAATAAAAGAAAGTACAAACAGTAACGTACACAGGGCGATAAACGACTAGGGACGTGGAACCATTCCGGGAGCCAGGTTACAATCCTTAAACCAAACAAGGACCGGGATTGTACCCCTTCGTCTGAATAGCTCACTGTCTCTACCCATTTATCGTTAAGATAAGTAAAACCAACATGCTCAGGAGATAGCAGGTACTGGAGCTAGACAAGACTTAGACAAGGCTGGACACCATCCATTCACAATCGGCCAAGCAAACACTACGGCTTACTACTTTAACTAACTAGGGTTATCACAAGCCTAATTACTAACAAGATGCAAGTGAGAAACTCCCAGTCCCAAGCCCTGCAGACCATCTAGTTATCCTTCCGCGGGTTGAGAGTTATAGGTGGGTACACTGCCCGGGAGACAAATGTACCCTTAGGTGACTTAGAGGGTACAACACATGACAGTGTGCTGGAAATGTGCTCTACTCGTCGGCAAGCTACAAGTCCATTAAAGCGCCCAGATAACGAGATTGCCTGTGACTGGGAATTCTCCATGTTCTAGTTTGATCTAATAATTAGCCTAATCCAATTTAGCATGAGTCCCTGGCCGTGGTACCCAGGAAGTCACGTCCTAGACATGATGCAAGACAAGACAAGTGGATTGTGCAAACAAGCAAGCAGGAACACCCACGGTGTCAAGGCAAGTCAAGTCAAGTTATCAAGTCAAGTCAAGTCAAGAGTGCGCCGCCACGGGCCACTATCAAGTTATCAAGGTAAATCATGTCAGGGTACTTGTCAGGGGTGCGCCACGACGGGCCACTATCAAGTCAGGTTGGTCGTGTCAGGAGTGCACCACTACGGGTCACTGTCATGTTATACTAGTTCCTTGTCATACCATGCTGTGTACAATAGTTATTCCAAACATATTAAGCAAAATCAAGTTCATGCCAAAAGGCGTAAGGATATAAAATAGGCGTAAAATACCTAATAAAATACTAATATAAAATAGGACTATAGAAGAGCCAAGATCAAGAAATAACAAATTCATCATAGACAAGTAGGTTGTGCAGGGTATGTACTGTGCAGGGTGCCAAGTGCGCAGGATGAGCTGCGCAGGGTACCAACTGCGCAGGGTGCCAAGTGCGCAGGGTAAGTTGCGCGACAGATGGATTGCGCAGGAAATGGGTTGCGCAGGAAATGGGTTGCGCAGGAAATGGGTTGCGCAAGGCTGGCTTGCGCCAGCGCAGTCCAGCGCAGCGCAAAGCACTGGCCAAGTGATTGCGCAATCGGCCATGCGCTAAAGAGCACAGGCCGGGGTGCGCAATCGGCCATGCGCTAAAAAGCGCAAGGCAGGGGGCTGTTCTTCCTGGCCGAGAGCAATCCAAAAACACCAAGAACTTCAAATCTTCATATTTTTGTCAAATCAAAACCAAATCTAGATTTTCAAAGTTCTAACTTGAATAAAATTGAATTCTCTTCCACATGGAAGCATCAAAACAAGCAAAAATCAAAGTTTAATAGATCAAAACCAAGGATTTCCGAAAATGGTTAAAACCTAGATCTAGAAGAATGAAAGCTCCAAATCACAAAATTCTAAGTTCTAATGTTGATCTACATGTCCTAATCTATCAAATGGACAAATAAAATTGGGTGCTTATTTGTTGGCAAGGTGCACTTGCCTATTGGTTGGGGAGTTGTGTGGAAGAAGGAAGAAGAAGTTTGTAAGAAATAAATGAGAGAATAAAGAGGAGAGAGAAAAGTAGGTGGAGTTATAAAGTGGGGGAGTTGTGGTGTGTTGAGGGAGGAGTGTAGGTTAAAGTGTTCCATTCATGAAGAACCAAACTAAACCAACTTCACAAAATAAAACCAAGCCATGGTCCAAAAACCCATTTACGAGAAACCAAAATCCGCAAGTCGAGAAATTAAAATACGTGCCAAAAATCAAATACGAGCATAATACGAAATACAGGAAATGGAGGTGACAACTCTACCCACCTTCAAAGAATTCCGTCCTCGGAATTTAATCAAGGAGCTAGAGATTGCCACGATAAGCTATACTAAGCACAGACAAGCTACACTAAGCAGTTCAATCATACAATCATACAATACAAGCAAGGAAGGGAAAGCGTAAGGCATAAGAAAGACATTATACCTCACGAGTCAAACAGGTAGGGATATCGCGATCGGATGCCGTCCTCACGCTCCCACGTTGACTCACCTAGAGAGTGATGACCCCAAGCAACACGGACTAAGTTAATAGTCTTGTTCTTGAGCATCTTTTCCCTCCGGTCCAAAATAGACACGGGCCTCTCCTCATACGAAAGGTTGGTACCAACAACCAATTCCGAATGATCTAGGATATGGCTCGGGTCCGGGATGTACCGTCGTAATTGGGATACATGGAATACATCATGTACCTCATTTAGCGACGGTGGAAGAACGAGACGATAGGACACATCGCCTACTCGCTCTAGAATATCGAACGGCCCTATATACCTAGGACTAAGCTTTCCCCGCACGCCAAAACGAATGACGCCGCGGGTGGGCGAGATCCTAAGGAATACATGGTCGCCGACGGCAAATTCCAAGGGACGCCGATGAGCATCGACCCAATGGCGCTGGCGATCCTGGGCAACTCGGAGGTGATCTCTGACTTTCCTGACCACTTCAACCGTTTGAGAAATCAGTTCTGGACCGAGCATCTGCCTCTCTCCGACATCGTCCCATGCTAACGGAGATCTGCACTTCCTACCATACAGAGCCTCGAAGGGTGCCATCTGGATACTGGCCTGGAAACTATTATTGTACGAAAATTCTACCAGGTGCAGGTGATCCTCCCATGAACCACCAAAGTCAAGGGTACACGACCGCAACATATCTTCGAGAGTTTGTATAGTACGCTCTGACTGCCCATCTGTCTGCGGATGATACGCTGAGCTGAACTTGAGACGAGTCCCCAAACTTTGATGAAGACTGCGCCAGAAGTGCGATGTGAATCTCGTATCCCTGTCCGATACTATGCTGACTGGCACTCCGTGAAGTCGGACGATCTTCCTGAGATACATCTCTGCTAGCTGCGCCGTCGACTGTCCAACTCTAAATGGAAGAAAGTGTGCCACCTTGGTAAGCCTGTCCACAATGACCCAAATAGCATCTCTGCCTGCTGGAGATCTGGGTAATCCAGTCACGAAATCCATGGTAATGTGTTCCCACTTCCATTCTGGGATCGGTAAAGGTTGTAGAAGTCCAGCTGGCCTCTGATGTTCAGCCTTGACCTGTTGGCAAACCAAACATCGAGAGACATACCGGGCTATCTCCCTCTTCATACCATTCCACCAAAAGTGTTGACGAATATCTCTGTACATCTTCGTGCTGCCTGGGTGAATGGAGTACTGCGAACTGTGAGCCTCTGCCATGACTTCCTGTCTGATATCTCCACTGGGTATGCAAAGACGCGTGCCGTGTCGAAGTGTACCATCCTCATGAATACATAACTCTGGCCTTCTCCCTGCCTCGCACTCTGCTCTGAGCCGCTGAATCTTGGAATCTGTTAACTGTGCTGTCCGGATCCTCTCAACTATGGTGGACTGAATCTGTAGGCTGGCCATCAAGGCCACATTGGAAGGAAGAATCACTTCAATTCCCATCTTCTGAAGATCTGCCAATAGCTCTGGTTGCGCCGTCAGGAAATAAACTCCGGCTCTCCGGCTCAACGCATCTGCTACAACGTTGGCCTTCCCTGGATGATACTGCAAATCCACATCGTAGTCCACAAGTAGCTCGAGCCATCTTCTCTGCCGCATATTAAGATCCTTCTGGGTGAAAACATACTTCAGGCTCTTATGATCAGTAAAGATCTCCACTCTGTCTCCGTACAAGTAGTGCCTCCACAACTTAAGTGCAAACACTACTGCTGCTAGCTCCAAGTCGTGGGTCGGGTAATTCTTCTCATGATCACGGAGTTGACGTGATGTATAAGCAATTACCTTTCCATGCTGCATCAAAACACATCCTAATCCCCTGCCTGAAGCGTCGCAATAAACCGTGAATCCTCCGGTCCCATCTGGAAGTGTAAGAATGGGAGCCGTTATCAAACCTCGCTTCAACTTCTCAAATGATTCCTGATATTCTGCGGTCCAAATGAACGGCACATCCTTGCGGGTCAACTGGGTCATCGGCACTGAAATCCTTGCAAAATCAGAGACGAACCGCCGGTAGTAGCCGGCCAATCCAAGAAAGCTGCGAACTTCTGCCACTGAGCTGGGTACTGGCCATGCCTCGATAGCCACAATCTTCTGGGGATCCACTTCCACTCCTCCTCGAGTAATGATGTGACCCAAGTACGAAATGCGATCGAGCCAGAACTCGTATTTACTGAACTTGGCGTACAACTGGTGCTCTCTGAGAATCTGGAGGACAACTCTGAGATGCTGCTCGTGCTCTGCTTCACTCTTGCTGTAGACCAGGATGTCATCAAGGAACACTATCACAAACTGATCCAAGTAAGGCATAAAAATACGGTTCATGAGGTCCATGAACACTGCCGGCGCATTGGTCGCTCCAAAGGGCATAACTAGAAACTCCCAATGCCCGTACCTAGATCTGAACGCCGTCTTCGGGATGTCCTGCTCTCTGACTCTGATCTGGTGGTATCCTGACCGTAAGTCTATCTTCGAGAAAACTGAAGCCCCCTTGAGTTGATCAAACAAGTCATCTATCCTTGGAAGAGGGTATCTGTTCTTGATTGTCACTGAGTTCAAGGTACGGTAATCAATACATAGCCTAGACGTACCATCCTTCTTTTTCACAAGAAGCATCGGGGCTCCCCAAGACGATCCACTTGCACGAATGAATCCCTTGGTCCTGAGTTCTTCAATCATCTTGTACAAAATCTCCAACTCTGAAGGCGCCATTCTGTAGACCCGCTCTGATACTGGTGCTGTCCCAGGAATCAAGTCGATGGTGAACTCGATCTCCCGCTCTGGTGGCATCCCTGGAAGTTCCTCTGGGAAGACATCTGGAAACTCTTCAACTATCCGGGGCAACTGGACTGCTGCTACTGCCATCCGTAATACTGGAGGAGATGGCTCTACTGTGCCTCTGGAAAATGAAAACTCTGGCACTCCGGGAATACTAAAGATAACTCTGCCAACATGGCAGTCTATCCTAGCATAATGGTTCCTCAACCAATCCATTCCTAGGACTACATCATAGTCTGCCATAGGGAACTCTATGAGCCTAGCGGGGAACTCTCTACCGCTAACTACGATCTGACACGAGGAAAACACTCGATCTACTCCCACAAGACCATTACCAGTAAGTATATTGAGCCTTACTGATAATGACTCGGGCTCCAATCCTATCCGTATCGCGAATCGTGCAGACATGAATGAATGCGATGCACCAGAATCAAATAATACAGATGCTGGAAAGGTGTTGACGAGAATAGTACCTGCCACTACCTCACCTGGTGCAACTTCTCCTTCCATGGTCATCATCATAGCCTGACCTCTAGCTGCGGGTCCCCTCTGCTGGAAACCCCTCTGTCGATTCTGTGCTGGAACCTGGGTGAACTGCTGCTGGTTCTGCTGCTGAAAGGCCTGGGCCTGAGGCAACAATGGCCTCGGGTACTGCTGTTGCTGCTGCTGGACTGGAACTGGGGCTGGTCCTCTCACCGAAGAACTAGAAAGATTGGATGATGATGGACCTCCCCTATTCGGGCAGGTCCCTATCTTGTGGTCTGCTCCTCCACAAGCCAGGCACAATCCCTGTGCCCTAGGACACTCTGCCACTACATGGCCCGGCTTCCCGCAATGAGAACATCCCACTGCGGAAGACTGCTTCTGCTTCTGCTGCTGCTGCGGGTGCGTCGGGGTCGAATGCTGAACCGACATCACTGAGGCTGCCCGCCTCGGAGTTCTAATGGTTAATCCCCTAGCTGTCGGGGCTGGAGCTGATGATTGGTGTATCTGACTGTGGGACCGCTTCCTGCCTCCGGTCCTGTCCACAATTCTACGGGAGGTATACTCATGCCTCCTTGCTGCCTTCAATACTGCATCGAACGTCTGGTGCTCGAACTGCTCCACAGCCAATAATATCTCTAAGTGCAGTCCTTGCTGGAACCGCTGAGCCCTATCGAACTCGGTTGCCACCAAGGTGGGGGCGAACCTACTCAGCCTAGAAAACTCGGTCGCATAGCCATCGACCGTCCTGCCTCCTTGCTTCAAGTTGGTAAATCTCGTCTGCAGGTCGTACCGTGCCACCGCATCGAAGTACTTCGTCTGGAACCTTTCTCTGAACGTCGTCCAAGCGACTGGCGCTGCTAATCCCATGGCCTGAGCCGCCCACCAATCGCGAGCCAAGTCTAACAACTGTAGGCGTACCACCGCCACCTTCTCATTCTCAGGTGTCCTAGCTGCTTCTAGAACCACCTCGGTATCCTGAAGCCAAGCGTCTGCGGCAATCGCATCTTCACTGCCGTCAAAGAAGGGAGGGTTCAAGCGCTTGAAACTGTTGGCCGCCTGATTTCCTTGGGGACCTCCTCGGTTTAGTGCATCATGAACTTCCTGGTGCAAGGCGTCGCCTCGACGATCTTGGGATGCAAGCAGTTCTCTGATAAGCCCTACCAAAGGCCCCTCATCCTGCCTAGCTGGTTGAACGGGCGGAGCTGCCTGAACAGGAGGTTCTGAGCCTCCGGGAAGCATAACTCGGGAGGCTACTCCAGAGTGCTGAGTTTGATCTTCCTGGCGCTGGGGCGCTTGTCGAGCTTCCTCTGGTTGGTTGGCAGGTCCGGGAGTAATGCCGCTGAAGAAGACGACATAGGAAACAATAAGGAAAGGACCAGGACAGATCAATGATACAAGCAACGTGATCAGGTCGAGAATCTCAGGGATTTGAAGATACGAGCAGAGATCAAGGACGAAATATTGATTGAGACATCTATTCGGTAAACCCTCACATTTCTTGAATGCCAAGACCTGCATGGGCCACCACTTAAACCGTGTCATGCCCCAGAACCAGAATACTGGAGAGCGGGGGCAGACACAGCCAGCTACGTATATTGAAATAGAATATATCTCAACTATACGGTCACGGCTGTCTAGATATGAGGGTTTACTACAAGCCAGCAGTCTCTTAAGGTCAAGCCTATTGTCTCAATCTCAAGCAATTAACAGAGTTACAAGATATTAGAGCATCAAATATATATATATATAAGGCGTCCCAAATATTACATATTGGATGATCATGAAGCTAGTCGTACAAAATGATGGGACTAGCAAGAGTTCAGTCATACATGATCAACCCTAGGATTTGTTAATCATGTTTACAGCCCGTAGGCAGACAGTAAGTAAACGTGCATCGAGCTAACAGGTGCTCGTCGGCTAAACGCCTCAAAAGAATAAATTTACATATAAGTGGGTGAAACAAAAAGGGAAAACCCACTCGTAGCCCGGGTTCCGTCTAGTGTTCACCATTGGGCTGGAAGCTGGGTAGATCCTCGGGAGCTGCTCCGAAATCTGGCCACACAAAACCAGCTGGGTCAAACCCCAGAAAGAGCAAGTGCCACAAGGGAGGCCACAAATAAGAACAAAACCAGCATATCAGAATATAAGAATAAAAGAAAGTACAAACAGTAAAGTACACAGGGCGATAAACGACTAGGGACGTGGAACCATTCCGGGAGCCAGGTTACAATCCTTAAACCAAACAAGGACCGGGATTGTACCCCTTCGTCTGAATAGCTCACTGTCTCTACCCATTTATCGTTAAGATAAGTAAAACCAACATGCTCAGGAGATAGCAGGTACTGGAGCTAGACAAGACTTAGACAAGGCTGGACACCATCCATTCACAATCGGCCAAGCAAACACTACGGCTTACTACTTTAACTAACTAGGGTTATCACAAGCCTAATTACTAACAAGATGCAAGTGAGAAACTCCCAGTCCCATGCCCTGCAGACCATCCAGTTATCCTTCCGCGGGTTGAGAGTTATAGGTGGGTACACTGCCCGGGAGACAAATGTACCCTTAGGTGACTTAGAGGGTGCAACACATGACAGTGTGCTGGAAATGTGCTCTACTCGTCGGCAAGCTACAAGTCCATTAAAGCGCCCAGATAACGAGATTGCCTGTGACTGGGAATTCTCCATATTCTAGTTTGATCTAATAATTAGCCTAATCCAATTTAGCACGAGTCCCTGGCCGTGGTACCCAGGAAGTCGCGTCCTAGACATGATGCAAGACAAGACAAGTGGATTGTGCAAACAAGCAAGCAGGAACACCCACGGTGTCAAGGCAAGTCAAGTCAAGTTATCAAGTCAAGTCAAGTCAAGAGTGCGCCGCCACGGGCCACTATCAAGTTATCAAGGTAAATCATGTCAGGGTACTTGTCAGGGGTGCGCCACGACGGGCCACTATCAAGTCAGGTTGGTCGTGTCAGGAGTGCACCACTACGGGTCACTGTCATGTTATACTAGTTCCTTGTCATACCATGCTGTGTACAATAGTTATTCCAAACATATTAAGCAAAATCAAGTTCATGCCAAAAGGCGTAAGGATATAAATAGGCGTAAAATACCTAATAAAATACTAATATAAAATAAGACTATAGAAGAGCCAAGATCAAGAAATAACAAATTCATCATAGACAAGTAGGTTGTGCAGGGTATGTACTGTGCAGGGTGCCAAGTGCGCAGGATGAGCTGCGCAGGGTACCAACTGCGCAGGGTGCCAAGTGCGCAGGGTAAGTTGCGCGACAGATGGATTGTGCAGGAAATGGGTTGCGCAGGAAATAGGTTGCGCAGGAAATGGGTTGCGCAAGGCTGGCTTGCGCCAGCGCAGTCCAGCGCAACGCAAAACACTGGCCAAGTGATTGCGCAATCGGCCATGCGCTAAAGAGCACAGGCCGGGGGTGCGCAATCGGCCATGCGCTAAAAAGTGCAAGGCAGGGGGCTGTTCTTCCTGGCCGAGAGCAATCCAAAAACACCAAGAACTTCAAATCTTCATATTTTTGTCAAATCAAAACCAAATCTAGATTTTCAAAGTTCTAACTTGAATAAAATTGAATTCTCTTCCACATGGAAGCATCAAAACAAGCAAAATCAAAGTTTAATAGATCAAAACCAAGGATTTCCGAAAATGGTTAAAACCTAGATCTAGAAGAATGAAAGCTCCAAATCACAAAATTCCAAGTTCTAATGTTGATCTACATGTCCTAATCTATCAAATGGACAAATAAAATTGGGTGCTTATTTGTTGGCAAGGTGCACTTGCCTATTGGTTGGGGAGTTGTGTGGAAGAAGGAAGAAGAAGAAGTTTGTAAGAAATAAATGAGAGAATAAAGAGGAGAGAGAAAAGTAGGTGGAGTTATAAAGTGGGGGAGTTGTGGTGTATTGAGGGAGGAGTGTAGGTTAAAGTGTTCCATTCATGAAGAACCAAACTAAACCAACTTCACAAAATAAAACCAAACCATGGTCGAAAAACCCATTTACGAGAAACCAAAATCCGCAAGTCGAGAAATTAAAATACGTGCCAAAAATCAAATACGAGCATAATACAAAATACAGGAAATGGGGGTGACACGCCCCCTTCGTCGGCAGCGACCCTCATCCCGGCTTCCCTCGCTTTTAGGTGGCCTCCTGCCTCCTTGGCCGCGTCTTCCTCGTGGGCCCCTCCTCCCGGCGACCCTGACGAGGATCCCCTCCGCCTCCTCCTAGCCACCGCCTCCGGTCCTCCCCTCCGGCTCCCCGGCGATCGAGCCCCCTCCCCCTTCCCCCTCTCTCTCGTCCGGGATCGCCCCCCTCCCCTCGCTGGGGTTCTGCCAGTTCATTTTTGGAGAAAATAAATTTTGGCTTTTTGAAAAATCCTTCAGAAGCTTTTTGTAAAAAGAATATTTTCAAAAACGTAGGTCATTTGTAAAAGAATATGATGGTTTTGAAAAACGTTTTCGGATAGCCTATTTGCCAGTACGACTCTGTGTACAATGTATTCCTAGACTCAATAAAATAAAAAATTACATAGCGTAACAGGAAGTACATTCTGAATGGCAAACAGCTTCGAAACATCTTCGGTCTTGAACATAGTAAATATCCATTGTTGAGTAGTGTCCAAAATGTCGTAGGTAAACATCTGAGTTGACTTGCAATTATATCGAGACAGAGTTTGATCAATTATTAAAATCAGGTTTGACCATGACCAATGGGCCAACAATCTCTCCTATTTTGATAATTGACAAACCTTGCCGATATAACATCTAAGCTGGAATCAATTCAAAATAGTAATCAAAAGAAATTGTTCATAACCTGTATTCACGAAAATGTTAGATCCTTATTTCTCTTCCGTTATCACTTAGCAAAATAATTGCAAAAGAGAAAGCTCCCCCGCAATCAATGCATAAGTAACAAACAATGAAGAAACACAATAAAAATAAATAATCATGACAGGCATGGTATAAACAGTAAATATAGTAAGAGAAACAGATAGGCTATAGAACAACACAGACATGTATTTGTCACAGGCAGTATTTAATAAAGTGCGAGAATAAAACTGAAACAAATAAAGTGCTGAATAATAAACTAAGATGCCAAAACTGAGGCATAATAAAAAAAACCATGTCTATGAATAGTCACATAACAAAGAAAAGTACTGATAATAGCTAAAAAGTACTGATAAAATCTTGGAATGTCGGAGCATTTCCAAGTAAACATAAGACAAAAGTAACAGTCTCAATATCTAACATCTCAAAAATCATCATCATCAACATCATCAACGTCATCAGCTGCAGCTACAGCATGTCCAGAAGGACCAGCTCTAAAAGTACCAGTGCCAGAAGTGTGAGGAGTGGCACCAGCGGTACGATACCAATCATAGGCGTTCCCTGGCTGGAACAGAGAGTGGACCGCTTCGTCGTCAATGCGGTAGCCAGAAATAGAAGGGTCTCGAGGTAGAGAGCTAGCAGAATGACCCGCCTGCGCAAACCTCAGATCGGCGAAGGAGTTGACAATTGCCTGGAACCGAGTCACATCACAGAACTCGTGTTCCCTAGAGGTCTCAACATAAAAAGATTACAGATCTGATAAGTGCTGATGTATACCCTCAAATGTCATAGGGTAAGAATAATGAGGAACAGGTGCTGTGGGAGCTGTGGGAGTAGGTGCAGGAGGAGTAGGTGCAGTAGGTGGAGGAACAGTAGCAATGCTGCGACGAGAGAGTTTGAGAAACTTGGGCTCGGGGTCGACAGCACAAGTAGATAGGTCAATATCAAATCTCTGAAAGATGCGTGGAATAAGCATCACATAAGACAGGTTGCGGTCTCTCCCGCGACATCTACCCATCATCTGGATGATAGTCTTAGGGGCAGAAAATAGAATCCCCTTAAGAATATGATAAAGAGCAGAGAGCTCAAGTGCAGTGACATCATCTTTAGAAGTAGATTTTGGAAGTAAGGTGGAATAGATGATGCGATATAATTCGTAGTTAAACAAGTTCAAGTAATTAGCCTTGAACTTTCCAGGACGAGCGCGTGCGGGTGCACAAAGCTCATTCTTGAAACTAACGAGTGTCGTGCCATCGGGGAAATCAAAATCAGTGATGTCGTCGAACGGGGCACCTTCGTTTGGGATACCAAGGATTTCTGCTAACGTTTTATTAGTGAATTCGATATCAATTCCTCCGATACGTGTTCTCGCTGTAAAAGTGTCTAACACGAAATTACAATAGAATAATCTAATGGCATTAGTGGCAATGGGAAATTGTAAGGTGACAAAATGTTGTAACCTTAATACCTCAAAGTAAGGGCGGTGATCCGAAAAGACAGTCCATTTAATCGGCAATTCGGTGCAAATAGTACGTATGATAAAATCGGCGTACCACAATAAAGCTTGATCGGAAGTTTTAAAGTAAAACTCATCCGACGCACCATCGTCCGATTGGACCGGAGAAAAGAGGTAATCCGTATACGGATCTGAAGATGATGCCTCTTCACTGGCATTGGTCTTCTTCCTCTTGAAGGAATTGAACTTAGGCATTCTTTTCCAAAATTTTCTAGAAACCCTAAGTATTGAAAAGTGGATAAGAGAAGGAATTATACCTTCCAAGATTTGGATATGTTGTAGAGGACGAAGTTATCCGCACGAATCCAAAGTTTGAACGAGAAACTCCACAAGGATTGGAAGAACAAGGATGGAGAAGAAGCTAGGGTTTCGGAGGTGCGCTGCTGCTGTTATGAGGATGTGGGAAAGAATGAAGAAGAAGGAAGCCTCGGGTTCGTGCTGGTACATATATATACCCAGCCGAACTCTGGCCAAATTCGCCAAGGGTTGCCTGGCTATATATATATATATATATATATATATATATATATATAATTCAAATGAGGCCACATTCTTTTTTATTAATTCATTTCAGATGTTTAATTCAAAGTTTAGTAATTTTAAATCTCAAAATAATATAATTAATATTATTTTATAAATTAATATTCTTTACTCAGCATCTGTCTCAGATTAGCTGTAGGAGTACTGTCCCAGCTAACGGAGGTTCACCGGAGAACTCTTAAGTACCGCTTCGCTTCGACCGTAGTCGTGGTGATAGACATACTCTTTTTGGGCTTGTCTCGAAAATAGTTTTTGAGTATCGAATAAATTAATTAATAAAACAAAATTAATTAATATTATTGACATCTAAAATGCCTAATTCTCGACGTAAATAATTGAAACGATCTTCCGCTAAAGATTTTGAGAGTATGTCAGCTAATTGATTCTGTGTGTCTATGTATACAAGGTCTATATCTCCATTTTGTTGATGATCTCTAAGAAAGTGATGTCGAATCTCGATATGTTTAGTACGAGAATGACATACTGGATTCTTAGTCAAATTAATAGAACTAGTGTTGTCACAGAAAATGGGTATGCATGTAAAATACAATCCATAGTCTTCTAAAGTTTATTTCATCCACAAAATTTGTGCACAACAACGTCCTGCGGCGATATACTCAGCCTCGGTTGTTGATAATGTAACAGAATTTTGCTTTTTACTAAACCAAGAGACTAGAGCTTTTCCTAGGAAATGACATGTGCCGCTAGTACTTTTTCTATCTACTTTGCATCCGGCAAAATCATCATCAGAATAACTGGTTAGGTCAAACGACGTAGTTTTGGGATACCATAAGCCGACAGAAGAAGTGCCTTTAAGGTATCGGAAGATACGCTTAACTGCGCACAAATGTGATTCCTTAGGATTAGCTTGAAAACGAGCACATAAGCAAACACTAAACATAATGTCTGGTCGACTAGCAGTTAAATATAGTAAGCTACCGATCATACCTCAATACTTACGTATGTCGACAGGTTTGCCTTGTTCATCAATATCAAGCTTGGTTGAAGTCGCCATTGGAGTGCTAAGTGGTTTTGTTGTTTCCATGTCGAACTTTTTCAATAGATCCTTTGTGTATTTTGCTTGATTTATGAACGTCCCATTGTTGGTTTGTTTGATTTGCAGTCCGAGAAAGAATTTCAGCTCTCCCATCATGCTCATCTCAAACTCATTCTGCATACACTTTAAAAATTCTTGACAAAGAGATTCATCACTAGATCCAAAGATAATATCATCTACATAGACTTGAATCAAAAGAATATTATTATTCAAAGCTTTTATAAACAAAGTAGTGTCAACCTTTCCCTTTGAAAAACTGTTATCAAGTAGAAAAGTGCTTAGACGATCGTACCAAGCACGAGGGGCTTGTTTCAAACTGTATAAAGCTTTCTTCAACTTGAAAACATATTCAGGAAATTTAAAATCAGTAAAACCGGGTGGTTGAGCTACATAAACCTCTTCTTTTATAAAACCATTTAAAATACGCTTTTGACATCCATTTGAAATAACTTAAAATTAAGAAAACATGCAAATGCACATAACATGCGAATGGATTCTAATCTCGCAACTGGGGCATAAGTCTCATCGTAGTCGATACCTTCTTCTTGATTGTATCCTTGAGCTACGAGTCGAGCCTTATTACGAGTCACTAAACCATTCTCGTTCAGTTTATTTCGGAATACCCATCGGGTGCCAATGACCGGATGATCAATAGGCTTGGGAACAAGTTTCCAAACTTGATTCCGTTCGAATTGGTTTAATTCCTCTTGTATAGCATCTAACCAAAAATTATCACTACATGCTTCTGTTAGGGTTATATACTAAAAGCATCACTTTTGTAGTAACCTTATTTCCTTAAATTTTGAATGAGAATCATATGGGCAAATGTTTGCATATTATATTTGTTGCAAGTGTTAATACAAATGTCAGATAATATGGTGTGTGGTATGGAGTATATAAATAGTTCACAATCTAGATGGACTTGGACAATCTATTGGAAAGGTTGTAGTGTAATCTGGTATTAGTCTATCTTGACTATAGGTTTACACTAGCACACTTTGCGTGTATTGAACAGGACCACTTGAAGTTATTCTCTTTGTACTGACTACATAAGAGAACAAACACCTCTGTTATTATGGATGCTTGTGCTCTTAATCTGGATATAATAATGGACATGTATATGCAGTGTGCATTATTTTGACTCATAAAAGAGTGAGATTCATTATGGATCAACAACCTCTATGAATTGGGTAATAACATTGTATGTATGATGGGCTGTTGATTATAAATGGAATCCATGTCCCGATATATCGGGTTGATGATGTCCTCTTATGGAGCTCATAAGGATTGTCATATAAACCCTGCAGGTGGATTATATCCGACATGACAAATAAAGTTGAGCGGTACTACTTAAGGATAAAAGATGTTGAATCAATATAGTTGTCAGTAAGTTAATTTGATCGACGGACATACGATATCTTAACATGGGGAGCCAAACGAGCATATAATAAAATGAGCCCACAAACATAATTTGGGATTAGGGAGGTAGTGCAACAATAGCTCATTAGTGGACCGAGCTATTGTTAATGGGCCTGGATTGTGTGTTCGGGCTGAACACGGGATATCCAGATCCGTTAGGAGGCCTAATCCTAATTTCTCCTCATGGTCCCTGCCGTAGCCTATATATATCCTCTATTCTATGGCAGCCAGATTATCGATCAAAATCTAAAATTTTCTCTAAATTCGTGATTCACGTAAGGAGAGAAAGAGAGGGCTGCCAAGGAGAAGAAAAGGTTGGGAGATCGTCGCCCACACGCCGTCCAACTCGAGGAAGGAATACGTGCAGAAGATCTTGGGGTCGTCCGCTTGAGATTGCCAGGAATTACTTGTCTCCTTTCCGTCGCAGGTATAATTCGTGAACCCTAGTTTCCGCCTATGAAGGGTTAGAACACGTATTAGATCTGTTTAACTTTCTATCGATCAATGCGCACACCAAAGGAATGGTCCTGGGAATCCCCAGTTCCTTCAGCTTTATCAATATTTTTGGGTTCAAACTGCGAGACAAAAGCAACACAAGAAGCTATATCTTTATTAGAGGAACGAGTACTTACACCCTTGGTAATCTCACCAATTACCAAGTCCTTTGGATGACTAGCCAAGAATCTTATCTCTTTTGGTGTAGTCTCAAGATTGCTAGTTCCGACTTCTTTGCTTGGACGTTCATCTGATGCCTGATGTGATGGTTCTGCATCTTTGTGTGAAGGTTTTGCAGTAGTTGTACTTGGTGCGATTATGTCTTCATTGTCATCATTGTCTAAGTGTTGATTTAGCTCATCAAACTTGACATTGATAGATTCTTCAATGATCATGGTTCTTTTGTTGAAGACTCTATATCCTTCGCTCTTTGCTGCATAACCTAAAAATATACCTTCATCGGCCTTTTTATCAAATTTACTCAAATTATATTTGGTATTAAGAATAAAACATTTACAACCAAAGATTTTGAAATAAGAAACATTTGGTGTTCTATCAAACCATAATTCATAGGGAGTCTTCTTCGATATAGGTCGAATTAGAACCCTATTGAGAATATAGCATGTTGTATTTACAGCTTCAGCCCATAAATATTTAGGTAGACTAAACTGGTTCAATATAACTCTAGCCATTTCAGATAGAGTTCTGTTCTTACGTTCCACAACTCCATTTTGTTGTGGAGTCCTAGGGCAAGAGAATTCATGCAGATAATCGTGTGTGTCACAAAATTGCTTGAATTCTGCATTCTCAAATTTGCCGCCATGATCACTACGAATGCGAGTAATCATGAACCCTTTTTCATTCTGTACTTTCTTGCAAAAGGTGATGAATTCTGATAATGCATCGTTCTTGCGTGCAAGAAAATAAACCCATGTATATCTAGAAAAGTCATCTATAATGACAAATGCATATAACTTACCACCTAGACTAGCAATTCTGCTGGGTCCAAATAAGTCCATATGCAACAATTATAAAGGTCTAGTGGTACTTACAACGTTCTTGGATTTGAATGCGGATTTGATAGCTTTGTTCTTTTCATATTCACTACATACCGTATCCTTCTTGAAAGAAATATCCGGTAAGCCGTGTACCAACTTCTTCGTAGATAATCTTGAAATTGTATCCATGTTTGCATGACCGAGTCTCATATGCCATAGTTGACTCTCAATACTTTTGGCCATCAAACATCTACCTGTATTGATAGCATCTTCCAACAAATAGAATACATATATATTGTCTTCCCTAATACCTTCAAATATAGTACTGCCAGTTAAACTATCAATAATAGTACATTTATCTTTTACGAAGTTAATGCCATAATCGTGATCAGCTAAATGGCTTATGCTGAGCAGATTATGTTTTAACTCAGTAACAAGACAAACATCTTTAATCACTGGATATGGAGCCTTACCAATGTCACCGATACCGAATATGTACCCTTTTAAATTGTTACCGAAGGAGACGTATCCTTCTTTATTCCTCTTCGACAGTGTTGTAAATAATGAAGCGTCACCGGTCATGTGTCATGAGCAACCGTTGTCGAGGATCCATTTGCTCCTAGCATGTGAAGGGTGTCCCACCTACAAAACAATTTGCAGATAAAACTTTTGGTACCCATTTCTTGTAGGGTCCTGACTGGTTACTTTTCGGTATCCATGCATAAACATTTAAATCTACTAACTTTCTGATTCTACATGCAGAAGGTATATGACCAATGAGGCCACAATAATGACAATTAGCATGTTGAGTGTTGAAAGTAGTGTGAGGTGCATGATTGGTAGGTTTTGGTTTTCTAGTATAGAAGAATGCATGCCTATTAGTCTTCTTGGGCATAGTCTTGGTATGGTTTGGTCTGACAGTGTTGGGCGTGTTCCGATGATTCGGTAATTGACACGTGTTAGAATAGGAAACAACAACTTCAGGCCGTTTTCCTAAACTAATTTCCAACTTTTTGGAAGTATCATATAATCTACTATAGTCAGATGTGAGTGATTCTAATCTGACCTGTGCACACTGGAGACTCTTTCTCTCCTTAGATAGGTCTTCCTTTAACTGAATAATAGTTTTGTCTTTTTCTTCGGATAGCTTAACAGTCTCGTGTAACAACAATTTAATAGAAGAAAGCTCACCAGACTCATTTGAAGAGTCATTATCTCTAACCTGATCTAGTAGGTCGGTAAGTCTTCCTATTTCACCTTTGTACTCTTTGAGTACCTTCTTAGAGGTTTCATATTTGAAATATAGTTTCCTGTAATCATCTAACAGTTCACTGAAAGCCTCTCCTAGTTGCTCAAAG
Source organism: Iris pallida (assembly GCA_029216955.1). Taxonomy (NCBI): domain Eukaryota; kingdom Viridiplantae; phylum Streptophyta; class Magnoliopsida; order Asparagales; family Iridaceae; genus Iris; species Iris pallida. Next base: position 7,849,863 of record JANAVB010025598.1, on the reverse strand, counting down.
ATGAAATTATCATAAGGTCAAATAGAGGATTAGTGATTACCTGATCGTAAGCCATCAAGCACACATTTGCAGCGTCATCTGATTGTTCATCTTCTGAGTCGCTGGCTTCACTTTCATGCCATATGCTTGTGTTGGCGTACTTTTTTGATGTCGATTTCTTCAGGTAGCCTTTGTCATATTTGCTATTTTTCTTTGATGATGATGCTGTTGGACAGTCTTTCTTCATGTGTCCTTTCTTCTTGCATCCGTATCAAATAGGATCTTCCTCGTTGTTGTTGTTGTTGCTGTCTTTTGTTCTCCTGTTAAATCTCATGAACTTCTTGAACTTTCTTACCAGAAGAGCTTGATCTTCAGAGTCGGAGTCGCTGTCGTCGGAATCATCTTCGATGGTTCTTCTATGTTGAGCCTTGAGAGCGATCGTCTTCTCTGACTTTTCCTTTGGTGTAGCATCTTCAAAGTTTTGAAGTTCTAGCTCGTGAGTGAGTAGCTTACCCATGAGTGTTTCTAGAGACATTGTTGAGAGGTCGTTCCCTTCAATGATTGCTATAGCCTTTGGAATCCAGTTCTTTGTAAGGGCTCGTAGAAGTTTGTAAATCTTCTCATGGTTACTGTAATCCTTGCCTAGTGAGGACAAAGGATTTACAATATCCAAAAATCTTGTAAACATCTGAGTGACTGATTCACTTGGCTTCATTTTGAACGCCTCATACTCCTGAGTAAGTCTGCTGATCTTTGACTCCTTGACTTGTGTTGTTCCTTCGTGGGTTACTTCGAGAAGTTTCCACACTTTGTTTGATGTTGTGCAAGTAGACACCCTGTTGAATTCAGTTCTATCTAAAGCACAAAATAAAGCGTTAATAGCACGTGCGTCAAGACTGGCCTTTTTCTTTTCTTTCTCTGTATATTTGTGATGGAGTTTTTCAGCTAAAACACCATCAACATTAATACGAGGTGGCTTTTTATAGCCATCAATAACTACAGACTATAAGTCAAAATCAAGAGATTTCAGAAAGAAACTCATACGTGTTTTCCAATAAGTGTAGTTTGTGTCGTCAAACAGTGGAGGTCTGTTTGTGGCTTGGCCTTCACTTGTGAATTTTACAGTTGTCATGTGTAATATTGTGATCTATATAAAAATTGAATATAACTGCAATTTTACCTTGCTTTACCTGTATAACCCGCTCTGATACCAATTATAGGAACAATTGGGATCAGAATATAATACCTCTAGATGGAGAACCTGCTCTGATACCAATTGTAGGAACGAAATTGTAAAACAGAATACTCTAGAGGGGGAGTGAATAGAGTAGGCAGCGGAATATTGCTAATTAAAAACTTGTTAGCAGTTAGATCACATATATAATAATAATCACAAAAGTAAATGACAGAAATTAAAAGTGATCAGAAGGCAAACGCAAACACCGAGATTTATACTGGTTTTTCTCTTGGGAGGACTAGTCCAGTCGGAAGAACTCTAGCTTCCAGTTGAATTCACTATTGAAAAATCTTGCAAGTTTTCATACGAAGTCCTTGCAACTTTTACAGATACGAGCTTTGATACGAAGACTCGACCAACTTCAATTGTGAAGAGTTGAATCTTCTATCAAGCTCTGATTACAATCGCTCTGAAACTTCTAGACCGTACCATACTGGCAAATCGACTAGAGGATTGTAACTGGCTTGGGATTTGAAAATGAAAGCTTTTTAAGAACTCTTTGGAAGAATGTAAGCTCAGGAAGAGAAGAGATTGAAAGTGAATTGGTGATTTGAAATGATCAAAATACTTCTCTATTTATAGTTTTTCCAAAGACAGAACTCTGACAGAATTGGGCAGAATTCGGATAGAACTCCTTGTAACAAACCGCAACTGAAGGATGACCAAGTTCAAAAATCCAATGTTCACTAACGTTCCAAATGGCCGAACTCTGGCCGAACTCGGGCCGAGTTCTTCTTGTGAGACCCGTCTCACTGTATCGGTATTTTATACGGATACGTGTTTATTTGAGCCGTATTTCGTATTTATCGATTTGCGTAACATTTTAAAATTTTCCTAAGTGTAGGATTTTTATGACTTGGTTTAACTTAGATTTGGTTTTATTTGGTTCGGTTCCACTTTGACTTGGCTTGGTTTAGTTTGGTTCTTTATGAGATGAGGTGTAGGGTTTAGATTGAGTGGAGAGGAATGAATGGTGGAGATTACTTGAGCTTATTATATAAGCCACTTTTTCTTTCTCCCTCCTCATTCACCCTCATTCATTTCTTTTCCACCAAACCCTAGCCATTAGAGAGAGAGGCAAGTACACCTTGCCGAATGTTGGACGATTTCTATTTCGTTTGTTCCATTCTCTTCCTTGTTACATTCTAAGCATGTTTAGAACTTGGAGTTTTCGGTTTTACCGAGTGGATTGTTGTAGATCTAGCTTTATGGTATTTTCGGTTTTCATGGGTTTTGATCTGTCAAACTTGGATATTTTTGTCAACTGATGGTTCCATGTTGTAGAGCATTTTATTCTGCCCCGTTTTGACCTATGGAAGTTCGGATTTGGACTCTGGATGAAAGATTCATGGAGCTTGGGAGCCATGGCTTGAGTGGTTCTTCTTCTCGGAAGAATGGAAAGAAGAACAGTTCACAGCCGTAAGAACTAAGCCGCATAGCTCTTATGCGGCCAGTTACCCTTCCTAGCCGCATAAGCTTACTGCATGACTTGGCCGCATGGCCTATGCTGCAGGAACTTACTCCCAGCCGCATGAAGATTTGATCCATCCAGCCACATGGACTTTTGATTCCCAGGCCGCATGACCCTGATTAGATCGAGCCGCATGGCATAGGACTTACGACTAGCCGCATGGCCTTGCTCCTATTTGAGCCGCATGAAACCCCAACTTCTTGGAGCCGCATGCGCCCCATTATTCCTGAGCCGCATGCGCTCTCTTTGCCCTGGCCGCATGGGACCCAGTAATCCTGGCCGCATGAGCCCCTAATTGAGCCGCATGAACCCGACTCCTTTAGCCGCATCCGCCCTGATGAATTCAGCCGCATGGGCTGTTCTCTTCATAGCCGCATGAGGTCATTCCTGGCCGCATATGCTTTAGCCGCATGACTTTTCCATAACCCTGTGTACTATTATTTTATTACTATTTACCCATGTCTTGTAACCCATTTATTGTATATTTTTTACGCCCATTTTATATCCTTACGCCTTTTGTCCTGAACTTGATAAATCCCGATTTGATTGACATGATTGAAATAACAATTGTACCTGGCATGGTGTGACCAAGAACTGACATGCATGATAACTTGACCTGATAACTTGATCTGCTACACATGACTTGATAGTGACCCTGAGCCGCAGGGCTCCTTCCTGTGCCTTGTCCTGTTATTTAATTATTGTTATTATTATTATTTCTCTATTATTATTAGATCTTATTGATAACTTGTGTCTTGTAACCTCAGCATAACTTGAGTCCCCTGATTGAATGCTTGTACTATACTGTCCTACACTTGTCCCCTGAACACGACAGTGACCCGTAGTGGTGCACTCCTGATTAATGACCTGACATGACCTGATAGTGGCCCGTCGTGGCGCACTCTTGACCAGTAAACTTGACATGATAATGACTTGATAGTGGCCCGCCGTGGCGCACTCTTGACATGATAAACCTGACATGATATATCTTGATAAGCTGTTGCGACGGCTACCTGACATGACATGACCTGTATAAATGGCCTGGACACCGTGGGTGATTGTGTTTGTACAAATGAAACCGTCTTGTCTTGCATCATGTCTAGGACATGAATCCCTGGTTTCCCACGGTCAGGGATTCATAATGAATATGGCTAGGATTAATGACTAGATTGATCAAGTAGTTCATGGAGAGACTTTCCCAGTTACCTGTTGCCCCTTTGATCCCGGCCTTATATATATATATATACATGGGATTTGTTGCTATCCGTCGAGATGAGCGCACTTCCAGTCCGCCGTCGAGCGTGGTACCTTAGGACACATGTATCTTACTACAGTGTGTCTGCTATATCATGCTATCTTTTCTTTTTCTTTGCTGGGGTCACTCAGGTAGTAACAAACAGATAACCGGACTTGGAAGAATCTCATTGCATCTTGCTGGTAACTAGGATTGTGATAACCCTAGTTAGTTAATGTAGAAAGCCGTAGGCAATGATTGGCCGTGATTGATTGGATGGAGTCTAGTCCAGTATAGTATTGTCTAGAAGTGATTGATTGCAAGATTGTACTAGAATGATTGAATGATTGTCACTCCAGATTATTACTATAATGATTGTACTCTATTGTCACTCTAGCGTACTGTACTCCTCATTACCACTTTTATCATTGTACTCTTCATCTGAATGATCTGTCTAGTCTTGTCTTTATCTTGTACTTGATTGTTACATGTCATGTTTTCTTATTTTATCTTGCCGATAAATGGTGGGAGAAACCAAGTTCCGTTCAGACGAAGGATTACAATCCCGGTCCTTGTTTGGTTTACGGGTTGTAACCTGGTTATCTGAATAGTCCTATGGTTATCTCATCGTATATCACCTTCCCAGTTTATGTATTAAACATGTTCTCCAGTTTACCTTATGCTCAATGATGATTTACTTACTGTCTTTCTATGTTCGGGATAAGTGCATTGGTACTGCACAAATCTCGATTCTTCTTTACTTATTTGTTTGTTGATTGTTAATGATTGCTGGTTTTAAGTTCATAGTTCGGCCTCCTTTGTGGTACTTGCTATTTGGGGTATGACCCCACTGGTTTTGCATGGCCAGGTTCTGATAGAAGAGCCCGAAGGATCTACCGTACCATTCACTCGACGGTGACCAGCCGGAGCACCAGAGTGCCTCAGTGGGCTCTTCTTCATTCTCCCACTGATATGTAAATTATCTTGTTGTAACGTTTAGCCCCGAGCACGTGTTTAGCTCGTGTTTTGGTATTTTCCTTGATATTGTAGCCTACGGGCATAAACATGATATGTGTATTCTAGACTATAGCTAGTCCTTATCATGTACGACTAACACTCTAGCTAGTCCTCAGTTCTGTGGTACTGGCTTCATGATCAGTCATGTATATATGGTTTGGGACGCCTTACTATTGTATGTATGATGATCGTACTCTTTGCTCTTGTATAATAGGCCTGTGATTGAGATACCTAGGATTGTTAAACCATAGGATTGACTGATGGCTTGTAGAGTAACCCCCATGTCTTGATAGCTTATACGTGATTTCAGAGTATTAACGTACTTTGGAATTGCGTAGCTGGCTGTGTCCGCCTCCGTCCAGTATTCTGGTTCTGGGGCGTGACACTTCTGGGGTTCTGCCAGTTCATTTTTGGAGAAAATAAATTTTGGCTTTTTGAAAAATCCTTCAGAAGCTTTTTGTAAAAAGAATGTTTTTCAAAAATGTAGGTCATTTGTAAAAGAATAGGATGGTTTTGAAAACATTTTCGGATAGCCTATTTGCCAGTACGACTCGGTGTACAATGTATTCCTAGACTCAATAAAAGAAAAAATTATATAGCGTAACAGGAAGTACATTCTGAATGACAAACAGCTTCGAAACATCTTCGGTCTTGAACATAGTAAATATCCATTGTTGAGTAGTGTCCAAAACGTCGTAGGTAAACATCTGAGTTGACTTGCAATTATATCGAGACAGAGTTTGATCAATTATTAAAATCAGGTTTGACCATGACCAATGGGCCAACAATATACACAACTCTTGACCCCCTTACAAATAACACACAAATTCACTCATATTAATAACAGTACAAATATCAGTTGACTGATACATAATCTAGTATAGGACTAGTATATATATATATATATATATATATATATATATATATATATATATATATATATATATATATATATATATATATATATATATATATATATATATATATATATGGCCCTTTCACATATACCACTGATACATAATGGCCTCAATACTGATACATATATGTCTCAAGATTGATACCTTGTTTCCCCCTTTAACTCCATAACAATTAACTATATACACCTCACTCCATCCCCTCATGTCTGTAAGCCCACTTTCCAATTTTTTATATTTTGATTATGATTAACTTTTATGGTCTTTAGAATTTGTACCTAAGCTCATAAGAGAGCTATGATCATATTATGGTCATTTAGCCCTTATATGGTTTATATAAGCATTGTTTAATTATTTTATAGCTTATTATAATTTTTAGAGATATATTTATTAAGGTTTAATATTTTTAATGACTTTCAAGATTTTACAATAGGTTTATTTGAGACTATTTTGAGACCCAGTAATTTATGTAGGCTCTAATAGGTTATAAATATGTTCTATAATTTTATAGAATTTTTCTGCAATTTTTAGATATTTATTTTATTAAGTTTCATATATTTTAAAGGCTTCCAATATTTATTATGAGGCCATTTGAGACTAATAAGAGGTAAATTATTTTTATTTATATTCTAGAAAGTTAGATACATTTTTTGTAATTTTCTAAATTTTAAAAGGAATTTTTAGGATTTTATTTGAGTTTATTTGGCCTTAGAATGATTTTTAAATTATTTTCTGTAATTAATTATCCAGTCATACCCAGTCAGCGCTTCCCGAGGCGATTGCGGACAACTCCAACCTCCTTTTTGTGTGCCGTTTTTTTGTTGGATTTGTATTGAGATATACTTTTTGAATATCTATTTTATTTTTATTATCTCTGAACCTTAATTTTTTTAAAATTCGTAGAGTGTCGGTTGTCCGAAACTTGACACGTTTTGGTGTTTTCGAGATTTCGGGAGGACCGAAAATCGAAATCATAAACTGTTTGAAGTTTCGGAAAGATAACACAGAGCTCTACGACATATATTTTTGCCAGAAATTAATTCGTTCATCTAGTATTTTAGTTATTCTGTTGAACTCAGAATTGATCGGTGAATCACCGTTTTGGTCGCGATTAGCCATAACGGCGATATCTTTTGACCAAAATGTGAATTTGTGGCATGGTTGATTCCAGCGCACTCGTGGCACTGAAATCTACCAAGGTGCATTTTCAAAACCTTAAGTTCACGATGTTTGACTAGATAGTTAATGGTACGTCTCGATTTGCATGCCATGCTTTCCAAAATTAGAAACATGACTTTTTATGGCCAAACTTGCATGTTTAGATTATATTCTGATTATTATTAGGTTAAATTAGGTTTTTAAGTAATTTATTTCAGAATTAACTATTATTAGATTAGTAACCCATTAGCTACTTATTCCATGAATTTAGAACTAGAACCTTAGAATTGACTTGTGATTTTCGTGCATGGTTCGTGGTACGATATATGTTATAGGTTGACAGCTTCTAGATCGACAATCCCCTCATCCTCGACTTGTGACTACGGTTTGTGCAAAGATTCAGGCAAGTGCACTTTCTGATTGCTTTCGATTCATAGTAGTCTTTCCATTTCATGTTTATACTTATGCTCTCTTGCTTGATGACACGTTGTCACATGGATTTGTTTTATACTTCGTGACTGCCATTTACATGATTACCATGCTTGCGACTGGATTCCATGAGTACTAGCTGGGCAGAAAAATATCTTAGTAGACATGTGGACTACCCAGAAACATCCCCAAAATGTCTATTCTTGTCTGATAGCAGTCGCACAATTCACGTGCGGGGTGTCGGAATAGCCGTTCACATGTCGAACAAGATATTTTAAAACACATAGACAGTTGTCTTTTACTTGTTTTTCTTGTTTCTTTACCACTTGCCATGGCATCCTAGTTACATGTTTTCTCCAGTTGATACATCTTGTTGTAGAGTTACCTACTTGCTTTCTAGACATGCCATGACATCAGTTACTTTCTAGTTTTATTTTATATATGTTATTTTCATGCCATATGAATTCTATTGTGTGTTCAAATTGTCGTCGGTTTGTGTGCTTGTTCTATTCCTGACTGGAAACCAACATTTTTTAGGTTAACTGTGGCTTCACTTAACATTGGGAGATAAGGGTGTACTTGCAGACAGAAACATAGAAATTAGATAGATGTAGTATCATTTTCATTAATTGTAAGAACCTTATACTTTCTTTAAATATAAATGTTGTAATCAATTTAAAAATATGAATGAGCAATAAAGTTTATTTTGAGCATTTATTTATTGCGGGCTTGACAGCGTTCTACCGCCGACTCTGCGACGTAGGATGGCTTGGACAAGCACTCTATCCCGAAAAACGGGTGCGGGTCGTGACAATGTCCGAGCCCTTACCTATGGCTGCTGCTATTACTCTGATCTAAGCCCGAGTCTCCCTGAGCCTGCTGCTAATAGCAGCAGATGCTGCTATTGTTATGGTTAATATTCCCCCTTGCCTGATACATACTTCTCCTTTCCCATCAACAACTAGTTATGTATACATATAGCCCCCTTCAATAGACTGATACATAATCTATTTAACTATATGACTGATACAAGTATCTATAGGACTGATATATGTTCCTATATTACAACACAAATATATATATATATTACAACACAAATATATATATATATATATATATATATATATATATATATATATATATATATATATATATATATATATATATATATATATATATATATATCATTTATCCTATACCATACACACATGATACATGTATAGTTTAGGCACCCTCGACCTTAAAACAGTCCCAAACAGTTCACAAAATCTCAAGCTCTAAAATCAGTCCACTATATCCCCTTCCTTAGAAATGCAAACTAAATATACATATATGAGTATCTATATATATAATAAGCAATATAAATGTAAAACCTAGCTAGAGTATGAGTCCAAATGGAATTTAGAGCTACGTGTGTCCAATGGGTAGTTTTGTCAAACACTTGGCGTGCGTATCGGGACACGTTGTGATACACCCATGATACGCACTCCTAAATTGATCCAAACTTGACCCAATGCATACCCACATATTCTAAATCACAAATATGATCTACCAAACCTATTCACAAACCCTAGAAATACCATTTTTTGATTTCCCCAAAATAGGTCAAAATACAAAGGAAAAAGTCTTCAAATGGATGAAGAAGAGTCAAAACTCCTCACTATGGGTAACCCTAATGCGTGGGGGTTCCTATTTGATGCCTCTACACTATTTAATACAAATTAAATGGTTTAGAATGCATTATACCTATTAGGAGATGGATTCCCAATGAAATGGCTCCAAGATCTAAAAGCCCTCAAGCTCCAAGTGCTCCAACCTCCAATACTTTACTTCTAGAGTCTTTTACTCTCCAAGGGGAAGAGAATGGAACAAGTTTAGGCCAATTTGGATGAGTTTTGATGGTAGGAACAGTTGGAGAATGTTTCTAAATTAGGGTTTAGGTTTTGAAATAAAAGGAGGAAGAGGAAGATGTTCCCCTTAAGTATAAGAGGTGGCTGCCATAATGGGTCTAGTTTAGGGTTTGGCTAATGTAAATTTTCCACTATGCGTCGCTCTTATGTCATGACAAGATATTAAGGAAAAAGCCATACTCCCTAATTAGGTGTTTAGCCTAATTTCCTATTTAGTCTTGCTAGTCTAACTAGAGGCTAACTAAAGTTTAATTAGGCTGTCCTAGTCATTTAATTAGGTGGTCATGTCAAGTTGGTTTTGGTCCTCTAAGGTCACTAACAACTATTCCAACTAATGGCTAACCACTAATCATATGCAATAATATAGCATATGCACAATATTAATTATTACAAATAATTAATTCAAAAATATAATTTCTAGTTTTATAAAATAAATTTATCACTTAAAATATAGTTGAATACCATTATTCACAATAATAACAAGAAATGGGAAAAATTCAAAAATACCCATCTTCTCAAAAGTGGTGGTGACAAGTCTACCCCCTGGAAAAATTTCGTCCTCGAAATTAAAGTTGGTCGTACTCCTTCTAGGTCAATCCTTGTAACTCCTCTTCCTGAAATTTTCAAATTTATATTTATTTATTTATTTATTTATTTATTTATTTATTCATTCTATTTTTGGTATTTGGAAATAAATCATCTTAGAAACATTTAAACATTATTTTACTTGTCATTTCAAAAACTAGTTTTAAACATGGTTTAAAGGTACCAATTTCTTATAATAAAAATAACTTAACCTTGAGTTTTATTATTATGCATTATTTTGGACTCTAAAAAAAATTGATTTCAAAAATGGATTTTAATTATAGGTATTAGTCAAAAAAAGGATTCCCAAGTTATTTCCAAATAAGATTTTTTGAATTAAAATAAATATACTAGATTATTTTGGTAGTATCAAATAGTTTGATACTATTTTTGATATTGTTGAGTTTTTACTTCAAACTATTATAATAGTCGATTATTTGACTATGATATAAAATCTGTATTATTTAAATTATTTTGATAAAATATTTAGTATTATTTTAAATTTTTATTTGAAATCATTTAAAGGATTTCGATCAGATTAATTATTGATTTAAAGTAATATGTTATTATCTACTAATGAGTCTTGATTTAAATTATTTACTTGACTTAAATCAAAGCGGTAACTTATCTATTAAGACTTATAGACCTTATCCGCTAGGAATCCTCCTCATAATCTCTTGAGGAGTCTTCTCCTATATAAGGAGAGTTTCCTCCACCTTTTTCTCATAATCCAATTCCAGCCATCAACATACCCACACCTTGTCCATCGTCACCATCACCGTGTCCACCATCTTGCCACATGTTCCTCCACCATACCAAAGGCCAACCATAGTCGTGTGTCTGGACCCGTATGTCCGTGTCCATTCCATCTTATTCCATATTGTTACAAACTACAAACCAAATCCTTGTGTCCAACATGCTGGACACAATACAGGCCAAAATTTGAACAAACGCCATATCGACAACCACCACAGCATTGCAACCACCCTCTCCTGCCACCAATCCCCATCGCCTCCACACCCATAGCCAAGCCACACCACCACCACACAAATCCCAGAGAGAGGAAGTTAGAGAGAGAAAGGAAACCTGGAACGCCTACACCCTTCCGCCGTCGTTGTGTCCTAGATCCGGCGTCCGATCGACCACCGCGTCTCCTTAGCACCGGGCCTCTTCGGCGAACCCGGTGGTGCACCACCCTGATCTGCCATCCCGTGCGGATCTGCTCCACCCTCCGTGTGCTACCATCTGTAGTGACTCCTCCACAACCTATATGCTACGTCGAAGCCAGTCCCCGTGCCTCCGACCATGGTTCCAGAGCGGTCAGCGCCACCCAACCGAGCACCCGCGGTGTCTGCCGTGAGCGACGGCTCGACCATCGCTGCTCTGCGCAGCAGCGCCATGCTCCGGCGACCCATCCTCGTGTGCAGCGCCGCCTCTCGCACTAACGTCGGCCTTCGCGCGCCACTGGAGACCCAATCTCAGCCGAGCACGATGAGCTGCCCTGCGGCCAATCGCGTGGCGGCCCATTGTCATTGCCGCACCCGCCAGCGCCATTGCCATCTAGGTGACTAACTCTCTCTCCTCCTCCTCACTCTTCCCGCTCCCTCGCTCTCTCGGAAAAAAAAACAAAAGGGGAAAGAAAGAAAAGGAATTTAACTCTCTCTCCCTTTTACTTTCTTTTGTCTTTCTTTTCCTCTGAGAAAAAGAGGAGCAACACAACACAACAGTAGTCTAATGTGGCTTGGACCCTTGGGTTTTAGAAATACTTTGTTTTAGTAAGCTTATATTTTGCATATATGATTAATAGATGAGTTGGACCCTTTTAATGGAAAAGTCTCCGACTCTCTCCCTCTTTTACCATAGTATTTAATACAGCATTTTAATACACTAGCAGTACATTAGAGAAAAGAAAGGAAATAAGAAAAAGGAATAAAGGGTTTGGGCTTGGACTGGGCCCAATATAGCTGGACTAGAAAATCGGGCTTGTTGTATTATAATTAATTTATTAATAATTAGACTTACTTTAACTAGTATTTAACTAAAATTATTCTAATTTTTTAATGAATATTTTCCAAATTTATAATTAACTATATCTAGCAAGTAGTTTATTCATATTTAGCTATTAAAAAACTTTGGAACTATTTTTGTTATTTGCAATTTTCTAGATTAATAATAATCATATTCTTCGTGAGTAACCTAAGGGGGCCTAGATACAATAAGGCTTTATATATATATATATATATATATATATATATATATATATATATATATATATATATATATATATATATATATATATATATACTTTTAGAATGTAGAGTTTATATAAGTATATTTCTAGTTATTTAAATTAAATTTATAAAATATATATCAGCATATCTTCTTGATAAAGTTCCCATATATAAGGTTATAAATAGATTTTAAGTAATTATAAGTATTTTCCTAAATAAATTTTCAAATAATTTATAAATATATATTTCTGAATGTATATTTTTTTAAATAATAATTATCCCTTCTAAAAACAAATTCTCTCAAGATTAATCATGATCATGATTAACTAATTATACGTTCATATTTTTGAGATTCTGACTACTTCATATCGACTCTAGGTTAATCGGACTATCATGGACCCAATGGGATTATCTATTTCACTAGCAAAAGTCCCCAGGCGAGTACAGTTTATTGTCTATTTTCGATATTGATTTTCACTATATTTCACAGTTAGCCATTGGTCATGTGGTTTTTTTGTCATTTTATATTATGTCATTTGTTGAGTCAAGAATGCGAAGTACCAAGGATGTGTGATCCGACCGTAGACATTGTTTATTTTCTGCAAGTAGACCTCATAGACATTGTTTATTTTCTGCAAGTAGACCTCGTAGACATTGTTTATTTTCTGCAAGTAGACCTCGTAGACATTGTTTATTTTTCTTGCAAGTAGACCTTGTAGACCTCACGGTGTAGTGTCCCAGACCGATCACATATCAAAGGTACTTCTAACAGTTGGGAAGATATTTTTAGTTTATTTATTTGCTGTTGATTTTCTGTCTTTCCTTATGTCTTTTTCTGTTTATTTTCAAAACATATGATTGATGTCTAACCTCTGCTTTATAGTCATTTTCATATATTGGAACTGCATTCAGTGAATTGTACTCGTTCTATTCTTGACGGAAAACCAATATTTTTCAGGTTAGCTGTGGCTTCATTAGCATGGGAGATACGGGTGTACTTGCAGACCGAAACCTAGAAAGTAGATAGATGTGATATCATTTTCATTACTTGTAAGAACTTTGTATTTTTTTTAAATGTAAATCTTGTAATAATTTGTAGATTTAATTTAATAAATGTTAGATTTTGTGATTTTGAGCATCTTGGTCGTGACAGCGTTCTACCGCCGACTTTGCGGCGTAGGCTGGCTTGGACACGTCTCGTATCCGAAAAGTGGGTGCGGGTCGTGATAAGTTTTTTTAGTGGCCCATACAGGTCAGTCTTTGCAAGTTGTGCGAACTCGTAGTAGTACCATATTAGTCGTGCTACTGCGAGCCTGCGATTAGGAAATGCTCATTCACAACTAGGAGTAAATCAATTTTAAGAGAATGGTTAGGATTAGGAGTCCCTAATTTAATTTGACATTGGGTAGTTAAGGTTGCTACATAGGTCTCACTAGATGACTTTCAGGATACACTATCACATTTTGATTCGACGATATTTCTAAGGAGGGTAGATTCGTAACATCTTCCCAAAATTTTAAAAATAACATTTATTCCTTTTATTTGAATTAAGATGTAAATTTTGGAATTTTACAAATATTTAATTTAATTAATTATTATTATAGAATGCCTTAGTCTTGGTTAAATTTTGGAGCACCATACGACTAGAAATGATGGCACGGATAGTGCAATGACATGCTTTGACTAGCGTATTAGCTATAGTAGAGAAGGCCGAGTCATAGGTGTGTACTAACTAGGAAAACCAGGCCAAATCGTGACATAATCCTAGGAATAATTTAACTACTTATTATTAAGATTATTGGCTTTTAGAAGGCCTGGTTGTTCCAAACTAGCCCGAACCCAACCCAAGTCCTGGTGGTCATGTAGTGTGACCGACGCCGTCTATGTAGATATATAGATGTGAATATATATATTGGTAGTCCATTTCTAGTATTGTGAATAATTTTTATATATTATATATTAAATATAATATATGTATTATTGCTATTTAAATTTATATTTCCTTGGAAATAGTATAACCTTCTCTTAGAATGATATTTTGCGATTTACTTAAGCTATACTTATATACTTGTGTATAAATATATTCATAATAGGTAGACATAGTGTTTTATACATATTTTTCCCTTGATCTTGAATAGTAGAGAAATATAAATTTAAGTTTATATTTCTTTTGCCTTCGGTCATTTTTCTCCCTAATCATGATCATTTGTACGACTTTATCTTATGTCTTTTCTAAACATCGCCATATCATAAGTTTGTATCTCTTATATTCTTTTGCTTGGACCTAAGAAATTATTTTTAAAATAACTTCTCACTCAATTGTCTATTAATCTCGAGTTAAGTTTTTGGATTCAAAAGTTTCCTCTCAATCGTTGAATATTGAATATCCGTGAAATAAGAATTATAAGATTTTTACTTATTTTGACTTCGAATCAATATCCTTCCTAACCAATTGTTTTTCCTTTCAAGAAGCTGATCTTATACTTGAAGAACAGATACTTGCACTTTTTCTATCTTTATCAAATTGTATAATATTTTAAACTCCTTTGATATTCTTGGGGATATAGTTGGAATAATTTTGATGACTTGCGATGACAAGACAGCAGCGCACTGTCGTCACTTATTTGAATTATCGAGACTGCGGGTTCACTGCAGCCAGCAGCGCACTAGCGTGGCATGACCCCTAAGTTAAAATAAATTTAAGTAAGCGTGGGTGATCGAACATTATTAAAACTATGTCTTGGTCATCTTATTTCATCCTTGAGTTGTTATGTCAGGATTAGATAGAGTTGATAGGGTGTTCGTTACCGCAACATAGCTTGAGTTGTGGAACCAAGGGTTTAATGCAGCTAGCTATACACTGGCGAGGCATAAATTCTCGGTAAAATGACTTCGATTATGTTTACGAGTTTCGAATACCACAGAGACTACGTCTTATTGGCATATAACTATTAAGTTTTCAAATTGATTTGTGCTTATTCCTAGTCTCAATATTCTCAATAAACCAAAAATTCACCCTTCCTTTCTTATCCTACTATTTCTCAGATTGTCATCTTTTAATGTAATTTTGTCTGGATTCCTAACATTATCTAGATTTTTCTTCTAAACTCGTGCCTAAATAATTGTGGATAAATACTTTAAGCATATCGAAACGATTTTGGATTTGATCATCCTTGAACAATTTCGATCATGACTAGACTCCTTTTATTATATTTTGATCGAGTCAATTTGTATCCTTTCCTAGGTTTGATTCTATAATCATGTCTAAACAATTTTGCTTAACTAATTGATCGTTCCTAAACAAATTTGATCACGACTAAGCTCTCTTGACTATAATCATAATCGTGCATATATTTCAAATCAATTATTGCTAATGTTATATTTTTTCATTCCATTTTGACCAGGACCATTTTGACTTTGTTTATGCTCATGCCAACTTTCAAATTTTATCATGCATGGATGATTTGCATGATTAACCTTGATCGTGACTGTATCTTAAGTTATATCTATGGGACTATAGCCTTGTTTAGATTACATCTAGAACCTTGATCATTTTTTAAAAATTCGGTCGTAACTAGACCATGTTAACTGGAATGGGATCATGCCAAACCATATCAATTTAAATCATCCTTAAACATTAGGTTGTCAACTAGACCATTTGACCGAATATTGATCGTGCCAAATCACACTCTCCTTTTGTCTATTATCTTTATCATTTTGATCATACCCATGATTACGCGTGACTAATTAGATCATGAATCATATCACTCCTTTGGTTATACCATTCGTCGTTTTATTCATATCAATTAAAAATTTGGTTTCTTGATTATTCTTCATAGTCGTGCTTAATCGTATCCTTAAAAATTACTAGGGTGAATCATTCTAAGGTGGGTAGGTCGTAAGCCACTCTTCGTTTTCTTACATTTTCTATTTAGTTTATTTTAGTTTAATTATTTTTCCAAATAGGGAAATAAATTTTATTATATTTCTATTTCGGTTATAAAAAAAATTCTAATCCTATTATAGATGTTTTTTATGAAATGAGTTTTGCCAATATTTTCTTTTATAATATATTTTTAAAATGATAGAGATCGACTTTTAAGAATTATTATCAAATACTTTTTATGATTTTAATTTATAAACATATTTTGGATGATATTAAATATTACGTTATATTCGTATCGTGACAGATTATTAGATGAAGTCCTACTAAATTTTGTTTAGAGCTATACAAATGAATTTTTTTGAAGTTAATTGATAACTTTTAGTATCCAATTAAGGTTATTTATCAATTTTTTTATTAAAAGTATTTTTAAACGTAATTAATAAGACCTACAATTATCTTTTTATTACTATGAATTATTCTTGATTTAGTGGGATTAATATTTATTTTAAATCTTTGAAAGATTTGAGCAACCAAGTCTATCTATCCTGGTAGTCCTTAAATTCGAGGAAGAATTTATTTCTAAGGTGGGTAGATTTGTAACTACTCTTCCTAAATTTTTCAAATTTATATTTATTTATTTATTTATTCATTCTATTTTTGGTAATTGGAAATCAATCATCTTAGAAACATTTAAACATTATTTTACTTGTCATTTCAAAAAGTAGTTTTAAAAATGGTTTAACGGTACCAATTTCTTATAATAAAAATAACTTAACCTAGAGTTTTATTATTGTGCATTATTTTGGACTCTAAAAAAAATTGATTTCGAAAATGGATTTTAATTATAGGTATTAGTCAACAAAAGGATTCCCAGGTTATTTCCAAATAAGATTTTTTGAATTAAGATAAATATACTAGATTATTTTGGTAGTATCAAATAGTTTGGTACTATTTTTTATATTATTGAGTTTTTACTTCAAACTATTATAATAGTCGATTATTTGACTACGATATAAAATCGGTATTATTTTAAATTATTTTGATAAAATATTTAGTATTATTTTAAATTTTTATTTGAGATCAGTTAAAGGATTTCGATTAGATTAATTATTGATTTAAAGTAATATGTTATTATCTACTAATGAGTCTTGATTTAAATTATTTACTTGACTTAAATCAAAGCGGGGACTTATCTATTAGGACTTATAGACCTTATCCGCTAGGAATCCTCCTCCTAATCTCTTGAGGAGTCTTCTCCTATATAAGGAGAGTTTCCTCCACCTTTTTCTCATAATCCAATTCCAGCCATCAACATACCCACGCCTTGTCCATCATCACCATCACCGTGTCCACCATCATGCCACGTGTTCCTCCACCATACCAAAGGCCAACCATAGTCGTGTCCGGACCCGTATGTCCGTGTCCATTCCATCTTATTCCATATTGTTACAAACTACAAAGCAAATCCTTGTGTCCAACATGCTGGACACAGTATAGGCCAAAATTTGAACAAACGCCATGTCGACAACCACCACAGTATTGCAACCACCCTCTTCTGACACCAATTCCCATCGCCTCCACACCCATAGCCAAGCCGCACCACAACCACACAAATCCCAGAGAGAGGAAGTTAGAGAGAGAAAGGAAACCTGGAACGCCTACACCCTTCCGCCGTCGTTGTGTCCTAGATCCGGCGTCCGATTGACTACCGCGTCTCCTTAGCACCGGGCCTCTCCGGAGAACCCGGTAGTGCACTGCCCTGATCTGCCATCCTGCGCAGATCTGCTCCACCCTCCGTGTGCTACCATCCGCAGCGACTCCTCCACAACCTATACACTACGTCGAAGCCAGTTCCCGCGCCTACGATCATGGTTCCAGAGCGGTTAGTGCCACCCAACCGAGCACCTACGGTGTTCGCCGTGAGCGACGGCTCGACTACCACTGCTCTGCGCAGTAGCGCCGTGCTCCGACGACCCATCCTTGTGTGCAGCACCGCCTCTCGCACTACCATCGAGCCTTTGTGCGCCACTGGAGACCCAATCTCAGCCGAGCTCGATGAGCCGCCCTCCGGCCAATCGCGTGGCGGCCCGTTGTCATCGCCGTACCCGCCAGCGCCATTGCCATCTAGGTGATTCACTCTCTCCTCCTCCTCACGCTTCCCGCTTCCTCTCTCTCTCGGAAAAAAACAAAAGGGGAAAGAAAGAAAAAGAATTTAACTCTCTCTCCCTTTTACTTTCTTTTGTCTTTCTTTTCCTCTGAGAAAAAAAGGAGCAACACATTCTTCGTGAGTAGTTTATTCTTGTTGTATTATAAGTAGTTTATTCTTCATGAGTAGTTTATTATAATTAGTTTATTAATAATTAGAATTACTTTAACTAGTATTTAACTAAAATTATTCTAATTTTTTTATGAATATTTTCTAAATTTATAATTAACTATATCTAGCAAGTAGTTTATTCATATTTAGCTATTAAAAAACTTTGGAACTATTTTTTTTATTTGCAATATTTTAGATTAAATAATCATATTCTTCGTGAGTAACCTAAGGGGGCCTTGATACAATAAGGCTTTATATATATATATATATATATATATATATATATATATATATATATACTTTTAGAATAAAGAGTTTATATAAGTATATTTCTAGTTATTTAAATTAAATTTATAAAATATATATTAGCATATCTTCTTGATAAAGTTCCCATATATAAGGTTATAAATAGATTTTAAGTAATTATAAGTATTTTTCTAAATAAATTTTCAAATAATTTATAAATATATATATTTCTGAATGTATATTTTTTTAAATAATAATTATCCCTTCTAAAAACAAATTATCTCAAGATTAATCATGATCATGATTAACTAATTATACGTTCATATTTTTGAGATTCTGACTACTTTATATCGACTCTAGGCTAATCGGACTATCCTGGACCCAATGGGATTATCTATTTCACTAGCAAAGGATCCCAGGCGAGTTCAGTTTATTGTTTATTTTTGATATTGATTTTCACTATATTTCACTGTTAGCTATTGGTCATGTGGTTTTTTTGTCATTTTATATTATGTCATTTGTTGAGTCAAGAATGAGAAGTACCAAGGATATGTGATCCGACCGTAGACGTTGTTTATTTTCTGCAAGTAGACCTCGTAGACATTATTTATTTTCTGCAAGTAGACCTCATAGACATTGTTTATTTTCTGCAATTAGACCTCGTAGACATTGTTTAATTTCTGTAAGTAGACCTCGTAGACATTGTTTATTTTTTATGCATGTAGACGTTGTAGACCTCGTGGTGTAGTGCCCCAGACCGATCACATATCAAAGGTACTTCTAACAGTAGGGAAGGTATTTTTAGTTTATTTATTTGCTGTTGATTTTTCGTCTTTCCTCATGTCTTTTTCTGTTTATTTTCAAAACATATGATTGATGTCTAACCTCTGCTTTATAGTCATTTTCGTATATTGGAGCTGCATTCAGTGAATTGTACTCGTTCCATTCCAGACTGGAAACCAACATTTTTTAGGTTAGTTGTGGTTTCACTTAGCATGGGAGATACGTGTGTACTTGCAGACAAAAACCTAGAAAGTAGATAGATGTGATATCATTTTCATTACTTGTAAGAACTTTATATTTTTTTAAACGTAAATCTTGTAATAATTTATAGATTTGAATTAATAAATGTTAGATTTTGTGATTTTGAGCATCTTGGTCGTGACAGCGTTCTACCGCCGACTCTGCAGCGTAGGCTGGCTTGGACACGTCTCGTATTCGAAAAGTGGGTGCGGGTCGTGACAATCCCCAACAATCAAAGTCAAGAAATTCTACCTAACAATATCCAAGATCATGGTCCTACTGGTCGTGATTTCATAGTCTCAATCGGGGTCACTATATTATCTACCACAGCACAAAACATGTAGGACCGTTGAGCACCTCTAGGGGAAGTAAATAGAGTGTGTGCATGTGCAGCAAAAATAATCACCACTTAAAAATAACAGACTATAAACTATGACATATATAAGAGATAGTAAATTAATTAAATGCAGTAATCAAGAGATAGAAGATCAAACTCAGTGAATACCGTGATATATAATAGTTTTTCTCTGAGAGGACTAATACAGTTACGAGTACTCTTTCCGATGTTAATCCACTATTTGTAAGCTAAATGAGCGCTTGTCGTCTCTTTATAATACCGTGCCTTGGTGACGAGCGCACGACCGACTCCAACAAACTTGAGTACGAAAACTGAAAAGTTTTCTGACTGGCAACCTCTTTACAACTCTTTTAACCAAAGACTAAATCGAACATAATGTTACTGGCTTTGGCTAAGAGTGGTATATGATAGATTTGAAAGCTTTAGAGCGATGAAAAACACTTAGGAAGAGATAGAAAGAAGAGTGAGTGAGTGATTAGAAATGTGAAAATTCTTCTCTATTTATAGTATTTTTCCTGAGCAAACTCGGGCAGCATTCGGGCTGAGTTCAGATATTAGAATATCGCATTCGAACGTTGCATACAGATTTGGAGGCAACAAAAATTCAAAATACTTGACCGAACTCGGTCTGAACTCGGTTAAAGTTCTGGTCGAATTCTATCTAATTAGAATAGGATTTTTGGTGATCCAAATTGTATAGGATTTCTAGCTATATGGATATATGGAATTATATGGGATTTATGTAGGCTTTTTGGATTTATGGACCGAGAAAACCTAAGCCAGTACTATCCCGAACGATCTTACATTTATATTTCCTAGACTCAATAAAAGTAAAAATATAAAATGACTCGATCTGGATTCCAACACAATCTTTTCTGATGACAATGTAATGATCATTGTAGATGCTTGATGTAGGTATAGTACATTCTTTTGATATTGATTTCAGCAACCTGTAACATTAGTAGCAGTTCCTATATTTTGCGTATCGACTTAAGTTATCGTTGATTATCAAAATCAGGTGTGACCATTTAGCCTATGGGCCAACAATCTCTCCAATTTTGATAATTGACAAACTTGAGTCTACCAAAATATAACTAAAATATAACTTTGAAAATAATATTTCTTGTTCATTGATTGGAATTTTTCGTTGAAATTTTGGTATTTGCTCTTCTTCCCCTTTGTCATGTACGCAAAATGAGTAGCTCCCCCCACAATATGTGAAGCCAACAATTTAACACAGACAAAGAAACAGAAAGAGTAATATCCTTGCCAAAATAATTTATAATACAGTAGAACTAGTAGCAGTATGAATGAACTAAAACTCAAAGAGCATGAACTAGAATATAACTGAAGGAAATACAACTTAAAACCAAATGCATAAAGTTATAACTGAAAGAGTTTATGACTACTACATAAGTCCAACTAAAAAAGTTTGGACTACTACAAAAGTGCGTAGCTACATAGATCACCATCAACAGACAAGAACCACAAAAACTCTAAACTAAGAGCCCAAATCACATCTGACATCATTATCGGCTGGAGGAACAGGCGCCTGAGGATCGAAGTAAGCATTAGTCAGATCAAAGTATCCGAAAGTGGTCGGATCATCAAACCTCGATCCGTCGAAGCCAGGATGACGGATGATCGGATAAGGAGCTAAAAAATGATGTGCCAAACTCTAGTGCATATCAGCAATACCATTCCTCAAGATCTGAGCCTGAGAGGTATGGCGGAACTTAGTATCGACATAGCTTTGATGACGTTGTCCAGAGAGAGTGACAAAGTCATCGAAGCGATGATAGAACTGCGGATCAAATCCTGAAGTAGGAGCAGGAGCTAGAGCGTCTGGATCAGTGTGAACATCAGCAGAAGCAGGAGCAACACCAGGTGGAGGTAGAGGAAATCTCCTAGATCTAGTTAGCTCAGAAGATGACCCAGAGATAGGACAGGAATCAAGGTTGATTTCAAATCTCCTAAAGATAACTGCTAGATGCATGGGGTACAGAAGGTTGCGCCCCACTCTCCTACAACCAATCATCCAAGTCATAAAAGTCTTAGGGACAGAGAAAGGAACACCGAAGTGAATGTGGTACATGGCAGACATCTCAAGAAAGGTAATCTCATAAGTAGATCCATTTTTTAGAAAGCAAAGCAGAATAGATAAAACGATGCAACTCATAAAAGTTTTGATTAAGGTGTTTTGCATATAGCCTACTGCCCCGAGGGACTGGGTTAGGATGACACATAGTAGCCTTAATGGAATCAAGGGTAACTTCTGCGGGAAATTGAACTCGGTGAATCTCGACTAAAGTTTCGCTGATGTCAGGCATATGAAAATATTCACTAATGTCAGTCGAGTTGAAGTCTATTTCTTTTTCGCGAAAACATGAATAGATACTACCGTCGGGTTTTATTTGCATGTTGTAGTAAAACATACGAACGTTATTATTATAGATATCACTGGAAGTTTCAAAGAAATCTCAGAGACTTAAATTTTCAAAAGTCGAGGTGTACTCCGAGAAAATAGTAAAGTTGATGTATCGCCCGGGGCAAATTTTTTGAAAGCGAAAAGCGTCAAACCAAGACTATGATATTTCCAAACATGGAAATAAAGTCGCATCATATTCCTTTTCGTCAGTAGGGCGAGCAGGACTGAATACGTTTACGGGTTCGTACTCAGAAGTAGAAGATGAACCCACCACAGAGTCTTTTTTCCTTTTCTTGTACATTTTAGGAGCTATAGAAAAAAGGAGAAGGATGGAGATATACCTTAAGAAGAATGGAGAAAGTGGAAGATGTCACCTTTCTGAGCTTCTTAGAACTAAAGAGATTAGAGTTTGGAACTTGAAAAAAATTGTAGAGGAAGCTAGGGTTTTTGTTTTCATTCTCGGATGGAGAAGAAAGGAGGAAGAAGAAGGATTTATAAAGGATGCTAGGGCCGGCTGTGCTGGAAACTCAAACTGACATCAACAGAACTCGGCCCGAACTCGGTTCGAACTCGGTCTGAGTTCTGTCAGAGTTCGGCCACTTGTTTTTCCATTTCATTTTATGCATAATGAATAATAAATAGACTTAATGACTTTCAATTCCTCAATTTAGTAATATCCATTACTTTGGGTTAGCTGTAGGGGTCGGATCCCAGCTAGCGGTAGTCCGAAGATACTTGGTACCGTATCGCTTAGACTTTTACATCTTTTTGACAGAAGAACCCTTTCGGCTTGTACCCAAAATAACTTTAATTAGTAAATCTTAAATTTTAAGCTGTAAGAATTTTTATTAGACATAACTCATTATGAATCTGAAAAATTTAAGTATGCCTAGTTCACATTGCAGATAATTGAAACGGTCTTCAGCCAGTGGTTTTGGGAAAATATCTCCTAATTGATGATCAATGTCAATGAATTCTAAGCAAATATTCTCGTGTTGTTGGTGATCACGTAAAAAGTGATGACGTATCTCTATGTGCTTCGTGCATGAGTGACAAACAGGATTCTTAGTTAAATTGATTGTGCTATCACGATATATAGAAATCTTCGTATAGTGCAGATTGTAGTCTTCCAGGGTTTGCTTTATCCTCAAAATTTGAGCACAACAACGTCCTGCGGCGATATACTCAGTCTCAGTCGTTGATAGTGCTACAGAATTTTGCTTCTTGCTAAACCAGGAGACGAAAGCTTTTCCTAGAAAATGACATGTACCACTGGTACTTTTACGGTCTACTTTGCATCATGCAAAATTTGCATCTGAATAATCGATTAGGTCAATAGATGTGGTTTTGGGATACCACAAGCCGACTATAGAAGTTTTCTTAAGGTATCAGAAGATACGCTTAACTGCACGTAAGTATGATTCCTTAAGATTAGCATGATATCTAGCACATATGCAAACGCTAAACATGATATCAGGGCGACTAACAGTTAAATATAATACACTGCCAATCATACCTCGATACTTATGCTGGTTGACTGGTTTGCCACTCTCATCAATGTCAAGCCGTATTGATGTAGCCATTAGAGTTCTGATAGGTTTTACGTTGTCGAAGTCATACTTCTTCAGTAAATCCTTCGTATACTTAGCTTGGTTAATGAAGGTTCCCTGTGAGTGTTGTTTGATATAGAGTCCTAGGAAGTAGTTTAGTTCTCCCATCATACTCATTTCAAACTCACTCTATATACATATAGCAAATTCTTTACAAATTTTTCATTAGTAGAACCAAATATTATGTCATCTACACAAATTTGTACAAGAAGAATATTATCATCTGAAGATTTAATAAATAAAGTAGTATGAACTCTGCCTTTTGAAAAACTATTTTCAAGTAGGAAGACACTTAGGCGTTTATACCAAGCATGAGATGCTTGTTTGAGTCCAAAGAGTGCTTTCCTAAGTTTGAATACGTGATCGAATTTTTGAAAATCTTTAAAACCAAGGAATTATTTCATAAAAAATTTCTTCTTTTAAAAATCTATTTTAAAATGCACTTTTTACGTCCATTTGAAATAGTTTGAAATTATGAAAAATACAAATGCACAAAACATGTGGATAGCTTCTAGTCTAGCAACAAGAGCGCATGTCTCATCATAATCTATCTTCTTCTTAATTATAACCTAGTGCTACTAGACGCGCTTTATTGCGTAGAACTTGTCCATCCTCACTTAGTTTATTTTGGAACACCCATTTGGTACCAATTATCGATTGACCAATAGGTTCAGGAACAAGTTCCTAAATTTGGTTTCTCTCAAATTGATTTAGTTCCTCTTGCATGGCATCAATCCAAAATTCATCATTAAAAGCATCTACTACAGTCTTAGGTTCTACTTGAGATATAAAAGCTACATTGGCTATTATATTTGTGTCTTTAATAGAAGAACGTGTACTTACACCTTTTGATACATCACCTATAACGAGTGTCTCTGGATGGTCTGGCAATAATTTTATCTTTGTTAGACTTTCCTAAGGGCTCTCTTTGGTAGCAGTATCTTTAGATGACTTGGATTTATTTTATGCATCTTCATCGTCACTGTCGCTAGATCTGTGACTATTGAGCTCATCAAAGGTAACGTTAATAGATTCTTCAACAATCATAGATATTTCATTGAAAACTCTATATATCCCTTACTCTTAGCAGCATATCTGAGAAATATCCCTTCATCTGCTTTAGAGTCGAACTTACCCAAGTTGTCCTTGGTGTTCAGGATAAAATATCGACATCCAAAAACTTTAAAATATAAAATATTTGGAATCCTTCCAAACCATAGCTCATATGGTATTTTCTTTGAGATAGGTCAAATTAACACCCTATTTAAGATATGATAGGCTGTACTAACAACTTTTGTCCAAAAATATTTAGGAAGATTATGCTGATTCAACATGAATCTAGCTATCTCGTTTAGAGTACGATTCTTCCGTTCCATAACACTATTTTGTTGGGGAGTTCTAGGACAAGAAAATTTATGGTAATATCCACTATCATCATAAAACATTTTGAAATAAGCATAACACTAACCTTAGGCTGTGTCACAGGAATGACCTGTTTGCCTAACTTGATTTCTAACTTTTTAGAAATTACACAAGACTCTTCATATTTGATAGTTATATCAATGAGTCTTTGTTCTGTGACTAAGTGTCTCTTCTTTTCTATGTCATAAAGCTCTTGCATTTTGACATAGTCTCTTTCTTTCTTTTCGATGGTGAGGATAGCCTCATGATAGTCTACTTTGAGTTTGGCTATCTCATCCGTGTTACCGATAGCTGATGTCTTTTTAATATCTTCAAGAAGATTAGACAATCTTGCTACTTCGGTTGTGCATGCCTTAACCTTTTTGCGAGATTGCTTGTACTTGTCTAACACATTTCTGTGTTTGTCAAGTATTTCGCTAAAGGCTGTCTCTAATTCATCGAAAGTAAAGTCATCATACAGAGGGTTAGAAGATACCTTATCAAATGCCATAAGACATACATTGGTAGTACTGCAGGGTCTATCCTCCTCTGCCCCACTGGCATCACTTTCGTGCCAAATGCTTGTGTTTGCATACTTTCGACTTGTTGTAGCTTTTCTGTTTAATCTTAATCTATCATATGGACTGCTTTTCTTTGACAGTGGACAGTCCTTCTTGAATTTGCATACTTTTGACCTGTTGTAGATGTCTTTCTTCTTTCAGTTTGATCTCTCAAACTTCAAGAATTTTTTGAAGTTCTTTACTAGCAGGGCTTGCTCATCACCACTTGATGATTCTTTGTCAGAATCATTATATACAATTCTTTTGGCTTGTGCTTCGAAGGCGATAGATTTTTCTT
The DNA here is from genome assembly GCA_029216955.1 of Iris pallida. NCBI lineage: Eukaryota > Viridiplantae > Streptophyta > Magnoliopsida > Asparagales > Iridaceae > Iris > Iris pallida. Next base: position 7,823,571 of record JANAVB010025598.1, on the reverse strand, counting down.
TGGGGGTTGCTTCTTTAAATTCTTGTAAGTCCAACTCATGGTTCATCAGCTTGCCCATAAGTATCTCTAGAGTCATTGTGGTGTGATCATTTTCTTCAATGATCGCAGTTTCCTTTGGGTTCCAATTCTTGGTTAGAGCCCGTTGCACCTTTCTGATCTTTTCATGGTTACTGAAATCTTTACCAAGAGATTGCAAAGGATTATTAATATCTAGGAAACGAGTAAACATCTGTGTAATTGACTCGCCGGGTTTCATCTTAAATGATTCATATTCATGTGTTAGTGTAACTCCACCTCTCAAATTTTTTAATAATACTTCATATAAATTCTTTAAACCATTTTTTATTTTTTTTTCTTTACTTATTATTTTTCTCTTTCATTCTCAGCCCTTTGAATGGGCCTCTTCTCAACCCATTTGAAGTGGGCTGCCATGGGATTAACCTATAGCCCACATAAGAAGCCCATAGCCGATAGGTATGTAATAACAGCTATTTCGGTTGGAGAACAGTGTCTCCTTCTCCATTTGTGTTGACAGTAGGGCCATGTGCTCTGTAATAGATTTTTTCAATTCTTTTGATTTTTTCCTCCAATTTCTTCCTCTTCTCAATTCTTTAACCGCCTATTTAAGCGGTGGCAATCATATCATTCTTTCCTCCATTCTGTTACAACTGCAGAGGTTTTTCCCTCCAAAATTTTCCTTTTTCCTCCTTCTTCTCGACGAATCCTTGGCCGGCCATGGCGAATCTCCTCCTTAGCTCGGCGAGCAGTGATGGCAGCCATCAATTGGTGGTGACAGCGTGAAGAAGTCTCTTCCCCTCTCCGATTCTTCAATCGAGATCGTCACCAGATATCGAGGCTGTGCGTGAATCGATCGGTTGCTTGTCTCCATTAATGCACAGTCGAGGTGAGTTCATTCGTAGAACTCTTAGCATGCTTTGTTCACTCGATGGTGGTTAAGACTTTGGTTTCAATCAGGAATTCGAGTGAGTGACCTGATCTTCGTTCAGGTGATTTCAGAGCTATCAAGATAAGTCGTGATTCATCGCTTGATCCAACTTTATGAATTTGTGAGAATCGGTTCTATTGAGATTTATGTCTCTAGGTTCATTAAATTTTGGATAAGGAATTTGTTTTTAAAATTTTCTTTTGATCTATATCAGTAGAGAGAGACTAAGGGGAGGTCTAGCACATCTGATTGCGATTTGATTCTTTGGATTTGCTCAAATTTTGGGTAATTATTTCAATCCGTTCATAGATTCAGATCTTAGGATTTCTCTTTTAATTCACAGTCATTTTTCGTATCATATCTCAGTATGATGAATTGAGTAACCAGACATTGTTTGTGGATCAGAACTTTTTGAAGTGAATACGAGAAGGAATTGAATCTGAGGCAGGACACATGAATTTCTTTAGGATTTTGAGCTCAATTTCTTGGGAGGAAACTCTGTTCAGGTAAACTCTTAACCCTTTTTACTTGCAGATGTTGTATGATGTATCTGTTGGAATGATAATGATGGCATCAGGGGTTAATGAGTAGGACTGAATGTTTCTGTGTCATTTACTGAGTATATTAGTGTTCCTTATATGAACCTTAACTGTTAGATCATTTTGAGCACTAGTGTGATTATGGTATCTTGAGATTATGGAACTATTAGCATTCGAGTGATACTTTCAGCAAGGGGGTTTGCTGAGAGGTGAATCACAGAGGTTTTAATAGTAGATTTGTGAGTTATCAGTCCTTGGGTGATTTCGTTTTTGATTTAGTGTTGTGATAAATTACACTTTAGGAAGGAGATAGGATGAACCCTGTTTAATTTTGGGCTGGACAGGTTATATTTAGATGTTACTCTCAAGAAGTCATCAGGAACAGTAAACTTGGTATGGAGAATTAGAATGTGACATCTTAAAACAAGAAGGGGACATTGCTTGAGCCTGTTAATGTCAGGAAGTTCTTTTCAGATATTGCAGTTGGGTGTTCAATTGTTGGTTTTACTAGAGTCTCCTTACTGATTAGTCGTTTCAAATAATTTAGTATCTGGGAGTAAATTTAGAATATCACAGTATTGATATTTGAGTTAGCTGGAAACCATAGACTAACCCGATACTGTGGGTATCAGTATTCAGGAACTGGGTTAAGCACCTGTGTTGATATCATAGTACAGGATTGGGTGAGTATTGTCTTGTGCTTCTGAACTTAGATTACCTAACCTGTTAAGTTTAATTTGAGGTTATCCTTTTCATTCATACTTATTTACTTCATTTTAGTTTTGGTTGGCTACCTAACAATTAGTTGTCTTTTAAGCTCCCTGTAGAAGCATATTAGAATACTCTATTTTACAGTTAAGCATGAACTGTTGTATGTTAGTTCAAATTGTTGGTTAGGTATGCTTGAGCTAGTAAGTCCACTGTTAAGGCATTACTTTTACCTAGTTATGATTTTATTCATATCAGTTAACCTATACCAACTTTATTCCATATTATCAAAGGTTACCTAGATTTTAATGTATCTGACAATTACTGATACTGAGGAAGGCTCCAGGGACGACTCATTAGCTCTAAGACAGTTAAGAAGCTTGTATTTGAATCCCTTTACCTTTATATTTCAGTAATACAGTTGTTGCATAACTCTAAGTAGGAGAAATCTGGTATTGAAAAGGGACCATGGTAAGCTGGATTAAAGAGTTAATTACTCAACTCTGTAAAGAATTGATGTATGTATGGGCATACGGGAGGATGCCATCTTACCTGGGTTTTGGGCTATGATATAAGTTGCAATCAAAACCATGAGACTAAGTTAGCACTATCAATCTATACTAACAATCCATATAGGTAATTGCATTACAGTTGTATCTACAAGATAGTTCATCTATATATAGTTATATATTTTGGGTGCATTTTATCATGCCACATTTAGGATATGTCCAGTACATCCTGTAATACTCTTTATTTATATAAGGTTAGAGGTATATAGTATGATAGAAATCAGGGTTAGTAACTTTTTATGAATATTTTGGTTAAACTATCATAGTGAGACATTATGTACTAATTGACCCATAGATTTTTTTTGTGTTCTTTTAATTATAGTTAGTTATATTAGGAATTAGCATTAATATATTCTTTGACCAAGGAATTTCAATTAGCCAACTTGTACTTAATAAACAGGAGGATATCCAGATCTACTACCCTTACTTGATCACCCTGAGCAAGGCAAGTATACTCCTCGGACTTGTCCATTACTTCATGTCTTGTATTCATGCTTGTATCTCCTTGTTGACAGGATGTTTTACGAGATTGTCTTATATCTTGTTCACTGAGTTTACTTGTGTATGGGAGGGAAAATACTATAGATGTGTGATCAAACCCGAGTTACTATTCATATGAATAGCTTAGGCCCCGTATCGTGCATGCAGGACCGAAGCTGTACCATTTCATGTTCCCTGAATCTACCCAAGCCGATCACACACTCTGGATGTATTTCGATATATTGCACACATCATGTTCATTGTGTATTTCATGTTTAGGTTTCATTTCATATTTCCTGTATTTACTTTTCAGTATTCATGTTCAGGTTTCATTTTATGTTCTCATTTTTTGTACTTTATATTTTTTCTGTATCCAGTTCCATATCATAATGTTCATGTTCATTTCCTTGGATATACTTAGCTCCGCTCTTGACTAGGATATGTTGTAGGTGAGTTGGAGGCTATCTGTGACACTTATTACGGGTAGGAGCCTGCAGGCACCTATGAGCTAGCCGATGTTGCTCTGGACTTAGAGGCTGAGGAGGCCTAGTAACTACCTTTGTAGTTCATTTGGGACTTTGTATTAGAGACATCAGTTACTTTTCATTTGCTGGAAATGTAATAACTCTAAGACTTTTACTTTGATTCTGGGATTCGATATTAGATGTTGTGGTTTATATTCATTATTATCTGGACTTATAGTTTTCCCTAGAGATTGGTACAACTTACTTCATCGTGTCTAACGACGAAGGCTGGACGTGTCCGACTCGTATCCGATTATTCGGGAGCGGGTCGTGACATATTTTTAGTGGTGGCCTATGCAGGTCTATCCTAATGGTACCTAGGTATTAGTGTAGTATTGTGGGACTTGATTAAACACGGGAAACTTGATCATAGCATAGGAAAATCGGGAAATAAGGGTATATCAGGTATATCAGGTACATTGATATTATAAAAATATAGTTTATTTTTAGGTTTTAGGGTTTGTCAATCAACGAAGTCTTCTTTCTATTGCAGGATGGTCAACACAAGGAAGACCGCGGATCAGCTCGGAGTTGCAGACAGCACGGGATAGTCTGCACCAGATGTTCCAGTAGAGCAGCTTCCGCCACCGCCTCCTATCTTTCCTCCGTTGCCCCCGACGATGATGTTTGACGGTGTCCAGGTGATGGCCATGTTCCAGCAGTTCATGGAGGCCCAGAACCACCAGGCCGTGCAGTTCAGAACGACAGTCGTTGATGCACTCAGGACTAGAGAGCCGGCAGCACCAACACCGGTAGCACCTACAGCACTAGCAGTACCGAGATCGAGGACCGCCAGGGACTACCAGAATCTTTGTTCGATGGATTTTTGGGGTCATGAGGGGATTGTATATGCGGCTGAGTGGCTGGAAAATACGGAGCGAACGCTGAAGATGGCGAGGATCCCAGATGACCTGAAGGTGGAAGTTGCGAGCATGCAACTTTTTGATCTTGCCAGAGCCTTGTGCCGAGAGGATCCCCAGTTAGCTGTGCCCCAGGTTCTTTGGACAGACTTTAAAACTCTGTTGAAGGAGAAGTTCTTTCTCGATATTGAGCGAAACGAGCTTCGGATGCAGTTCAAGGCCTTGCAGCAGGGGACCATGACGGTGGCAGAGTATACGTCGGAGTTCACCCGACTCAGCAGGTTCGCATTGAACCTAGTCGGCACGCCAGAGGAGAGGGCTTGGAGGTTCAAGAAGGGCCTCACCAGAGAGTTGCGGCATACAGTAGCGATCATCCAGGCGACTACTTATTCGAGCATCCTCAAGATTGTGCAGGCTGTGGAGAAGGAGATGGACCCGAGGCCCAAGAGGGATAGGGACATCGGCAAGTAGCAGCTATCAGGCACCGGCGAAGAGGACTCAGATTCAGACTCAGACGAGGCTACCACAGCCGTCGGCAGTTCAGCATCGTCCTGCCAGATTTCCAGCAGTTAGTATCAGAGACAGCAGGGGGTCACTTGCACATACAGTCATCGGCCAGGACACCACCTGGAGGTTTGTCACAAGAGGCTCGGACTTTGTCTATTCTGCGGATCGGACGCTCATCAGATGCGAGATTGCCAGCAGGCCACAGCCAGACTAGAAGGAGGACCCCGAGGAGCTGGAGGACCACCACCTGCACCACCAGAGCACTGCCTGCTGCACCCCAGAAAGGAGGACCAGCTCTACCACCTCATCAGCAGAGATTTGCACAGCACCAGCAGCAGCAGAAAGAAGGACCACAGCGGGGACATGCTTATGTCATGGCCGTAGTTGAGGAGGATGAGGCAGCTCCAGATGTTATCACAGGTTCTATCATCATATATTCATTTTCTGTTATTGAATTATTTGATTCTGGAGCCACACATAGCTTTATATCATATGAGTTTCTGCATAGACACGGCTTCACACCTAAGCCCACTAGGAGGAACTGTCATATTATGACAGGAGGTGGGATAGTGCCAGTTAGTGAGATGGTGGATTGCCCTATCACTATAGCTGGGAGGGAGCTTAGGGCTCGACTTCTAGTGATGCCATTGCCTAGATTTGACGTAGTCCTCGGCATCGACTGGATGAGTGAGCAGTTTGTTGTAATAGACTGCCATGAAGGAAAGGTCACTTTTAGTCCGTCTGGAGTTCCGCCGTTCGAGGTCAGAAGACGGATTGCAGAGAGGCTAGAGGGAGTCTACATTGGAGCAGTTACAGAAGACCGGGAGTTGCTGCATCCGCTGATTGCAGAGTTTCTCGATGTCTTTCCCGAGGAGTTGCCAGGATTGCCGCCAGATCGAGATATGGAGTTCAGCATCGACTTAGTGCCCGGATCAGCGCCGAAGTCCCAGTATTGCTACAAGATCAACCCGAAGGAAGCTGCAGAGTTAAAGGCCCAGATTGATGAGTTGGAAGGCAAGGGTTTTATTCGGTCCAGTGCTTCACCCTGGGGAGCACCGGTACTCTTCGTACCGAAGAAGGATGGGACTATTAGGATGTGTATTGATTACCGTGCACTCAATAACATCACCATCAAGAATAAATACCCGTTATCGCGGATTGATGAGCTATTTGATCAGCTGAGTAGGGCGAAGGTCTTTTCCAAGATTGATTTTCGGTCGGGATATCATCAGATGAAGGTTCGGGAGCAGGATATTCCGAAGATAGCTTTCAATACTCGCTATAGCCAGTATGAATTCTTGGTGATGCCGTTCGGACTCACCAATGCCCCAACAGTGTTTATAAACTTGATGAATAAAGTTTTTCATAAGTATTTGGACAAGTTTGTCGTAGTCTTTATTGATGACATCTTGATCTATTCGAAGACTGAGGAAGAGCATGTGGAGCACCTGCAGATTGTGTTAGAGATTCTGCAGAAGGAGAAGCTGTATGAGAAGCTCTTGAAGTGTGAGTTCTTCTTGGACAGAGTGGAGTTCTTGGGGCATGTGGTGGCTGGAGAAGGGATTTCTGTGGATCCCAAGAAGATTAAAGCTGTGGAAGCCTGGGCACCTCCCAAGTCAGTAGCAGAGATTCGTAGTTTTCGGGGGCTAGCAGGTTACTACAGGAAGTTCATGAAAGATTTTGCCAAGATAGCAGAGCCAATGACGAAGCTTACGTGAAAGGACGAGGAGTTCATCTGGGGCGATGCCTGCCAGTCAGCATTTGAAGAATTGAAGAGAAGACTCACTACAGCACCAGTTCTAGATTTGCCATCCGGATCTGGAGGATTCGTTATCTACAGCGATGCATCAGGGAAGGGCTTGGAGTGTGTGCTTGAGCAGAACAAGAGGGTTATTGCGTATGCTTCTAGACAGTTGAGGCCTCATGAGAAGAATTACCCTACACATGACTTGGAGCTTGCAGCAGTCATTTTTGCCTTGAAACTTTGGAAGCACTACTTGTATGGAGAGAGTGGACATCTTCACGGACCATAAAAGCCTGAAGTATGTTTTCACTTAGAAGGAACTGAATATGAGACAGCGAAGGTGGCTGGAACTCATGAAGGATTTTGACATCAATCTGTAATACCACCCTGGAAAGGAGAATGTGGTAGCAGATGCTCTCAGTCGATATCCTGTTGCTATGTTTCTCACTATGGACTGGCATCTTCTAGAGGATCTCGAGAGTCTGGGGATCGAGATTGTTCTTCCGGGAGTTGGAGGGTAGCTGATGCACATGCAGATACAGTCAGGACTGATAGAGAAGATCAAGGAGGCCCAGTTTGTAGATGAGGGACTCCGATGTCTCAGAGGACAGGCAGAGGCAGGATTGCTTGACGACTTCACTATTGCAGATGATGGATCCCTGAGGCATGGAAACCAGTTGTGTGTGCCCAAGGATTTGCGAGAGGAGGTTATATAGTAGGCCCACCAGTCGCAGTATTCTATTCATCCTGGATCTACCAAGATGTATAAGGATCTGCTGGAGTATCTTTGGTGGTATGGGATGAAACGAGAGGTTACCAGATTTGTTTCCAGATGCCTTGTGTGCCAGTAAGTCAAGACGGAGTGCCAGAGACCAGCAGGACTACTCCAGCCTTTACCTATTCTGGAGTAGAGGTGGGAACACATCACCATGGACTTCATCTCTGGTTTACCGCGTACGCCCGGTGGCAAGGATGCTATTTGGGTTATCGTGGACAGGCTGACGAAATCTGCTCATTTCATTCCGTTCAAGGTAGGGCTATCGACCGAGAAGCTTGCCGGCCTATACATGCGTCAGATTGTACGGATCCACGGAGTGCCGGTGAGCATCATTTCAGATAGGGACAGCCACTTCACATCACACTTCTGGAGGAGTCTACAGCTGAGCTTGGGTTCACAGTTGAAGTTCAGCGCCGCCTATCATCCACAGACGGACGGACAGTCCGAGAGGACCATTCAGACACTGGAAGATATGCTACGGGTTTGCGCACTCGACTTCGGCAGTTCGTGGGAGGATCACTTGCATCTTGTAGAGTTTTCCTATAACAACAGTTATCAGGCTAACATCGAGATGACACCGTTCGAGGCACTATACGGATGGAGATGCCGCACACCTTTATCTTGGGACGATGTTGGCGAGAGGGCTTTGCTTGGGCCAGATATGGTGGTAGATTCGGACGAGAAGATCAGACTGATCAGAGAGCGTCTCAGAGTTGCACATGATCGACAGAAGCACTGGGCAGACAGCAGCAGACGACCACTGGAGTTCGCAGTTGGGGATAGACTGTTTCTAAAGATCTTGCTGACCAGAGGCATCATCTGTTTTGGCAGAGGCATGAAGCTCAGTCAGAGGTACATCGGGCCTTTCGATGTGACGGCACGGATTGGCGAGGTGGCATACCGAATAACACTTCCAGTCAGCTTGGAGGGAGTGCATGACGTCTTTCACGTGTCCCAGCTTTAACGCTCCATTCCGGATCCGAGCCATGTGGTGGACTACTCAGAGCTAGAGGTGGGTCCGAGCTTGACCTACGAAGAACAACCAGTGGAAATCCTTGATCGTAGGGAGAAGCAATTGCGGAATCAGACTATTCCAGTTGTCCGAGTTATGTGGAGACATCACTCTCCAGGAGAATCCACATGGGAGCGCGAGGACGAGATGCGAGAGCGCTATCCTAGTTTGTTTACTTGATTGTATTTTAGTATTTTGAAATTCCTATTTTCTAATAAATATTTGTGGTGTCTTGTGAAACAATTTTGGAATATTTTCTGAATTTCGAGGACAAAATTTTTTAAGGAGAGGAGATTTGTAACTCTACCTCTCAAATTTTTTATAATACTTCATATAAATTCTTTAAACCATTTTTTTAATTTCTTTACTTATTATTTTTCTCTTTCATTCTCAGCCCTTTGAATAGGCCTCTTCTTAACCCATTTGAAGTGGGCTGCCATGGGATTAACCTATAGCCCACTTAAGAAGCCCATAGCCGATAGGTATGTAATAACAACTATTTTGGTTGGAGAACAGTGTCTCCTTCTCTATTTGTGTTGACAGCAGGGCTATGTGCTTTGTAACAGATTTTTCAATTCTTTTGATTTTTCCCTCCAATTTCTTCCTCTTCTCAATTCTCTAACCGCCTATTTAAGAGGTGGCAATCGCATCGTTCTTTCTTCCATTATGTTACAACCACAGAGGTTTTTCCCTCCAAAATTTTCCTTCTTCCTCCTTCTTCTTGACGAATCCTTGGCCGGCCATGGCAAATCTTCTCCTTAGCTCGGCGAGCAGTGATGGCAGCCATCAATTGGTGGTGACAGCATGAAGAAGTCTCTTCTCCTCTCCGATTCTTCAATCGAGATCGTCACCAGATATCGAGGCTGTGCGTGAATCGATCGGTTGCTTGTCTCCATTAATGTACAGTCGAGGTGAGTTCATTCGTAGAACTCTTAGCATGCTCTGTTCACTCGATGGTGGTTAAGACTTTGGTTTCAATCAGGAATTCGAGTGAGTGACCTGATCTTCGTTCAGATGATTTCAGAGCTATCAAGATCAGTCGTGATTCATCGCTTGATCCAAAGTTGTGAATTTGTGAGTATCGGTTCTATTGAGATTTATGTCTCTAGGTTCATTAAATTTTGGATAAGGAATTTGTTTTTAAAATTTTCTTTTGATCTATATCAGTAGAGAGAGACTAAGGGGAGGGCTAGCACATCTGATTGGGATTTGATTATTTGGATTTGCTCAAATTTTGGGTAATTATTTCAATCCGTTCATAGATTCAGATTTTAGGATTTCTCTTTTGATTCATAGTCATTTTGCGTATCATATCTCAGTATGATGAATTGAGTAACCAGACACTGTTTGTGGATCAGAACTTTTGAAGTGAATACGAGAAGGAATTGAATCTGAGGCAGGACACAGGAATTCCTTTAGGATTTTGAGCTCAATTTCTTGGGAGGAAACTCTGTTCAAGTAAACTCTTAACCCTTTTTACTTGCAGATGTTGTATGATGTATCAGTTGGAATGATAATGATGGTATCAGGGGTTAAGGAGTAGGACTAAATATTTCTGTGTCATTTACTGAGTATATTAGTGTTCCTTATATGAACCTTAACTTTTAGATCATTTTGAGCACTAGTGTGATTATGGTATCTTGGGATTATAGAACTATTAGCATTCGAGTGATACTTTGAGCAAGGGGGTTGCTGAGAGGTGAATCATAGAGGTTTTAATAGTAGATTTGTGAGTTATCAGTCCTTGGTTGATTTCGTTTTTGAGTTAGTGTTGTGCTAAATTACACTTTAGAAAGGAGATAGGATGAACCCTGTTTAATTTTGGGCTGGACAGGTTATATTTAGATGTTACTCTCAAGAAGTCATCAGGAACAGTGAACTTGGTATAGAGAATTGGAATGTGACATCTTAAAACAAGAAGGGGACATTGCTTGGGCCTGTTAATGTCAGGAAGTTCTTATCTGATATTGCAGTTGGGTGTTCAATTGTGGGTTTTACTAGGGTCTCCTTACTGATTAGTCGTTTCAAATAATTTAATATCTGGGAGTAAATTCAGAATATCACAGTATTGAGATTTGAGTTAGCTGGAAACCATAGACTAACCCGATACTGTGGGTATCAGTATTCAGGAACTGGGTTAAGCACCTGTGTTGATATCATAGTACAGGATTGGGTGAGTATTGTCTTGTGCTTCTGAACTTAGATTACCTAATTTGTTAAGTTCAATTTGAGGTTATCCTTTTCATTCAAACTTATTTACTTCATTTTAGTTTTGGTTGGCTACCTAACAATTAGTTATCTTTTAAGCTCCCTGTAGAAGCATATTAGGAATACTCTATTTTACAGTTAAGCATGAACTGTTGTATGTTAGTTCGAATTGTTGGTTAGGTAGGCTTGAGCTAGTAAGTCCACTGTTAAGGCATTACTTTTACCTAGTTATGATTCTATTCATATCAGTTAACCCATACCAACTTTATTCCATATAAACAAAGGTTACCTAGATTTCAATGTATCAGACAATTACTGATACTGAGGAAGGCTCCAGGGACGACTCATTAGCTCTAGGACAGTTAAGAAGCTTGTATTTGAATCCCTTTACCTTTATATTTCAGTAATACTGTTGTTGCATAACTCTAAGTAGGAGAAATCTGGTATTGAAAAGGGACCATGGTAAGCTGGATTAAAGAGTTAATTACTCAACTCTGTAAAGAATTGATGTATGTATGGGCATACGGGAGGATGCCATCTTACCTGGGTTTTGGGCTATGATATAAGTTGCAGTCAAAACCATGAGACTAAGTTAGCACTATCAATCTATACTAACAATCCATATAGGTAATTGCATTACAGTTGTAGCTACAAGATAGTTCATCTATATATAGTTATGTATTTTGGGTGTACTTTATCATGCCACATTTAGGATATGTCCAGTACATCCTGTAATACTCTATATTTATATAAGGTTAGAGGTATAATGTATAATAGAAATCTGGGTTAGTAACTTTCTATGAATATTTGGGTTAAACTATCATAGTGAGACATTATGTACTAATAGACCCGTAGACTTTTTTGTGTTCTTATAATTATAGTTAGTTATATTAGGAATTAGCATTAATATATTCTTTGACCAAGGAATTTCAATTAACCAACTTGTACTTAATAAACAGGTGGATATCTAGATCTAGGGCCCGTTTGGTTTGCAGAATTGGACAACGTAATGTAATTGGCATTACGTTGTCAATATAACTCGGATGTTTGGTTGGACAAAAAAAATTAGATGTAATGTAATCGCGATTACAAGTTTGATTACATTACATCAGTTTCTTCTAAACTCAATTACATCATAAAACCTATGTAATCGCAATTACATTACAACTTAAACGGAAGGTTGGTATGCTATAATTTGGTCTTTTTGTTCGTTTTTGGTCATTTTTTGTTGTTTTTGTTTGTTTCTGGTCATTTTTGTTCGGTTTTGGTCGTTTTTGTTCGGTTTTTGTCATTTTTGTTCGTTTTTGGTCATTTTATGTTGTTTTTGTTTGTTTTTGTCGTTTTTGGTCATTTTTGTTCGTTTTTGGTCGTTTTGGTCGTTTTTTGTTATTCTTGTTCTTTTTTTTGTTTTTGTTTGTTTTTTGTTCGTTTTTGTCCTTTTTTGTTGTTTTTGTCCGTTTTTTGTCGTTTTTGTTCGTTTTCGTCATTTTTTTCGTTTTTTGTTGTTTTTTGTTTGTTTTTTTTGTCTTTTTTGTTGTTTTTTGTCCGTTTTTTGTCATTTTTATTCGATTTTTGTCATTTTTGTTCGTTTTTCGTTGTTATTGTTTATTTTTTTGTCGTTTTTGTCATTTTTTTGTTAGTTTTGGTCCCTTTTTATTCGTTTTTTTGTAATTTTTGTTCGTTTTTTTCTTTTTTGTTCATTTTTTTGTCATTTTTGTTCGTTTTTTGGTTGTTTTTGTTTGTTTTTTTGTCGTTTTTGTCCTTTTTTTGGTTCTTTTTGCCCTTTTTTTGTCGTTTTTGTTCATTTTTTTGCCTTTTTTTTATCGTTTTTTGGTTAATTTTTTACATTTTTTTATCGTTTTTTGTCGATTTTGCTCATTTTTTGCCATTTCTGCATGTTGTTTATCGATTTTTGTCGATCTTGTACGTTTTTGACCATTTTTCACGTTTTTATCGTCTTCTATCGTTTTTGGTCGATTTGCATATTTTTTTTTTCGCTTTTTTATCATTTTTGCTTTTTTTGGGGTCTTTTTTCACTTTTTTTTTGGTTCGTTTATGCTCATTTTTTTTCTTTTTTTTGTTGTTTTTGTTTCCTTTCTTGTCGTTTTTGGATTTTTTTTGCAAGTTTTTTAATCTTTTTATCGTTTTTTGCTCGTTTTAATTCCCTCTTGTTTTGGCCTTTTTTCGTATTTTCGTTTTTGTCATTTCTGTTCCTTTTTATCGTTTTTTATTTTTTTGCTCTTTTTTATCGTTTTTTTGTCATTTTTTTTTTCTTTTTTTGTCATTTTTGTTCATTTTTTGTCCCTTTTTTTTTTGGTCGTTTTTCGTCCTTTTTTTCCCTTTCATTTATTGTTGTTTTTTTTCAATTTTTTTGTTTTTAGTCATTTTTTTATCATTATTGATCACTTTTTATGGTTTTCACATTTTTGATCTTTTTTTTTGTCGTTTTTCTTTTTTATGGCTTTTTCATTTTTGGTTTTTTTTCCTTCTATTTTGTTCGTTTGTCATTTTTGGTATTTTTATTTTTTGTCTTTTTTTTTTTCGTTTTTGGTCTTTTTTTAGCAGAAAACAAACCATTTTTTCCCTTTTTTATTATTTATTTTTAATTTTTTTCTTTTTTCTTTTTAAATTTTTGAAATTTTGTATTGATCAACTTTTTAAATTTTATGTTGTATTTTAAAAAAAATATTAAATTAAAAATTCAATTACATTACATAGTAAACCAAACACATGAATGCAATTAACATTACATTACATGGTTTGATTACATGTTTCAACCAAACATAGTAATGTAATTGTAATTCCATTACATTACAAACTCAATTACATTACAAACCCAATTCCATTACGATTACGATTACATTACAATGAACCAAACGCAACCCTACTACCCTTACTTGATCACCCTGAGCAAGGCAAGTATACTCCTCGGACTTGTCCATTACTTCATGTCTTGTATTCATGCTTGTATCTCCTTGTTGACATGATGTTTCACGAGATTGTCTTGTATCTTGTTCCCTGAGTTTACTTGTGTCTGGGAAGGAAAATACTACAGATGTGTGATCAAACCCGAGTTACTATTCATGTGAATAGCTTAGGCCCCGCATCGTGCACGCGGGACCGAAGCCGTACTATTTCATGTTCCCTGAATCTATCCAAGCCGATCACACACTCTGGATGTATTTCGATATATTGCACACATAAGGTTCATTGTATATTTCATGTTCAGGTTTCATTTCATGTTCCCTGTATTTACTTTTCAGTATTCCTGTTCAGGTTTCATTTCATGTTCTCATTTCTCATACTTTATTTTTTTTTCTGTATCCAACTCCATATCATGATGTTCATGTTCATTTCCTTGGATATACTTAGCTCCGCTCCTGACTATGATATGTTGCAGGTGAGTTGGAGGCTATCTGTGACACTTATTACGGGCAGGAGCCTGGAGGCACCTATGAGCTAGTCGATGTTGCTCTGGAGTTAGAGGCTGAGAAGGCCTAGTACCTACCTTTGTAGTTCATTTGGGACTTTGTATTAGAGACATCAGTTACTTTTCATTTGCTGGAAATGTAATAACTCTTAGACTTGTACTTTGATTCTGGGATTCGATATTAGATGCTGTGGTTTATATTCATTATTATCTGGACTTGTAGTTTCCCTAGAGATTGGTACAGCTTACTTCATCGTGTCTAACGACGAAGGCTGGGCGTGTCCGACTCATGTTCGATTATTTAGGAGCGGGTCGTGACAGTTAGTCTGCTGATTTTGGATTCCTTCACTTGGGAGGTACCTTCGTGAGTTACCTCAAAAAGTTTCCAAATCTCATGAGACGTAGTACAAGTAGAAATACGATTAAACTCCATTTTGTCAATTGCACAGAATAGTACATTGATGGCACGTGCATCTAGACTAGCCTTTGTCTTTTCTTCATCTGTGTATTTGTCATGTGGCTTGTCAACCAGTACACCCTCAATCACTATTCTATTCGGTTTCTTATAACCGTCAATTACTTAAGACCAAAGATCAAAGTCAAGAGACTGTAGAAAGAAACTCATTCGTGTTTTTCAATATGTGTAGTTCGTTCCATCAAATAGTGGGGGTTTATTTATGGATTATCTTTCACTGTTGAATATTGATTTCATGGCTGCTATATATACTCTCTAGAGTGTTATATTATAATATAACCAACTCTGATACCAATTATAGGACCGTTGAGCACCTCTAGAGGGGCGTGAATAGAGTGTGTGTATATACAGCAAAAATAATCACCACTTAAAAATAATAGACTATAAACTATAGCAGATATAAGAGACAGTAAATTAAATACAGTAATCAAGAGATAGAAGATCAAACTCAGTGAACACCACAATATATACTAATTTCCTTCTGAGAGGACTAATCCAGTCACGAGTACTCTTGCCCGCTAGTTATTAATCCACTATTTGTAAGCTAAATGAGAGCTGGCCGTCTCTTTACAACATCGTGCCTTGGTGACGAGCGCACGACCGACTCCAACAAACTTGAGTACGAAAACTAAGAAGTTTTCTGACTGGTGACCTCTTTACAACTCTTTGAACCAAAGACTCTAAATCGAACAAAATGTTACTGGCTTTGGCTAAGAGTGGTATAGGCGAGATTTGAAAGCTTTAAAGCGATGAAAAACACTTAGGAAGAGATAGAGAGAAGAGTGAATGAGTGATTAGAAATATGAAAATCCTTCTCTATTTATAGTAATTTTCCTGAGCAAACTCGGGCAGAATTCGGGCCGAGTTCGGATGCTAGAATATCACATCCGAACGTTGCATGCAGATTTGGAGGCAACAGAAATTAAAAAATCCTTGACCGAACTCGGACCGAACTCGATCAGAGTTTTGGCCGAATTCTATCTAATTAGAATGGGATTTTTGGTGATCCAAATTGTATAGAATTTTTGGCTATATGGATATATAAAATTATGTGGGATTTAGGTAGGCTTTTTGGATTTGTGGACTGAAAAAACCTAAGCTAGTACTATCCTGAACGATCTTACATTTATATTTTCCAGACTCAATAAAAGTAAAAATACAGAAGAAAATATAAAATGACTCGATCTGGATTCTGATACAATCTTTTCTGGATGACAATGCAATGATCATTGTAGATGCATGATGTAGGTATAGTACGTTCTTTTGATATTGATTTCAGCAACCTGTAACATTAGTAGCAGTTCGTATATTATACGTATCGACTTAAATTATCGTTGATTATCAAAATTAAGTGTGACCATTTAATGAATGGGACAACAAAATATTCTAACAGGTACTAATAAAATCACACAACAAGATGGAAAAGGACAAGAAGAAGAACAGAAAAATATAGACCTACTAATCCGTCACTCGTAGCATCGGCCTCCTCGACCGTCAATGTAAAAGCCCTGCCCCTCTGGGGTATATCCTTCTGATGGTGCGGGGCATGATGCTGTGCCACAGGTGGCCTAGCTCCCTCTCTCTGACCGGGTGCTCCGCCAAATGGAGGTGCGATGGGGCAATCTTTCATTTGGTGAGTAGCGGATCCACAAAACAGACACACCTTCAGCCTTCTCCTACAAACATCCCAAGTGTGTCCTGGCTTCCTACAGTATGCACAAGTGGGAACCCTCTGGTCCTGTCCTTGAGGCTGCTACTGTACCTGCTGAACATGAGCTCTTGTTGGTGTAAACAACTGCTGGGGCTGATGCACTGCCTTCTGCCTATAGGGACTCTTCACACTACCGTTCGTACCGCCTGAATCATTCCTGCCTCTCTTAGACTTGAGCTCCAAGTCATCATCAGCCCTCAGAGCGCCCACCATAATCTGCTCAAAAGTCGTATCGCGGTCACCCTTGTTCAATGATTGGATCTTCTTGTTCAAGCCCTTACGAAACTTCTTTGACTTTGCTGTACTATCACTCAGCCCCTCCACAAATTTTCCCAAAAGGCAGAACTCCGCAGCGTACTCATCCACTAGTATGTTCCCCTGTACGAGACTCTCGAACTGGCTCCCTAAGGCACTAGAAGCCACATCCGAAAAAACTTCTCCTTGAAAAGATTCTTAAAAGCTTCCTAAGTCTGTCCTGGCACTACAACCCTCATGTCGGTGCGATACCATGTCAAGGTAAAGTCGAACATCTGGCTGCCCACTGCCTCTATCTATAAATTGTCAGGAATCTGTACCATCCGGTAGATCCCCTCGATGTGCTCAATCCAGTGATCCGCATATAGGATACCCTCCGTACCGCAGAAATCCTTGGGCCTCATCCTCTGAAAATTGATAATGGTGCCCAGCCTCGGGGGTTGAGCTTGACCTCTGGGTGGCTGGACCTGAGTCACCCTCTCAACTGCCGTTATCGACACCTGATGAGCATTCTCTATGCCCTGTCTCATGACGTTTGACTGATGGTGTTGAGCGTCCATTATCTCCCTGAATAGCGCTAACAGTTGTGCGATATCCACTGGAGCAGGAGGCGATGGTGGAGGCTGAAGAACATCAGGAATTACTGGGGTAGTCCTCAAAATAGATGGAGGAGGACCCCCGAAAGCAGCTGATACTCCTACTTGAACAGAAGTAAGAAGTGGAGCAGTCCTAACGGTATGATGAACTGGACGAGAGGTGGCAGCCGCTGGGACAGAGCAATGTGATCGGGTCTTCAGCGGCATTCTGAGACAAATCAAATAAAAAAGTCAATACGGAGCAAGAAAATTTACTTTCAATATATATATATATATATATTGACAAAACCCCCCTTTTATTCATTAAAGGCACAAAATGCCGAAGCCTTTACAAGTAAGCGCTAAAAGCGGAAAACAAAAAATGGGAGGGGGAGCCTCTCCTGGCAAAAAGATCAGGAGGACAAAAGGTCCCAGAAAACCCGTTGGCCATGATTACAAAAATATATATATATATATATATATATATATATATATATATATATATATATATATATATATATATATATATATATATATATAGCTTATATGAAACATATATAAACTCTCAACTTACCTTATCTCAATACCCTAGGTAATTTCTATTACCTATCACCCACACAACACCACATCACCTATTCCTACCCATATATTTACATACATATCTAATTACCTACTCATACCCTTTATAAGACTTTAACCCTTAACACACTCTTGAACCCTGCCTATTCTCCCTATACCTGCTACTGTAGTAGCTTAATGGCTACTACTGCCCTCCTATTTGGTAGCAGGTAAGCCACTGCTTGCTACCAAGTTGTTGTAGCTATGGAACCCCTGCCTATTCAATCTAACCTCACTCTGTTGATGTAGGTAGGGCCTGCACATCCTTGTGCAAGGCCATGCCTACCTCATATCTTGTGCTACCTCTGCACTACCTGGCTATTACAATAGGGGGGCATGAAGACAAATCCCTGATGCACTTGCTACCCACAGGGCTCAAATGCCACTGCTTGTTCAAAGCAGGAACCATCACCCGATTCACAAACACACACTCTAACTGCTGCTACCTCACATTGCCC
>JANAVB010025598.1:7792674-7800174 GCA_029216955.1 Iris pallida | reverse complement strand
GCATCAAGTAAAGTAATTTAAAGCAGGAGAATAATTCTAACAGGATATAAAATGATCAGAGAATGTACTCGCCTACAATCTGAGTGTCCGGATGAAATGTACTGTCCGAGGAGAGGTATCTGGCTCCTA
This sequence comes from Iris pallida, assembly GCA_029216955.1. NCBI lineage: Eukaryota > Viridiplantae > Streptophyta > Magnoliopsida > Asparagales > Iridaceae > Iris > Iris pallida. Next base: position 7,800,045 of record JANAVB010025598.1, on the reverse strand, counting down.
ATCAGAACAGCACAAGTAACAACAAGTCTAAAATGGTAATATGAAGTTCTATTATGCATTCAATATGATTCTAGGTCAATCTAGACCCAAGTCAACTCTTGGTCAATCCCTAGAAGTCAAACTAGGTCAACTAGGTCTAATCAAGTCTAAACTAGGTCACTCTAGTCTATACTAGTCTAACTAGTCTATTCTAGCAAGCACATACCAATTCTAGACTATACAAGTCTACTAGACACTCACTAGGCATGCAGACACACCCATAGGCCATGAGCCCTAGGCTACAGGCTATATCATGCCTAAGCCAACCCACATATCATATATACACATATTAATATATATATAATATAATATAGTACTACACATTAACATATAGGCTACCTATATATGTGCATCTCATATATATATATATATATATATATATATATATATATATATATATATATATATTTTATATATATATATATATATATATATATATATATATATATATATATATATATATATATATATATATATATATATATATATATATATGATATGAATGTGTGTGTTCAGGGGTTCACATGACAGTGTAGTGTAACCTGGAAATCAGTGAGCTAACATTTGTGTGTGTGTGCAAAAAGGAAGATAGGAAAACAGTGAGCATTATAGGAATTAACAGTGCATATACAAATAATGTACTGGGAAAACAGGTAGGGAAATCTGAAAATCAGTGAGGGTAACATGACAGTGTAGAAAGTGTCTATAGGAATCAATCACAGGTATTTAAGAACTATGGAATCAAAACAGTTAAGGAAAAGGAAATCAATTCAGATTTTAAAGAGATGAAAATAATTCTCAGGAATTGAGAATTCATGGAAGTCTAATGACAGTTAACTTGATAACTAATCCACCATTCAACAATGAAACCAAAACCAATACAAATATGAGAATTCACATTAATTTGATCATTCAAAATTTAGTTTGAAACTGGGATTCAAAGCCCAACAACAGTGAATCAATTCAGTTTTAATAGGAACAATGTGTCAGTCAAATACATAAGGTCCCAACTCACTATCAATTATTCCATTCTCATATCATAAACCTATTCTAATAAGTAAATCGAATTAATAATGAACTAACAAATATGTGGGATCATTTGACAGCTAAAAACATCAATTTAAAAATAGATTAAAATAGATTCAAGTTTAGGAAAAACTGAATATAGATATAGTATCAGTGGTATCAGTCGAACCCGAGTCCAAATCCCATCTTATGGCAAACAACCCAATCTCATATGTAATAATCAAGTAACATATACTAAAAAACATGTCTAGGATCTTAATTAGCAATTTAAATCATAATTAAACCATTTAAAACTGGAAATTAACACAGAACAAATAATTGGACTGAACACAGTACAGTGCACGACCAGTGCACACCCAAAAGCGTGTCCGACACGACACGAGGACTCACGAAACTTTGGGAGCCTCGTGTCAGTGTCAGCCCCGACCTGTGTGTCGAGTTTCATGTGTCCATGTGGTGTATCCAGGGAGCTGTGGCCCCCGAGTGGCAGGGGACTGCTACTCTCGTGCGTGCGTGTGGAACCCAGTGTGTTCCCATGTCCATAACGACCCGACACGACACCACAACCACCTCAGTCCACCAGAAAACATTAAGCAAGGCCAAACCCTAATTTCCTATTCAAACAAAACCCGAAAACAAGGATGAAATGCTCACTGTGGCATTTCATCAAACACTTAGGTTAGCTACTGATACGTGTCCGATACGGACACGTATTGGACATAAAACCTAGAAATAACTATACCACTAGTTAGGGTATTCCTAGGGCTTCCTATTCATGCATTTAAATCACTATTTTATGGTAGGAATAGGAATTTACCTAGGTGAGTGAAATAGGTCAAAAGCTTCAAAGTGAGTTATTCCTCTAGCTACCCAAACTCCTCCAAATTGCTCCTTCACTGAAATTTCTCACCATAGCCAGGAAATACACAGAGATTAGAACCTATTGCAAGAAATTTGAAGGAAAAAGGACTTGAAATGGAGAAGATAGGGATTGGGGAAGAAAGGGGTTTACCTCTATTTCAAACTTGCTATTTTCTAAAGGAGGCTAGCCCTAAGTGGTAGAGACATTATATAGGGTGGGGAAACCAATGTTGGCCGGCCATGTAGTGTAGGCTAGGGTTAGGGCTTCACTAGTTTGGTTATGGGCCTCTATGGGCCTAAGCCATAAGTCATGGCTTATGAAATCACAAGCCATTATCTAACCTATTCATTAATCCTATTTTCCAAATTTAATCCTAATGACTAGAGTGTCACTAACTTGGGTTAACTAGGGTTTCATAATCTAACCAAGATAGTCATGACTAAGGTTAGCTTCTAGGACAGTCTCCTAAGTCACCATGAGTCAAAGTCAAGAATAGCACTAAATTAAATTATACTAAAAAATTACTTAAATTCCAATAATTATAATTAATACTAAATAATTCCAATAATTCCTAAAATTTTAAAAATGACCAAAATACCCCCAAGCTAGAAATGTGGTAGTGGCAAATCTACCCCCCTTAAAATAATTTCGTCCTCGAAATTAAAGGCGAAACTAACAGATGAGAAAGATAGATAATCATACCTCACGGTACAAACAGATATGGATATCGCTCGCGCATCTCATCCTCCCGCTCCCAGGTAGACTCTCTGGGAGAATGATGCTTCCATGCGACGCGGACCAAAGGTATCACCTGGTTCCTCAGTACCTTCTTTTGTCGATCCAGAATCTCCACTGGCTGCTCTGGATAGCTGAGAGAAGGTCCAACCTCAATCTCCGAATGATCGAGTATATGGCTAAGATCAGCCACATACCGTCTCAACTGTGATACGTGGAATACATTATGGACACCCACTAATACAGGAGGCAAGTTTAGCTTGTATGCCACGTCACCGACTCTCCCGCTGATAACGAAAGGGCCGATGAAGCACGGGCTAAGCTTCCCACCTCCACCAAAATGTATCATACCACGAGTCGGAGATATCCTCAAGAAAACCTGGTCTCCAACCTAATCACAAGCAAGGTCTCAATTAACTATGATAAACAAACTTGATCAACAAAACACAAACAAACAAACCTAAATCTAATCCTACTCTAATCTGTACCTCAAATTCCAAGGGCCTCCGGTGGCTATCGGCCCAATGCCGATGTCTGTCCTGTGCCACGCAAAGTCTGTCTCTGATAAGCTTCACCTTCTCTGCTGCATCTACAACCATCTCAGGCCCCAGTAAAGCTCGCTCTCCAACATCATCCCAAGATAAGGGTGTACGACATCTACGCCCGTACAGTGCCTCGAATGGTGACATCTCAATGCTGGCCTGAAAGCTGTTATTGTATGCAAACTCAACCAAGTGTAGGTGATCCTTCCAAGACCCTCCGAAATCCAAAACACATGTCCGCAGCATGTCCTCGAGTGTCTGAATAGTCCGCTCTGACTGTCCGTCCGTCTGAGGGTGGTATGCAGTGCTAAACTTGAGCTGAGTGCCCAAGCTAACATGCAGACTCCTCCACAAATGGAAAGTGAAACGACTATCCCGATCCGAGACGATGCTGACCGAAACTCCATATATCCTGACAATCTGCCGTATGTACACCTCTGCGAGCTTCTCTGTAGACGTACCCACCTTGAATGGCAAGAAGTGGGCCGATTTGGTCAGTCTATCCACTATGACCTAAATCGCGTCTTTCCTTCCTGGTGTCCTCGGCAATCCAGAAACAAAATCCATCGTGATATGCTCCCACTTCCACTCCGGAATGGGCAATGGCTGCAGCAATCCTCCAGGCTTCTGCCTTTCTGCCTTTACCTGCTGACAGACGAGACATCTAGCGACGAAGCACGCTACTTCTCGCTTCATACCACTCCACCAGACATGCTCTCTCAGATCCCTATACATCTTGTTGGCACCAGAATGTATAGTATACTGAGAGCGATGGGCCTCCTGCATCACCTGCTTCTGAAGCTCTCTACTGGGCACATACAGTCTGGAACCGTGTCTCAATGCGCCATCATATGCTATAATGAACTCACCATCCAGCAATCCTGCCCTGACCTACTTCCGGATACACCGCAGAGCAACGTCTTCGAACTGAGTCGACTTGATTCTCTCAATCAAGTCTGACTGGATCTGAAGGCCCCACATCTGCATCTCTACTCCTGGTACTAGCACCTCAATCCCTAGGCTCTCCAAGTCTGCTAACAGATGACGGTCTGTCGTCAAGCACATGGCTACCGGATATCTGCTCAAAGCTTCGGCAACCACGTTCGCCTTCCCGGGGTGATACTGCAAGGATATGTCAAAGTCCTTCATCAGCTCTAACCACCTGTGCTGTCTCATGTTCAGCTCCTTCTGAGTGAACACATACTTCAAGCTCTTATGATCTGTAAAAATCTCTACCCGCTCTCCATACAGATAGTGCTTCCAGAGCTTCAAAGCAAAAATCACTGCTGCCAACTCCAAATCATGGATAGGGTAGTTCTTCTCATGGGACCGTAATTGCCTGGAAGCATAGGCAATCACCTTCCCGTGCTGCTGTAGAACGCAACTCAGACCCTTCCCTGAGGTATCACTATATATAGTAAACCCGCCTGATCCTGATGGCAATGACAAAATAGGGGCTATCGTCAACCGCTTCTTCAGCTCATCAAAAGCGGCTTGACACTTCTCTGACTAGATAAACTCTGCATCCTTCCGGGTCAGCCTCGTCAAAGGCTCTGCAATCCGGGAAAAAATCCTGCACAAATCTCCTGTAGTAGCCGGCCAATCCCAAGAAACTGCGGATCTCTGCAACTGTAGTCCGCGCTGTCCATGCCTCAACTGCTACGATCTTCTTGGGGTCAACAGAGATCCCATCTCCAGTCACCACATGCCCCAAAATGTTAACCCGGTCCAAGAAGAACTCACACTTGGAGAGCTTCCCATAAAGCTGCTCCTTCCTGAGAGTCTCCAGCACTATCCTCAGATGCTCCTCGTGCTCCTCCTCGGTCTTCGAATACACCAAGATGTCGTCGATGAACACCACCACAAACTGATCCAGGTACTGGTGGAATACCTTGTTCATCAAGTTTGAACACCGTCGGGGCGTTAGTCAACCCAAACGGCATAACCAAGAACTCAAATTGCCCGTACCTCATCCTGAATGTGTCTTCAGAATGTCCTCCCCCTCACCTTCACCTGGTGATAGCCTGACCTCAGATCAATCTTGAAAAACCCGAGCTCCGCTCAACTGGTCCAAAAGATCATCGATCCGCGGCAGTGGGTACTTGTTCTTGATCGTGAGGTTGTTGAGTGCTCTGTAGTCAATACACATCTGTACTAAACCATCCTTCTTCGGCACAAACAATACTAGTGTACCCTATGGCGACGAACTCAAACGGATGAAGCCCTTGTCCTGCAACTCATCCACTTGCTTCTTCAGCTCCACCAACTCACTGTTGTTCACTCGATAGACGTACTGAGAGATGGGTTCCGCTCCTGGAACCAAGTCTATCGAAACTCAATGTCTCTGTCTGGTGGCAATCCAGGCAACTCCTCTGGAAAAACATCTATATACTCTGCTATCAAGGGTATGGAATCGTCTGCTCCTCAACCGAGACTCCGCAGAAAACTTCGCTGCTCTGCTCTGCCTGACGTCTGGAGTACTCGAACTCTGGCTCCCTCGACACTCTGAAGAGAACTCTACCCCTTCTGTAATCAATGCTGGCGTGGTGCCTGCTCAACCAATCCATATCGAGTAATATATCGTAGTTTGGCAATGCATTACGAGCAGGCTCACCTCCAACTCACGGCCTCCCAAAACAACACTCCGACCCTTACAAACATCACTCACGAATAATGCCACCCCCGATCGTGATCTTGTAAGTCCTAGGCAACGATTCAGCTATAATACCGTGTCTAATCGCAAATGATACTAATACAAAACTATGCGAAGCACCGGAATCGAATAATGCAAAAGCTGGACTGGAGTCGAGAAGAACCGAACCTGCGATCAGCTCTCCTATCGCCTTTGTATCCTCGGCCGCCATGGCGAAAGCTCGCCCCTGCTGGCCTCCTCTGGCCTGCTCTGGCCTGCTGCTGGTGCTGAACGAACATCTGCTGCTGTGTCGGCAGGGCTGGTCCCCTCTGCTGGCCTGCTGGAGCTCTGACTACTGCTCTGAGCTGCTCGTCCCATGTGACACTCCCTCATCTGGTGGTCTGCTGAACCACACACTAGGCACTGGTCTAGCCTCTTCCGGTACTCATTAGAGACATGCCCGGGCTTCTTGCAATAAGCACAAGTGATAATCTGTCTCTGGCCCTGCTGCTGCTATCTCGGCTGCTGCTGCTGTCTCTGCTGGAATGGCTGCGGCTGGAACTGCCTCGACTGCTGGTGCTGAAAGTGAGGCCTCTTGGCCTGGCCTCCGCTGCTGCTCCCCAACAGGGTCTCGCCCCCTCTTGAGCTTCAGCTCAAGATCGTCCTCAACCAATAAAGCTCCGTCAAAATCTCCTCGAAAGTGGCATCCCTGTTGCCCTTGGTCAAGGACTTGACTTCCTTGACCAGACCCTTTCGGAACCTCTGGGCCTTCGCCGTCTCGCTCAAGCCCTCTACAAATCTGCCGAGGCGGCCGAACTCCCCAGCGTATTCCTCTACTGACAGACTCCCCTGAACTAAGCTCTTAAACTACGACTCCAAGGCTCAGAGCGCTGCATCTGGAAAGAACTTCTTCTTGAAGAAGCCCTTGAACTCCTCCAGGTCTGTCCAGCTACCCCCCCTGGGGTCTGACTGATACCAGGTGCGAGCAAGATCTCGTATCCGGCTAGCTGCTGCCTCTATCTGGAGATCTGCCGGTATCCGGGCCAGGCAGAAGATCTCCTCTATATGCTCGATCCACTCGTCATCATATAAAATCCCCTCCGTCCCCAGGAAGTCTATGGGGCTCATCTTCTGGAACTGCTCTATCCCAGGTGTCCTCGGCTGCTGGACTGCTGGTCGAGCTGCGACTGTGGTAAGGGCCAACTCCATGCCCCTGGCCTGTCAGGCCTGCTGCGCCTCCATAAACTGCTAAAAGTAGGCGAACATCTGTGCCGCGTCCACGTATCCTGTAGACGGCGGCTGCTGGAAAGGCACCTCTGGGACTGGGTCCTGTCTCCGAACTGGTGGAGGCATACCCCCTGCTGCTGCTGCTGAAGTCCCAATATGAGCAGAGGTGGCAGGAGCTGCAGCCTCCTGACCCTGCTGAACTGGCTGAGAGGTAGCAGTCCCCTCTACAGTATCCCCATGAATGGTACACTGTAACCGCGTCTCCACCATTCTGAAGATAGATCAAACAAGGGTATCAATTGCTGAAA
>JANAVB010025598.1:7712391-7766422 GCA_029216955.1 Iris pallida | reverse complement strand
AGTGGGCAGATTTGGAGATCATTTCTAGTCTCTCGTACCTCAATGCGACCGAGTCAGATCACTCCCCTCTCCTCATCAAAATTAGTAGCAAATCGAACCAAATCAAGAAAAGCTTTCGTTTCCTCGACTTCTGGAGCCATCATTCCCAATTCAGAAACATCATTGCCACTGCTTGGAGCAGTACTGACTCCCTTGACCCCCTTGTCCGTGTCACGAACAAACTCAAAGCTATAAGGAAAGCGCTTACTGTGTGGAGCAAGAAAGCGTTCGGGAACATTTTCTAGGCTGTCCGTACAGCTGAGGACAACGTCACCCGCACTGAGGCTCTCTTCGCTACCGATCGATCTCCCGCCGCCCGTGCATCCCTGAACCTTACCAGAGCACTGCTAAAATTTGCCTGAAAGTTGAAACCGAATTCTGGAAACAGAAAGCTAGACTGACCTGGGACAACGAGGGAGACAGAAACTCTAGCTATTTCCACTCTTGTGTCAAGGGTCGTAGACAACAGCTCAACCTCCATCAGATTACAGACGAATCCGAGCACATCATCAAAGATCAACGGGTTACCAATCGACGGCTGCTAATTTCTACTCTCGGTTGTTTACCAAAGAAGTCTTTAACAGGGACGACGATTTCCTAGCGGAGATCCCCCGCCTTATCGACGACAGAGACAACTCCCACCTGGAGCTCCTCCCTTCCGATCTCGAAGTCAAAGATGCTGTTTGGGCCCTTAACGAGAACATCGCCCCTGGACTTGGCGGTTTCTTATGTGTCTTCTTCCGATCGTGTTGGGACATCATCAAGTCAGACATTCATGAGGTGGTCATCACCTTTTTTTCAACGAGCCAGGTACCCCAGATCTATTTCCTGTGCTAACCTGATTCTTATCCCCAAACAGGACAACCCGAAGACCTTTAAAGACTTTCGCCCAATAAGCTTGTGTACCTTCACTAACAAAATTATCTCCAAGATTATTGCCAACCGTATGACCGGAATCCTTCCCAAAATTATTTCTGAAGAGCAGAGTGGATTTGTTCGTGGGAGGAACATCGTAGACAACATTCTGTTTGCTCAAGAAATGATCACATGAATGAAACTGTCGGCTAGGGGTGGGAATATTTCCATCAAACTGGACATGGAGAAGGCTTACGACAGGTTGGACTGGCAATTCACGATTTAGGTCTTCAGGGCCTTTGGGTTTTCGAAAACCTGGACCAACATCGTGTGGTGATCGATAAGCAATTCGTGGTTCTCCACGGTTATTAACGGTCAAGCAGAAGGCTTCTTCAAATTAAGCCGTGGTGTCAGACAAGGAGATCCTTTATCTTCCACCATCTTCATTATTGCCACGGAAGCTTTGAGCAGAAATCTGAACAAAATGATGGGATCCCCGAATTTCTAACATTTTCACACTACCAGTGGCTGCCCGATCATCACCCACCTAGCATATGCTGACGATATCCTCATATTCTCCTCTAGCAACGTTGGATCCGTGGAGGTGGTTCATAACACGCTGTAGAGATATACCAAATGCTCGGGCCAGCACGTCAACCCCAGTAAGAGTGTTATCTATGTGTACCACAAGACCAACAGAGATCACTCTACTGTTCTTACCAGCATTACTTCCTTCTCTCTTGTATACCCATATTTCTATTAATTAGGGTATCCGTTGGTGTACGGTAGATCCAACGCGGGCATCTTTGAAGGGCTGGTGGGCAAAATCAGGAAAAAAACTCGAACGGTGGCACAACACTACTTTATCACATGTTGGGAAGATGATCCTGATTCAGCACGCTCTCTCTATCCCTATATACACACTAGCTGCTTGCTCCCCCTAAGAAGGTGCTCACTTCCATTGAAAACCTCTTCACCAACTTCTTCCGGAACCACTGCGACGGTAAGGACAAATATCATTGGGCAAGTTGGGTCTCCATGGCCAAACCTACCGTTGAGAAAGGCCTTGGATTCTGCAGGCTGGCATATATCATTGACGCTTGCTCCATGAAGTTATGGTGGAAGTTGTGAGTTAGCCGTAATCTCTGGGCGAGGTTCATGAATGCCGAATATTTCAAGCATATTCATCCGTCCGTCACTGATTTCAACTGCAGATCCTCCGCGTCTTAGCGACGCATCCTTCATGGTCGGAACACCGCTGAGCCCCTTATTCGTCTCAATCTGGGAGCGGGCGAATCATCTTTATTTGTTGAACGTTGGTCTGGGAATTACCTCTTTCAACAGCTTTCTGCCGTCCCGACCAACAGTACGATCAGCGATATGTGGGATGCCTCGGGCGACTGGAACTGGAAGAAGGTCCGTGAATGGATCAGAGTAGAAGCCGCAACTATGCTTCGTAACGTCGGGCTGAAGATCAGAACGGAACCTGACACTCTACAGTAGTCTAACTCGGTCAATGGATCCTTCTCGGTTGCATCGGCTAGAAGTGTGGTTCGCGGTATTAGGACGTCGTCCCCCATCATTGGGACCTTCTAGCAGTCATGTATTCCCAAAAATGGTCCTTTCTGATTTGGAGAGCATTTCGAAAGAAGCTTTCCACTGACGACGCCCTCAATACCATCAGCTTCAGCTTAGCGTCTGTGTGTCATTGCTGCACGACGAGACAGTCTAAAATGGTTGATCATATTTTTCACTCGGGAGACTTACCTACAAGGGTATAGACCGCTTTCTCCCATCGCTGCAGGAAAGACCGGGACGGTAAGAGCCTCAACAATCTTCTTGCCATTTGGAGTAGAGCCTCCCACGGCCACCAGATTGTTGCAGCCGCCATCACATGGGTCGTGTGGAAGAACTGCAACAAATTTAAATATGATGGCCACCAATATTCAGCCAACCAACTTATCCGGGAGGTGTTTGCCATTGATTGTAAAAGTACAGAACAATTATCGGAGGACTGAACTTAGACTCACAATACAAACTCGCTCGTACAAAGAAAGCCTAGGGACGAAAACCTAGGTACAGCAGTCTAAGTACGATTGTTTATTTTAGATTCTGGGGGGTGACGATAGAGGCTCGGGAAAGCGACGGCCGCTCTGCCTTACTCCTTGGACGATCGGTACGCAGCCTTGACTCGGGGAAGATCTGCTTGGTCGTTGACGAAGAAATGCCTTCTTGCTCTCTCTCTGATTGCTCTCCTGGCTTCTCTCTCTCTGTGTATATTCTCTCTCTGACTATGGGGGAAGTCTCTCTGTGTATACGTATTCTTCTCTGGTTTTTTTTGTATATCTCTCCCCCTCTGCTACAAGGGAATGGCACCTTGCTATTTATAATAGTGGGTGTGATCGCTAGGGTTGCCAATGATTAGCTCTTGGAGATGGCGACGGCCTGGGGATTGATCAATCCAGGCCGTTCGTTTCTGATTGCGACGAATCAGAACCATTAAGGGTAGATTACACCAAATCCCCATTAGCAATTAATGCTGATTGGCATAAATTTTCCTTATAATGATTCTCTCATATCTGCGAATAAATCAAATTTATTCTCCTGCCACGTGCCCCAGATCATTGGGATTCGACCCGATCTTGCATTGCCATAAATCTGGGAGATTGATCGGCTGAGGACACGTGTCCTGAGAGTCAATGGTGAGATTGGAACCGTATGCAGATTGGGCCGTATGAGATTTGGGCCGCATGAATTTTGGGCCGCATAAGACTTGGGACACGTGTCGGGACTGTCTGGGCAGTGGCCCCCTCCTTCAGACTTCTGAACCATATGATGAACCGCATGAACCGCATAATGGTGTGTCTGCTTGAGCCGCATGGGCATGATCTTCTTGAGCCGCATAGGAATGATTCTACTCGAGCCGCATGGGACAGCTTCACTCTGAACCGCATGGAAAGTCTTCACTTCGAGCCGCATAAGCACACCCACGTGGCAGGGCCACGTGGCATTTTGTTGTTCTCGGGGGATTGTGTCAGAGATTTCTTTCTCTTTCCTAGAGATCATCATCATGATAGAGTCATAATTACCTGCTTTGGTGTCAGGTCTGTCAACTTTTCAGAGGGGTCAGCCATCAAAGCGATTAATGCAGCATGGAGGGGAGCACTGTCACGCCACGTATCTTCTGAGACGCATGGAATGCCTCCGGCCGTATAGCTCCTTATGCCGTATGACTCCCTGAGTCGCATGCGTTTTCTGAGCCGCATGGGTCTTCTTGGCCGCATGAGTCAATTTCTTTAGTATTTTCCATGCTTCTACAGGACCCCCTTCAAAGTTTTCAATTTGTAAAATTGAAATACTTTGAATAAGAAGCATGGCCGTGCTCTTCTAATCGCATATGAAACCCTGACCGCATAGAGATCTTGGCCACATAGATTATTCAGCCGTATAGCTGCTCGCCACGCCATTATGTCATGCATGCAAACCCTTTTTGGGGCAGGATCCTAGGAGTTTCTGACCTCTAATTAACTAGTCAGTATCGATAGCCGAAGAGTCGACTACTTTGTACGAAGCGTCGGTCTTGGTCCTCCCTTCTCTATAAATGGAAGGGTATTTAGAATGATTTCTCCTTAGACTCTTTCTGATTAAGATTTCTGTCTTGCTTCCTTTTTCCAACTGACAAACCACGATGGCACCTAGGGCTTCCAAGACAGTGAAGAAGGTTGCGGCTAGGAGCAGGAAGTTGGCTTCGTCTTCAATTGCCGCACCCCCCGTTCGTCTTGATGTTCATATTGTCGTCGAAGGTAAGGACTGTGCGGAAGATTGGGTGCTCTGAAACCCTAAAGGATGCTGCTCTGCTGCATTGCTTCGTGCATAATCATTTCGATGCAAGCTTTTTAGATTATGTGGTCCGCATACACATCCTATGAGCCGCATGGAATATATTCCATGCCCAAGCCGCATAAGAATTGTCTTTAAACGAGCCGCATGAACACTTCTGAATATCTTCTGACTGTTTTTATCATTTCTCATCATTTTTTCCGTCTTTGGTTCTTATAGTGTCTCCACCGAGTGCTGATATTGCAGTGGTAGAGGATCCGTCGCTCCCTGGCGTCAATCAGGGGCCTTCCTCTGTTAAGAAGGAGACAATGAAAGAAGAATCGGAGCCTGAGAGGGACGACGTCCTCCCACTGTCGAGACTGCTGAGGGTGACACCACTGGGAATCCTGATTCTCCCATTCTGGACGAGGATCTTCCTCAGTTGCACCCTTCATACGTAATGTGGTTGAAGGAGTTGTATACGTATTTTTGTAACTAGGGGTTTGAGGTGTCTTGTCTGTAATGAAGAACTTTCGTGTGGATGTAACTGATTTCTGACTGAATGGAATATATATTTGCTTCACTCTTTTGCTTTGTAATAATCCTTTTATCGGGTCATTTTGCGTGGACCCATTGTCCCTAACATACCCTGGTTTTGGATACGGACAATAAGTTTAAAAGAAAGGAACCAATCATACTGACTCAGAGGTGCTGAGGACATGGTGAGCATGAGGGTCTCTTTGACAGGGGGAGGGTACATAGAACAACTCAGAGGTAATAAGGACATGGAAGTTCTATGTAGGGGTGATTTGTTTTTTTGGCAGAAATGGGACGACTCAGAGGGTGATGAGGACATGGTCTTCTTGGAAATTTGTGGATCCGTTACCTTCGTTGTGCACTGGGAGTGCAGGTATTAGATCATGAGGGAGGATCTCTTGTAGGAAGAAAGTTCAGCGGTATGATTATACATGACTTTCTTTTAAAAGAGTGACCGGGATGTAAGTTCAGGGGTACCGATGGGCACATAACTCGACAATCCATGAATGTTGGAATCAAAGTGTAAGTTCAGAGGTACCAGCAGGTACATGACTTAGGAATTTGGGATATGTTTATGGAAGAAGGGCATGAGTTCAGCGGTACACGCGGGTACATGACTCAAAAATCTGTGAATGTTGGAATCAAAATGTAAGTTCAGAGGTACCAGCAGGTACATGACTTGGGAATTTGGGATATGAGTTCAGCGGTACAAGAGGGTACGTGACTCAATAAGTTGGAAAATTAAGGGGTTGAGTTCAGTGGTACCAGCGGGCACATGACTCAAAACTCTGGAAAATGTTATTTAAACATAGTATTTCTTCAGGAACTTGCCGTTGACGGGCAACATGAGCAAGTCTCCGTTCTGCTTGGCGAGGCGGTAAGCACCATTGGAGAACACGGTCTCGATGATAAATGGGCCTTTCCATTTTGGCTGGAACTTGCCGGTGGTCTTGTGAGTCATAACCAGTGGCCTCCTGACTGCCAAAACAAGATCGCCCACTTGGAATGTTCTGACTTTGACCTTTTTGTTGAAGGCTCCTGAGATGCGTGCTTGGTATAATTCGATCCTTTGCTGAGCTAGGAGGCGTTTTTCATCTAAGGCCTCTAACTCTTGTAGTCGACGTCGGTAGTTATCATCCGTTGTCAATTGATAAGTGAGGGCGACTTGGAGTGAGGGAATCTGAGTCTCTAATGGGAGAACTGCCTCACTCCCGTACACCAGAGAGAATGGTGTATTCCCGGTGGCTGTTCGAACCGTGGTGCGATAAGCCCATAAGCACTCGCTGAGCTTCTCGTTCCAGTCGCGTTTATTGGAGGAGACAAATTTCTTGAGGAGTTTGATGATTGTTTTGTTGAATGCCTCTGCTAACCCGTTTGCTGCTGAGTTGTATGGTGTCGAAGCGACATTCTGAATGCAGTGTTTGTCGCAGAATCGGTAGAATGCGTGGCTTATAAACTGTGAACCATTATCATGGATGATCCTGAAGAACAGTATGGCAACTCTAGAGGGGGGTGAATAGAGTTTATATAGAAAAATAGCCAATTAAAATAACTCTTTCACCAACAATAAATAATCAGAGTAAAGTGCGAAAAATAAATGAAGAGCAGAAGAGCATACGCAAACACAGCAATTTTAACCTAGTTTCCCTCGTGGAGGACTAGTCCAGGCCTGAGAACTCTAGCTCAGGATTAAATCCACTATTTGTGAAATAGTAGTTTACAACCCGTGCCTTTTCTTCAGAAGAGCACGTCAACTTCTAACAGATGATCGCAGTGGCGATTTGCTTGGAATTATCCAAGCGACTTCTTCGACTCTTGCACAAGAATCCTAACTGAGAGATGCTGAGCACTCGACACTTAGGAGGCTTGTGGCTAGTAGATGGGAAGGGTATGGCTTACTTGAGCTTATAAGAGAGAAGAGAAAAGAAGATTGGATGGATTGGAATGAGAGAATTCATGCCCTATTTATAGTGTTTTTATAGGCAGAATTCGGCCAGAATTCGGGTAGGAAAATTCAAAAATTTGGCCGTTGGACAACTAGCAACCAGCTAACCCTAAAATTAGGGTTCCTGATTTCTAGGGGACAGAGTTCGGCCCGAACTCTGTGTGGAGGCAGAGTTCGGCCCGAACTCTGTCTCCAGAGCACAGAGTGGTTCTAAGGGGATTTTTGGGCAGTGTTTGGTTCAGTGGAGCTTGGGATTTTGGGTAGGCTGTAGACTAAGTGTCAAGAGCTCAGCAAGACTGAGAGTACACAAGTCTAGACTCAATGAAAATATAAAATACAGACTCGAAAACACACTGAGAGCCGGAGACTGAGCTGTCGTCTGTCTTGAACTGTTATGCAGACGTCGTGTGTCGTATTGAATTAATACAGATATTATTTAGTCAATGTAGTCAATATTTGGTTGACTGTGACTTTGTGTCAACAATCTCTCCCATATTGATAATTGACAAAATAATATATGTATATTCAATATTCATACCTGGACACAGTTGATTATAGCAACATAGCTCCCCCATACTTGATGCCGAGCTAGAATGTAATAGCTCCCCCGTAATCAGTGAATGGTGCTGAGCTAGAAGCAATAGCTCCCCCGTAATTAGTGCATGGAAACCTGTATAATATCTCCCAAAAAGCACAAACAAGCACAGAAATACGAAAAGATAGGATATGATACCAAACAAGTATATCCAGCCATATATATCCAGGCAGAATATACATAGTTCTCCCCCTTTTGGCAGTTAGCAATATAGACTGCAGATGAATGAATAATAAAAGAAAACTGCAGTAGACAATTAATAGTAATACAACCACACCAAGCAGAGAAGAAACAGTATAGAAATAATCAAAAGAAGTACTAGCATAAAGTGTCATAACCAAATGTCAAACACACAACCAGAGTTTAAAAGCATCCAAGTACATAAAACTGAAACTAACTAACTAGAAATGAAAATACAATAACTAAGATATCATCAGCAGCAGCAGCAGCAGCAGATAGTAGCCAATCTCCATCACGGAGCATGAGATGGTCCAGGAGAGTTTGAACGTCTGGGATCCACAAGAGCAGCACCCGGATCCAGGTAACGCATGACCCACGGATCATCAATGCGATATCCCTTACGATCGGGATCCCGCTGCATGGGAATGGCCATAGTAGGATGATGGGACATGGAGTACCGAATATCATGCAGCGAGTTGCAGAGTGCACTCATCTGCAGGGTAGTGCGGTAGTCCATCTGAGCCCACCGATCGGCCTCTAAGTCGAAACGATCCCGGAGCATGGTCTGGATGGAGTCAAGAGTGGCAGGTGGAGGAGGTGCATCCTGACCGAGTGGAGGGGCGTCTGGCTCCTCATCATCAGAATGCTCAGAAGCCTCAGGAGAGGCGACGACTGCTTGAGTACGTCGTGCCTTGGACAGGAAAGCAGGAGCAGGCAGGAACGGACAGTCATGAATAGGAATGATGAATGCACGAAAAACCATAGGAAGGTATAAAGGATAAACCAAAGCTCTTGGTTTCTTCCTACAATTTATCATCCAGACCATCATTGTCCTAGGAAGATTGAAGGGGATACAAAAATGAAGGTGATATAAAGCAGAGATCTCAAAGTAGGTAACTTCATCAGTTGAACCAGCTTTTGGTAAGATAGTATTGAACACGATGCGATGAAGTTCATAAAAGTAGGGGATGAGATGCTTGGCCTTTAGCTTGCGAGGACTTACGTTAGGAGCACATAAATCCTCCTTGAATCCTTCAAGGGAAGTATCGCCAACAAATTGAAGTTGACGTGCTTCCACAAGCTTGTCCCACACATCAAGATCCGGGAGAGCAAGAAAGTCTCCCAACTCAGAATCATTGAAGGCAATGTTAATGCCAGCAACCCGGGAATAGAAGTGGGTTGCATCGTGAGTCAGATTACAGTAGAACCTTTGGATTGCGCTACGGTAAATGACAAAGTTGGAAGCAACTAGTTCATCCAAACAAAGATCACGAAATAAAGATTCATATTGAGAAAATATTGTGAAGTTGATGGGATGGCCCCCAAACACCGGACGAGTCCTAAAATCGCTAAACCATTCATTAGAGGCATCTAGCGACACAAATAGACGATCGTCGTATGTATTAGGGTCATCGGGACGCGGTGGATTGAACAACGGATGAATGGGGTGTTGTTCAACAACTTGTTCAATCGGAGGAGGAGGAACCGAAGAGGAAGCTCCCTCATGTCGAGTCCTTCTCCCTCGTTTGGACAAGCGAGATGCCATTTGCAAAAAAATAGGAGAACTTGAAAATGATAGAAAGAGAGAGTTATACCTGAAAATAATACCAAACAGTGGAAGAGAATGTTGAAAAACCCCTTTTCCTTGATTTTGAGAAGAAATGGAGCTTTCTAGATCAAGAACTAAGGTTAGGGTTTGGAAGGAAGAAGGTTGAAGAGGTGGAGAAGAAGAAAATATGGGAGGAAAGGGAAGGAATCCCGAAATAAAATAGGGGTTTGTCTTTGGTCGGATAGAATATTGACCATTGGATCTAAAATAATCCAACGGCAGAGGCTGATCCCGACTCTGGAACAATTGGACCGAACTCGGCCCGAACTCTGTTGGGGGCAGAGTTCGGCCCGAGTTCTGGATTAGTGGTCCAGAACAGAAAATAGGCTGAAAAGATAGAAAAATTGGTTAAGTGTTGAAGAAAAGTGATGGTTGACGATAAAAGTTTGATGAAATCAATGAAGTACATAGAGAGGTACTCAAAAGTCAGAATGAACTTTAGAATGTAATAATTAGACAGTATTAAGTCGAAACAAACCATATAATAAACAAGAAAATATATTGTAATTCAATATTTCAGATTTGCCATGGGTTAGCTGCAGGGGCCGGATCCCAGCTAGCGGTAGTCCTGAGGACTAGTGCACCGTGTCGCTTAGGCTTTTACGCCTTGTTGTCAGAAGGACCCTTTCGGCTTGTACCCATACCAAATTTGTCGTAAAAGAATCAAAATATACTCGATATTTACGCAGGTGAGTCTCAACTTATAACTGCTTCATCCAAAATTCCGAGTTCACGACAAAGAAAATTGAAGCGCTCTTCGGATAATGGCTTAGTAAAGAAATCTGCTAGCTGATGATCAGTGTCAATAAACTCTAAGTTAATCGTGCCATTTTGCTGATGATCACGCAAAAAGTGGTGTCTGATCTCAATGTATTTAGTGCGTGAGTGACAGACAGGGTTCTTAGTCAAATTAATGGCACTAGTATTGTCACAGAATATAGGAATATGCATAAAAGATAACTTATAGTCTTCAAGGGTTTGCTTCATCCACAGAATTTGTGCACAACAACGCCTAGCTGCTATGTATTCAGCTTCTGTTGTGGATAGTGCGACAGAGTTCTGCTTCTTGCTAAACCAGGAGACTAAAGCTTTTCCTAATAAATGACACGTGCCGCTCGTACTTTTACGGTCGACCTTGCATCCAGCGAAGTCAGCATCGGAATAACCAATAAGATCAAATGATGTTGACTTGGGATACCATAGGCCCACTGTAACCGTACCCTTAAGGTATCGAAAGATACGCTTAACCGCGGTCATGTGTGATTCCTTAGGATTAGCTTGATATCTAGCACATAGGCAAACACTGAACATGATATCGGGACGACTAGCAGTTAAATAGAGTAAGCTGCCTATTATACCTCGATACTTACGTTGATCAACGGGTTTGCCGCTCTCATCTGGTTCGAGTTTGGTTGAAGTAGCCATTGGCGTGTTGATTGGTTTGACGTTGTCAAGATCGAACTTCTTCAGCATGTCCTTGGTATACTTCGATTGGCAGATGAAAGTTCTATTAGCCATTTGTTTCACTTGCAGACCAAAAAAGTAGTTGAGCTCTCCCATCATGCTCATCTCAAATTCTGTCTGCATACACTTGGCAAATTCTTGACAGAGGGTTTCATCAGTAGAACCAAAAATGATATCATCAACATAAATTTGAATCAACATAATAGTGTCTTTAAAAGATTTTATAAACAGTGTAGTGTCAATTTTCCCTTTTGAAAAACCTTTCTCAAGTAAGAAGCTACTTAGCCTTTCATACCAAGCTCTGGGGGCTTGTTTGAGGCCATAAAGCGCTTTCTTTAGCTTGAACACGTGGTCGGGAAATTTGTGATTTTCAAAGCCAGGAGGT
This sequence comes from Iris pallida, assembly GCA_029216955.1. Classification (NCBI taxonomy): domain Eukaryota; kingdom Viridiplantae; phylum Streptophyta; class Magnoliopsida; order Asparagales; family Iridaceae; genus Iris; species Iris pallida. Next base: position 7,754,994 of record JANAVB010025598.1, on the reverse strand, counting down.
TGTTTCACATAAACTTCCTCCTTAATAAAACCATTCAAGAAAGCACTTTTCACATCCATTTGAAATAATTTAAAGTTTTGAAAATTAGCAAAAGCACAAAGCATCCGAATGGATTCTAGTCTAGCAACAGGAGCATACGTCTCATCGTAGTTGATACCTTCCTCTTGGTTGTATCCTTGAGCTACTAGACGAGCTTTGTTACGTGTGACTGAACCATCTTCATTTACTTTGTTTCTAAAAACCTATTTAGTACCAATTATCGAGTGATTAACCGGTCTAGGAACGAGTTCCCATACTTGGCTTCTCTCGAATTGGTTGAGTTCTTCTTGCATAGCAGAAATCCAAAATTCATCATTAAAAGCTTCAGAAATGTTTTTAGGCTCTACTTGTGAAATGAAGGCAGTGCTAGCAACGGAGTCTCTTAGTGATGATCTAGTAGTTACTCCACGTGAAACTTCTCCTATAACTAAATTTTCTGGATGAGAAGGTTTGAAAGAGAATTTCTTAGGCAAACCCTCCAGAGAATTAGTTTCGGTTGAAGTATTCATTGGAGTAGAAGTTGATGGCTCAACGTCATCATCAAGAGTACTTACTGCACTGTTGTCTTCATCAAAAGTCACATTTGTTGACTCTTCCACAATAAGTGAGCATTTATTAAAAACTCTATATCCCTTACTCTTGGCGGCATAACCAAGAAAGATACTATCGTCAGCTTTGGCATCAAATTTGCCTAAGTTGTCTTTGGTGTTAAGGATAAAACATCTACAACCAAAAACTTTAAAATAAGAAACATTGGGGGTTCTCCCAAACCAAAGCTCATAGGGTGTTTTCTTCGTAATGGGACGAATTAGCACCCTATTCAAAATGTGGCATGCTGTACTGACAGCTTCTGCCCAAAAGTATTTCGGAAGTGAAAATTTATTCAACATGACTCTGGCCATATCGTCGAGAGTTCTATTCTTCCGCTCCACAACACCATTTTGTTGAGGAGTTCTAAGACAAGAAAATTCATGATCAAAACCATTTGTATTACAAAAATTTTCAAAAACATAATTTACGAATTCGCCTCCATGATCACTTCGGATTCGAGTAATCATGTAGCCTTTTTCGTTTTGAACTTTCTTCACAAAAACTTTGAAAACAGAAAAAGCATCGCTCTTATTAGCGAGAAAGAAAACCCAAGTAAATCTTGAAAAATCATCAACAATAACAAATGCATAAAGTTTGCCACCAAGGCTAGCTATTTTACTAGGACCAAATAAATCCATATGAAGTAATTGCAAGGGTCTAGTAGTACTTACAGAGTTGATGGAATGAAACGAGGATTTAGTTGCCTTGTTTAGTTCACATTCGGCACATATCGTGTCCTTTTTGAATGTGATGTCAGGCAATCCTCTCACTAGCTTCTTGGTAGAAAGCCTGGATATAGCATCCATGTTGGCATGACCAAGACGCTGGTGCCAAAGTAGTCGTTCGTCTTTGTGGGCATATAGACATCTACCTGTATTGTTAGTATTTACAGAAAGATAGAAAATATAGATGTTGTCCTCTCTTTTCCCTTCAAAAGCAATGTCTCCTGTTGACCTATCATAGATGTAGCAACTGTTTTGTCCAAAGTTAATATCATATCCATGATCAGCAAGATGACTAATGCTGAGCAGGTTATGCTTTAACTCGGTCACTAGGCAGACATCCTTTATTACAGGAGAAGGAGGATGTCCAATGATACCATTACCTATAATATGCCCTTTGAGATTGTTACCGAAGGATACGTATCCTTCTCTCTTCATCGATAGTGATGCAAAAAGATTTGCGTCTCCCGTCATATGTCGCGAGCATCCACTATCGAGAATCCACTTACTTTCAGTTGAAGAGGGAAGGTCCACCTACATCAAGAGTAGATGTGACCTTTGGTACCCGAGTTCTTGAGGGTCCTGAAAAGTTAGTCTTTGGAAACCAAGTATATATCTTTTTATCTACAAGTCTTCTAAATTTGCACTGTGGTGAGATGTGTCCATGTAATCCACAGTAAGTACAGATAGCATTCTTATTTATACTAGGAGTATGAGAATAATATCTATAAGCAACAGGATGAGGATGGTCATGATGTGAAGAGTTAGCATGGTGATGATGATTATGCATAGAATGAGTGGCATGGTGATGGTGTCTATGAGGCATATCATGATGGTATTGTCTATGATGTATGACATGCTGATATTGTCTATATGGCATGGCATGATGATTTTGTCTATATGGCATATGATGATCTTGTCTATATGGCATTGCATGATGATTTTGTCTATATGGCATATGATGATCTTGTCTATATGGCATTGCATGATGATCTTGTCTATATGGCATGGCATGATGATTCCTATGTGTGGAGTGATGTTGATTGTGTCTTTGTGCATGATGATTGTGTACTGAGTGAGAATTATTCTTACGTGCACGTGGTTTGTGAAAGTTTGTGTATATAAATACATGGTTATGTGCTGCATGAGAGTGACGTGGTTGACTAGCATGAGTGGTGTTGTGCCCATGTGATTGGGTTTGAGGTTGAACAACCTGTTTACCCAATTTGGTTTCTAATCTTTTAGAAACAGCTTACAGTTCATCAACCTTAATATTTAAGCCATATATCTTAGTCATGGAAATCTTGTGTCTACTCTTTTCTTCAGCAAGCAACGTGTTGAGTGTAGTGATTTCTTGAGTTTGTTGCTCAATACGTGCTTCAGCATCATGTAAGCTTAATTTAAGCTTGGATACTTCATCAGGGTCATTAGTGGGTGTCGTATTTCTAACATTATCAAGAAGTAAGGAAATTCTTTGTATCTCATCTTCAAGACTTTTGATTTTGTCCTTGGCATGTTTGTATTTACCGATGACCTTTTTGTGATCATCGAGTAAATCAGTGAAAGCATCGCCAAGTTCATCAAAAGAGAAGTCATCTAGAGTTTCGTTAGATACCTTGTTGGAAGTTGCCATTAGGCACATATTTGCTGTATCTTGAGGAGAGCCTTTTTCTTCCTCGGAGTCACTCGCTTCACTTTCATGCCAAATTCCTGTGTTGGCATATTTCTTTGATGAGTTCTTTTTGTATGGCTTCTCATAGCGGTTGCTCTTCTTCAAGAATGGGCAGTCTTTTCGGACATGTCCAGTCTTCTTGCAATCGTAACAGGTTGCCTCTTCTTTATCATCTTCTTGTGAATCCTTCTTCCTTCGATTGAAGCGAAGGAATTTTTTGAAGTTACGAACCATGAGAGCTTGGTCTTCATCATCCGAGTTATCGTCTTCGGTCTCATCGTGATCAGCCCTTCGTCGATGAGCTTTGAGTACAATCTCCCTGGTCTTCGGAGCAGGCTCTTCGAAGTCCTTGAGGTCAAGCTCGTGAGTCATGAGCTTACCCATCAAGGTCTCCATTGACATTGATGTGAGATCGTTTCCTTCTATGATGGCCGTCACCTTAGGGTTCCAAATCTTTGGTAGCCCTCTGAGCAACTTACGAATCTTCTCGTGGTTTGAGTACTGCTTTCCAAGCAAGGATAGAGGATTGATGATGTCGAGGAATCTTGTGAACATTTGAGTGATCGTCTCACTTGGCTTCATCTTGAAGGCTTCGTATTCTTGAGTGAGACGGCTTATTTTAGATTCCTTGACTTGTGTGGTTTCCTTCATGCGTCACTTCTAGAAGTCTCCATACTTCATGAGCAGTGGTGCATGTAGAGACCCTGTTGAACTCATTCCTGTCTATAGCACAGAATAAAGCATTAATAGCCCTAGCATCTAGACTTGCCTGTTTCTTCTCCTCGACAGAATATTTGTCGTGTGGTTTCTCAATGAGGTCACCATCGACAACTATCCTGGCGGGCTTTTTATAACCGTCAGTGACGACAGTCCACAGGTCAAAGTCTAGAGACTTAAGATAGAAGCTCATCCTTGTTTTCCAATATGTATAGTTAGTTCCATCAAATAGGGGAGGCCTATGAGTGGACTGACCTTCACCATGATTGGAAATCAAGGATTGTGTGGTTGCCATGGATCAGCTCTTAGGATGTTAGTCCTTATAAAGAGAACAGAGCTCTGATACCAATTGAAGAACAGTATGGCAACTCTAGAGGGGGGGTGAATAGAGTTTATATAGAAAAATAGCCAATTAAAAATAACTCTTTCACCAACAATAAATAATCAGAGTAAAGTGCGGAAAATAAATGAAGAGCAGAAGAGCATACGCAAACACAGCGATTTTAACCTGGTTTCCCGCGTGGAGGACTAGTCCAGGCCTGAGAACTCTAGCTCAGGATTAAATCTACTATTTGTGAAATAGTAGTTTACAACCCGTGCCTTTTCTTCAGAAGAGTACGTCAACTTCTAACAGATGATCGCAGTGGCGATTTGCTTGGAATTGTCCAAGCGACTTCTTCGACTCTTGCACAAGAATCCTAACTGAGAGATGCTGAGCACTCGACACTTAGGAGGCTTGTGGCTAGTAGATGGGAAGGGTATAGCTTACTTGAGCTTATAAGAGAGAAGAGAAAAGAAGATTGGATGGATTGGAATGAGAGAATTCATGCCCTATTTATAGTGTTTTTATAGGCAGAATTCGGCCAGAATTCGGGTAGGAAAATTCAAAAATTTGGCCGTTGGACAACTAGCAACCAGTTAACCCTAAAATTAGGGTTCCTGATTTCTAGGGGACAGAGTTCGGCCCGAACTCTGTGTGGAGGCAGAGTTCGGCCCGAACTCTGTCTCCAGAGCACAGAGTGGTTCTAAGGGGATTTTTGGGCAGTGTTTGGTTCAGTGGAGCTTGGGATTTTGGGTAGGCTGTAGACTAAGTGTCAAGAGCTCAGCAAGACTCAGAGTACACAAGTCTAGACTCAATAAAAATATAAAATACAGACTCGAAAACACACTGAGAGCCGGAGACTGAGCTGTCGTCTGTCTTGAACTGTTATGCAGACGTCGTGTGTCGTATTGAATTAATACAGATATTATTTAGTTAATGTAGTCAATATTTGGTTGACTGTGACTTTGTGTCAACAGATCCTTCGGGGCAGTCCAAAGCGGTAGATGACGTGGTGCTTCAGAAAGCTGATTACGTTTGAAGTCTTAACTTCGGCGAATGGGACAGCTTCTGCCCACTTTGAGAAGTAATCAGTGATCGCCAGTATGAAGCGATGTCCTTGGGAAGAAGGTGGGGTGATTGGACCAATGATATCCACTCCCCATGCTTCGAATGGCCAGGACGCCACTGTCGGATGTAGAAATTCGGATGGTTGGTGAATGAAGTCTGCGTGGACTTGGCAGGCCTTGTATTTTCTGGCATAATCTATCGCATCAGCCACCATCGTGGGCCAGTAATAGCCCATCCGGCGAAGGCGATCTTGCAACTTAGGGCTAGGTTGATGGGCCCCGCAGACACCGTCATGAGCCTCTCGTACAGCTTCTTTGGCTTCTGCGTTTGACAAGCACCGAAGTAGTAATCCGTCGTAGGAGCGGCGATACAGCATTTTCGTCTCTGTATCGTAGAAGAATCTAAGAGAACGTCGTCTGATAGAAGTAGCCTCCTTCGGGTTCTCGGGTAGGATGTCGTAGACCACGAAGTCTATGAATGGTTGTCTCCAGTCTGGCGCTTTGTCGATCATCTGAGCAGAATAACTCGCCATGGCTTGAACGTTGTTTTTGGGGCAGACCAGCTCACGGCCGATTACATCGACCGAATGATGAGAGTGGTTTGGCACTGCTAGGGAAGCAGCCAGGCCTGCTAGGGCATCAGCTTCGATATTTTGGAGTCTGGGGACGTGTTCGATGAAGAATCCCTCGAATGATGAGATAATGTTGATTGCTATTTGGTGGTAAGGGATCATGTCTTCATGGCGGACTTCGTACGTCCCCCGAATCTGGTTGACGATTAATTACGAATCGTCGTATGCTTCAAGGTATTCTACCCCCAGTTCTCTTGCGAGTTGGAGGCCAATGACCAAAGCATTGTACTCGGCCACATTGTTAGAGCAGGGTTCCGTGAGAGAGTAGGCGCGATTGATCACTAGCCCGGTAGGAGAGACCAATACTACTCCGACTCCGACGACGATGTTTCCCTTGGGTCCGGTTCTTGAAGCGCCATCGAAGAACATTCGCCATATGTTATCGTGGGTGGTTGTATTTGAATCGGCAACCTCATCTGGGATTTCTTCGTATATTCTGGATGATTCCGATCCTGGATGGGCCGCCAAAAAATCTGCCAGGGCTTGACCTTTGACAGCCTTCTACGGGACGAAGACCATATGATAGGGGGACAGCAATATCGCCCATGTAGCGAGGCGGGAGCTGAGTGCCCCTGGTTTGGTCATGAGGACCCTGAGAGGGTTGATTCGTGAGATCACATGTATGGTTTGCCTCGTGACATAGTGCCGCGTCTTTTGAATGGCGAATACCAGGGCGAGGCATTCTTTCTCTACAGCGGTGTATCGGTGTTCGGGCCCGACCATCATTCGGCTGAGATAGTAAATGGCCTGCTCGTGGCCTGCGTCGTTGTTTTGTGCCAGCAGGGCACCGAAGGAGTGTTCTATTGCTCGTACATAGAGCAGGAATGGTTTTCCAGGGACCGGGGCCACCTGGACTGGAGGATTTGATAAATATTCTTTGGTGTCATCGAAAGCGCACTGGCATTCCTCGTCCCATACGAATGAGACTCCCTTCTTCATGAGGTGGGTGAACGGTCGGCATCGCCCGGAGAGGTTGGAAATGAACCTCCTGATATAAGCTAGCCTTCCTTGGAGGCCTCTAAGTTCACGGAGATTTCTCGGGGGACCCATCTCCATGATTGCCCTCATTTTCTCGGGGTCTACATGGATACCCCGTGCAGTGATGATGAAGCCCAAGAACTTTCCGCTGGATACGCCCAAGAACGATTTTGTAGGGTTCATCTTCAGATTGTGGGCTCGCATTAAGTTGAACACCGTTCTCAGGTCTTGCAGATGATCCTCCTTACGGCGACTCTTGACGGCGATGTCGTCGACATAGCATTCCACTGTCTTGCACAAATGTTCTCTGAAAATGATACTCATGGCTCGCTGATATGTAGCATCAGCTTTCTTTAGACCGAATGGCATGACTGTGTAGCAGTATGTGCCAATCGGGGTTCGGAATAAAGTGTGCTTTTCGTCGTCGGGAGACATCTTGATTTGATTGTACCCCGAGAATCCATCCATGAATGACATACGTTCAAAGCCGCATGTATTGTCGATCATGATGTCTGTGATAGGAAGGAAAAATTCATCTTTGGGGCATGCCTCGTTCAGGTTGCGGAAGTCGATACAGATTCGAATCTTTCCATTCTTCTTGAGGACGGGTACTATATTGGTGACCCAATCAGGATGTTGCTCTTCACGAATGAAGCCGCTGGCTATTAACTTGTTAACTTCAGTTTCGATCGCGTCCATGACGCCTGGGCGGAAGCGTCGTTGTTGCTGCTTGACTGGCATTACATCTGGCCGTATATTGAGTTTGTGGAGAGCGATGTCCGAATTTAACCCCGGCATGTCTTCATAGCTCCAGACGAACACATTAATGTATTCTCTGACAAGTACTAACAGCGATTCTCGTTCTTCATCAGTTAGGCTTTTACTGATAAAGATCGATTTTGGAGAAGATTCGCTGTCGAGATCCACTTGTATGACCTCATCTTCGGTAGGAGGTTCTCTCAGTTCGAACCGCTTTTTCCATTGTGCGTCTAATTGCTGGGCCCATGGCTCTAGCTCAAGGATTTTGGGGATGTCTTCGTCTTCCTCGTAAGCGTCGGTGAATGCCATGTTGACTGACATGACTTGTCTGAACACATCTCCGATGCTGGTATCTGAGTCGGAAGTCGGTGATCCAGTTGAATGTGACTGCCAGTCGTATTCTTCATCTGAGCTTTCAGGGGTCGTAGTAGGCGTTACATACCCTAAACCGCATCGGGTTTTGTTATAGTAGTTCCATGGTTTGCCCGCCGGGGCTGGCGTCTTCAAAGGTAATCGTCGTCCAGTGCCGTAGTTCAGTCCTGGCGTTGTCTCTAGATCATACTCCTGTTTCTGCATGAGATATTTGGATTGAGGGCTATAGAGATACAGAGGCAGTCTTCCGGCATCTGACCCGAAGTCGACTTCTTCCATGGCGAGAGGATACGGGTTGTTCGTCCGGTCGAAGATGATTGGGTGGTCCCCTCCCTCGATTATTCGGTAAGCGTCTTCTACTGGAGTAAGTTGGATAGCGGTGTACACATTTGTCACATGTGTATGTAGGTGAGTGCCTATACCGTGTTCCATAGCATACATTGTACATAGCTTATTGAGCTCGGTGTAGTTCAAAGATAACCCTTTATTGATGAAGTAAGGTATCTTTTCTAGAGGGATTACATCATCTGTGGAGGGAGCGTCAGTGTGGGCAGCCACATACTTGGCTAGCTCTGGTTCTTCTTCGGCTACCCCTTGTGTGAATGAAGATTGAGAGGGCGTCCTAGTCAGCTTGATCTTCAGAGGCTCAACTGACGGAGCGGAGCGTGGGGTTGTCGGTAGACTAGCAACCCCCAGTCTGGCACTTGATGTGGAGCGAGGGGTGGCTGGTTCGCTTGAAGTGTCAGACCTCGCATCGGGGTGACGACCTTTCTTAGGCAGGCGTATCGTCAGAGGCCTATCGGAGGGATTGAGCTTCTCTGTTTGGGATTGACCGACTCTCGACAATCTGATGGTAAGTGGCCCTGTCGTGGGTCTCGGTACCTGGCCGGACCTTGGCAGCCGGATTCTCAACTGCTCTTCCTGTGCCGAGAGGCTGATCGCGTCCTTACGCAGCGTGGCCGTAAGGGGTGCGGAATTGCCTGGTTTGCGAGCCTGGAGGTGGATCGTCAGAGGCTCTTCAGATCCCGTGGTTGCTTCAACATCAGTTTGTTCATTTCCTCCTTCAAGGTACCTCTTCGACTTTTCGTATAGGCAGGAGTCCGAGTAATAAGATTCGACCCCTTTGAAGGGATCGATGTCAGCAAATTCTGTCCTCACGAAGCCGTGCTTGTCGACATATTTGAAGCATTGGTGTAGCGTGGAAGGCACGATCATGTAATCGTGTATCCAAGGGCGCCCCAAAAGGATGTTGTATGAAGTGTCGGCATCTATGACGTAGCAAGTGACTTCTGATTAGAGATCGCCAATCTGACATTTCAGACGGATCTTTCCGATTGGGTAGCTCCTGCCCGAATTGAACCCGCTGATGGCGGTGTTTGTAGGGGTCAGGCGATGCATCGGGATGCGAAGATGATGCAGTAGTCCTTTTGGAATGATGCTTATGGAAGACCCAGGGTCAATGTGCATCCGGTCCACCTTTATGTCGCCGATGTAGCCTGTGTAGTATAATGGGCGATCGTGTAGATTAGTCTTGATGAGCATGTCTTGTGGAGTGAAGACGATGTTGGGCATTGCTCCCGTACAGGCACTGTCTTGGAGGTCTGCGGGCTGATTTTCTCCCGTGAGGTTGACCTGAGCCAGGTACGTATCGGCATTTTGAAGTGTATCGCTCAAGGCTGTACGGACATCCTTCGAGAGCCTCAGGAGTTCATATAAGGACAATTTGGCCGGTGTATTGGCCAATTGCGCCAAGATGTCGAAGTTGTAGGGCCTCTCCAGCCCCTGAGATGTTTCCTTTCGGAGGGATTTGTCGAAGCGAGTCTCCTTCGGCCTAGGCTTGTCGGTCGTCGAAGGCTGAGCCGGTCCCGGAGCATCCGTGGTAATGGACGGATGATTATCAGTCGAGTTTTCCGCCACAGGTTGAGATTGTGCTCCGGATCGAGTAACAACGGCCGTGACTTCCTCTTCATCTGCTGAGGTGGTACGGCAGGATCTGACTTTTCCACTTTTTTTTTAGAAGATGGAGTGGACTGAGTTACCTCGTAGACTAGGTCCGGATGGACCCATATGATTTCCTCTCATGATGTGGTGAGAGGTACTAGACCAGCAGTTTGAGCAGGCGGGAGATTAGCAATCTCCATCGTTGTCAGAGGGATGGGTATCACCCCATCCTGGGTCTCGGTTGGAGGGAAGCTGCTGAATTATACGGACACTGTGTTGGCTGCCACGGTTACCTCCTCGAAATCGATGGCCAGAGCGTTCGAATCGATGAGGTTCTGGATATATCGTTTCAGTTGGTAGCAGTCGTGCGTAGCATGGTAGACGTAGCGGTGGTAATGGCAGAACTTTGGGTTCTCCAAATCAGCCGGCCGAGGCTCCCGTCTTGGTGGAGGAAGCTGAATCCTATCTCCTTGTATGAGCATGTCCAAGATAGGCTTGACGTGACCGTCTTCAAAAGAGTAAGTGATTTGAGGCCATTGTTTGTCCGCAGGTTGCGACTCAGGCTTCTGGGCTGTATCGGCCACCATAGCCTGCTTGCCTCTGTTGTCCCGGTTGTTGGAGGGGCTACCCCCATTGTCGTTGGTGGTGCTGGGACGCTTGCCTTTGTTCTCTCCCTCTGAGATATGTAATCCCAGTTGGCGAGCCTTCTTTAATCGTTCTTCGGCACTTGTAGCACTAATGATAAAAGCCTTCCAGTCCTTGAATTGACTCTCGTCCATCCAGAGACTGATTGTTGGAAGTAGTCTCTTTCGGCAAATTTCGATCAAGGAGGAGTCCGGGTTGCCAGATGGTAACTTCATTGCGGTTTGACGAAACCGCTCAATATAATTCCTTGTCAGCTCTTTCTCTCCTTGAATGACGTCCATGAGGGTAGACATCGTGACGTCCTGCCCTACCTCATAGAACCTCTCCAAGAATAGGTGTTTGAAGCCAGCGAAGGAATGGATGCAATTGTCCGGCAGGTTGCGGTACCAATCGAACGTGACTCCTTCCAATGCCCCAATGAATAACCGCGTGAGGATAGCGTCATCATGGGGAAGATGGTCGGTAGTGACCTCAAAGTAAGTGATGTACCGACTTGCTGAAGTCTTGCCATCATATGGGTTGATATTTAACGGCTTATATCTTGGTGGAAAGGGAACATCCCTCCATTCGGCAGGATATGGTTGCCGTATCCGGAGGTCTTGAGAGTTTTCTCTAGCGTGGAACATGGCTCGGAGCTCTTGAACTTCCCTCCTTACTTCTCGGGTCTCATCTGTCGTAGTCGGAGCCGTTACTTCGGGAGGATTATTGCCCGGGTTTGGTGCCGCCGAATTTGAATCTACGTTGATTGGGGGACCCGTACTTGTCTGGCCAGGTGTCACCCCCTGCAGATTAGGAAGCGCCGCTTTGATCTCGTCTACAGACTTGACCAAGGCGTGCAATATGGCCTCCAAAGTGTCGATACGCTGGCGATCATCGGAACCGCCTTGATTGCTGTCTGTCATGAATACCGTCTTCACATGAGGAGTGACGGAAGGAGTGGTGGAGGATGTACCCTCCGAGTCGTACCCGTGCATCGAGAAATCATCAGGATATGTGGGGATGTTCTCTTCAGGTTCAGACTCGGAAGGAACACTACCCCCGGCATCGGAGCTTGCTTCGTCTAGGATGTCCTTGGGGACGTCGGTATCTGTTGTATCCGTCGAAGGATTTGCTTCCTCCAGTCCGTATTCCTGGAATGTCGGATTATCGTGGATGTTTGGAGGAGTGCTACCCCCAGTTCCGATGACCCCCAATGTTGCAGACGACAAACTTCCTACTGCAGCAGTTTTCGTCTTCGAACGGGTGTGTTGAAATACTCCAGTGGAGGATAACCCTTTAGACGGCGGTTTCTTAGCTGCAGTAGTTGACACCTTTGGGCTGGAGATGCTCGTTTTCTTCCCTCTTCCCTTGGCGAGAACTTTCTGTACGGACTTGCAGGAGACAACAGGAGGTGCCTTGTCTTCTGAGCTCGGGTGATGTAGTCTTTGGAAGACGGATGGCCGGTCTTCCGTCACCGCCGCGTTGCTGCAACAGCAGTTGACGATGATCTGGGTGCATCGATGTCCGTGTGAGGGCTCTTTACACCTCGAAGCTCCTTCTCTTTTCTTGCATTTGTGGAGGATAACCTCACGCAGGTCAGAGGAACCACTTTGTCTGTTTGCCGCCGGGGGCTGGACTTGAGTGGTTTTATACAACTTCCCATCAGAGGCCCGCGTGATAATCAGCGGGACGCCCCGATAGTCAGAGGTTGGGGCAGCCGTCTGGGCTTGATGAGCCCGTGCTGCCCTAGACTTCCTCCTTTTAGCACTTGTGGGTGCGTAATAGGAGGAGTCTAAGTCGAATACCACAGAGTCTGGATTATCATTCAGATAATGATCAGAGTCAGGACTGCATGAGAGCCGGTTGAAGACTGATCGAGAGAAGCGTGGGACGGATGCTATGCGGCTAGCATTGGGTACCGTGCAGGCTGTCTGCATGCGGCTGTCTTTTGTTGTAGGATGAGTCTTTATGCGGTTAGGAGTCATGACCGTGCAGGTCGACCGTATGCGGTTGGCATCTGTGGCCGCATGGGTTTTCTGCAAGCGATTGACTTTAATAGCCGCATGAGTCTCATCCGTGCGGTTGGCATCTGTAGCCGCATAAGTTATGCGGCTGACAGATGTGGCCGCATGAGTTTTCTTTATGCGGTCGGCGGTTGTAGCCGCATGGGCTTTCTCCCTGCGGCTAATACTCTTCTGCGGCTCGGACCGCGTAGAGTTCCTCTTTGCCCCTGCAAGTCCAGCATCATAGTGTTTTCTTCTGTCGGACTTGGGGACAGCAGAGTTGTCTACGGTCTGAAGCGGGGCCGCAGGGGAGTCTTTCTCGCCATCTTGAGCAATAGAGAGCACCTCATCAAGGGCTTGCGGAGGAGCAAATGATTTTGGCCTCCACTCTTTGCGAGCCTTTATGGTGCGGGTGCGCTTCTGGACTGGGCCAGTGCTACCTTCAGAGAGCATCTCTTCGAACGCCTGTTGGTCGAAGCGTACGACCATCTTCTGTTGTGTAGAGCCAAGTTTGGCTGCGTCCGATTGCGTCACCAACTCCTCAGCCGTGGAGAAGTTAGTCCCCAGCAGAGTCGCCATCATGTTTGCCATTGATTGTAAAAGTACAGAACAATTATCGGAGGACTGAACTTAGACTCATAATACAAACTCGCTCGTACAAAGAAAGCCTAGGGACGAAAACCTAGGTACAGCAGTCTAAGTACGATTGTTTATTTTAGATTCTGGGGGGTGACGATAGAGGCTCGGGAAAGCGACGGCTGCTCTGCCTTACTCCTTGGACGATCGGTACGCAGCCTTGACTCGGAAAAGATCTGCTTGGTCGTTGACGAAGAAATGCCTTCTTGCTCTCTCTCTCTGATTGCTCTCCTGGCTTCTCTCTCTGTGTATATTCTCTCTCTGACTATGGGGGAAGTCTCTCTGTGTATACGTATTCTTCTCTGGTTTCTTTTTGTATATCTCTCTCCCTCTGCTACAAGGGAATGGCATCTTGCTATTTATAATAGTGGGTGTGATCGCTGGGGTTGCCAATGATTAGCTCTTGGAGATGGCGGCGGCCTGGGGATTGATCAATCCAGGCCGTTCGTTTCTGATTACGACGAATCAGAACAATTATGGGTAGATTACACCAAATCTCCATTAGCAATTAATGCTGATTGGCATAAATCTTCCTTATAATGATTCTCTCATATCTGCGAATAAATCAAATTTATTCTCCTGCCACGTGCCCCAGATCATTGGGATTCGACCCGATCTTGGATTGCCATAAATCTGGAAGATTGATCGGCTGAGGACACGTGTCCTGAGAGTCAATGGTGAGACTAGAACCGTATGCAGATTGGGCCGCATGAGATTTGGGCCGCATGAATTTTGGGCCGCATAAGACTTGGGACACGTGTCGGGACTGTCTGGGCAGTGGCCCCCTCCTTCAGACTTCTGAACCATATGATGAACCGCATGAACCGCATAATGGTGTGTCTGCTTGAGCCGCATGGGCATGATCTTCTTGAGCCGCATAGGGATGATTCTACTCGAGCCGCATGGGACAGCTTCACTCTGAACCGCATGGGAAGTCTTCACTTCGAGCCGCATAAGCACACCCACGTGGCAGGGCCACGTGGCATTTTGTTGTTCTCGGAGGATTGTGTCAGAGATTTTTTTCTCTTCCCTAGAGATTCATCATCATGACAGAGTCATAATTACCTGCTTTGGTGTCAGGTCTGTCAACTTTTCAGAGGGGTCAGCCGTCAAAGCGATTAATGCAGCATGGAGGGGAGCACTGTCACGCCACGTGTCTTCTGAGCCGCATGGAATGCCTCCGGTCGTATAGCTCCTTATGCCGCATGACTCCCTGAGCTGCATGTGTTTTCTGAGCCGCATGGGTCTTTCTTGGCCGCATGAGTCAATTTCTTTAGTATTTTCCATGCTTCTACAGGAGGTCCGACAGATCCACAAAGTCAGCAGGCACTGCTAACGTGGTCAAGAGGACTTCTGGCAGTCCTTGCTCTCCTGACATTTCTCCTAGGAGTGAAAGGCTGCCTTCTTTTTTGTTATTTTTTTGTCTTACTTTTGTGGTTTTGCGCTTACTTGTAAAGGCTTCGGCATTTTTAGTTTCTTGGTGGATAATCTTGATATGGTGTCCCTGTTGGCATGACCAAGACGTTGATGCCATAATAGTCTTTTATCTTTGTGAGCGTAGAGGCATCTTCCTGCATTGTTAGTATCTCTAGATAGGTAGAAAATATATTTGTTATCTTTCCTTATCCCTTCAAAAGCGATGTCTCCAGTTGATCTATCATAGATAAAGCACTTAGTTTTTCCAAAATTAATGTCATAACCGTGGTCAGCAAGATGACTGATGCTGAGTAAGTTATGCTTTAATTCGGTAACTAAACAGACATCATTTATGACAGGAGAAGGGGGATAACAATTGAACTATTACCTATAATATAACCTTTCAAGTTATTTTCGAAGGATACATATCCTTCTCTTTTCATCGATAGTGTTGCGAATAGATTTGCATCTCCAGTCATATGTCGCAAGCACCCACTATCGATAATCCACTTGCTTTTAGTTTGAGCGGGAAGGTCCACCTACACCAAGAGTAGATATAACTTTTGGTACCCAAGTCTTTGAGGGTCCTGAAATATTAGTCTTTGGTACCCATACATGTACATAAAGATTTATATCAACCAATTTCTTAAATTTGCACTGTGGTAGATATGACCATGTAAGCCACAGTATGTGTATGTGGCCTGTTTATTTGCGTTTGGAGCAGGGTGATAGTAATGTCTATGAGTAGGATATGCATGATATTGATTGTGTGTAGTAGTAGGATAATAGTTATGTGTAGCAGCATAATGTCTATGAGTAGGTGTTTTATGTGCTGCATGGGAATAGGTGTACATAAAAGCATAGTTACGTGTTGCATGTGGATGATGTGTTCTATTTTGATGAGTGGTCTTATGTGTTGTGATTGTGAGACTGCGTTTGGGGTTGAGCAACCTATTTACCCAGTCTGATCTCTAATTTCTTAGAGTCAATACTTAGTTCATTATACTCGGCATTTAGACCATCAATTCTAGCAATAGCAATATTGTGTTTGTTCTTTTCTTCAGCAAGCTCTTTGTTGAGTGCTGAGAAATCACGTATTTGTTTTTCAATGATCGATTCGGTATCGTGTAAGCTTAATTTAAGCTTGGATACTTCATCGGTGACTTTCGTGGGTGAAGTGTCTCTAACATTATCAAGTAAGCAAGAAAGTTTATGAATCTCTATTTCATAAGCTTTGATCTTCTTCTTAGCATGCTTATACTTACTAAGAACTTTCTTGTGATCATTTAGTAGGTCATTAAAAGCATCACCCAGTTCATCAAAAGTAAAGTCATCGAGAGGTTCGTTTGTTACCTTATCAGATGTTGCCATTAGGCAGACGTTAGTTGTGTCTTGAGGAGAGTCACTTTCTTCTTCAAACTCACTGGCCTCGCTTTCATGCCAAATGCTAGTGTTAGCGTACTTTCGTGAAGATGGCTTCTTGTAGGGCTTCTCGTATCTGCTTCCTTTCTTTGCAACTGGGTAATCTTTTCGAACATGACCAGTCTTTTTGCAGTCGTAGCAAGTCGGTTCTTCATCATCGTCTTTTTGTTGTTCCCTTTTCCTTCGATTGAAGCGAAGGAACTTCTTGAAGTTACGAACCATAAGAGCTTGATCATCACCATCGGAATCATCATCATAAGTTTCTTCAGGACCAGTTCTTCGACGATGAGCTCTTAGGACAATTTTTTTTTGTCTTTGGAGCTGTTTATTCAAAGTCTTTGAGATCGAGCTCATGCGTCATCAACTTGCCCATGAGAGTTTCCAGTGTCATAATGGTGAGATTATTTCCTTCTATTATTGTCGTGACTTTGGGATTCCAGACCTTCGGTAGTCCCCTGAGCACCTTACGTATCTTTTCGTGGTTGGAGTAATCCTTACCAAAGGAAGATAGTGGGTTGACGACGTCGAGGAACCTTGTGAACATTTGAGTAATAGTCTCGTTTGGCTTCATTTTGAAAGCTTCATATTCCTGTGTCAGTCGACTGATCTTTGATTCTTTAACTTGTGTGGTTCCTTCATGAGTCACCTCCAGAAGCTTCCATACTTCATTTGAGGTGGAGCATGTTGAGACCCTGTTGAATTCAGTCCTGTCTATGGCACAGAAAAGAGCATTAATGGCCTTAGCATCTAGACTTGCCTATTTTTTTCCAGGTCAGTATACTTGTCGTGGGGTTTCTCGATGAGATTTCCCTCGTCAACTATTCTGGCCGATTTCTTATAACCATCAGTTACTATGGTCCACAGGTCAAAGTCTAGAGACTTAAGGTAGAAGCTCATCCTAGTTTTCCAATAGGTGTAGTTGGTTCCATCAAATATGGGTGGCCTATTTGTGGACTGTCCCTCACCATAGATGGAAAAGATAGGTTGTGTGGTTGCCATGGATCAGCTCTAGGATGTTAATCCTTAATCAAGAGAACAGAGCTCTGATATCAATTGAAGAACGTGTAGGCAACTCTAGGGGGGTGAATAGAGTTTGTCTCAGAAATATCCAAATAAAATGTAACTCTATCACAAACAGAATATAATCAGAGAATTAAATGCGAAAATAATAAAGATCAAGAGAACATACGCAAACACAGCAGTTTTAACCTGGTTTCCCTCGTGGAGGACTAGTCCAGGCCTGAGAACTCTTGCTCAGGATTGAAATCCACTATTTGTGAAATAGTAGTTACACCACGTGCCTTTACTCAGAAGAGCACGTCAACTTCTTACAAATATCGCTGGAGCGACACTTAGAATTTTCCAAGCAACTTTATCTGACTCTTGCACAAACTTCTAACTGAATAGCACTGAGCACTTTTAGGCTTAGGAAGCTTGGCTAGTAGATGGGAAGGTTTTGGCTTGTATGAGGCTATAGGAGAAGAGAAGATGAGATGAAGAGATGATTGAAAATGGTTGAAATTATGCCCTATATATACTAGTCTGGAAGGCAGAATTCGGCCAGAATTCTGTCCTCAAAATTCAAAAATATGGCCGTTGTACCAGCTAGCAATTGGTAACCCTGAAAATCAGCTCCTGGAAATTAGGGGACAGAGTTCGGCCCGAACTCTGTGTAGGGGCAGAGTTCGGCCCGAACTCTGCCTCCTAGGTGGCAGAATGGCCGTTGGGCCTTTGGGCTTTGTTTGGCTTGGTGGAGCTTGGGCTTCTTTGATGTAGTTTTTCGGGATAAGTGTTCTAGGCCAAAAGTACTCAGTGCTAAGTCAGCTTACATCATTCTAGACTCAATAAAGTTAAAATGATACAGACTCAGACTATGAGTACGTTGCAGGAGATTTGACGACGTCCATCTTGTATCGTGTTCTGACTTGATGTGTCATATTGAATCATGACAAGTATTATACTGTTAAGTTATCAATAGTTGGTTGACTGTGATCCAGTTTGGGTCAACACTAGGGTTGTCTCTTAGGTCCTCCTGATGCGGATCGAACTTCTATGTCTGCTAAAGTGAAACATTTTTGTGTTGCTTGGGCCTTCTTACATATGACTTCTTGAATGCGTGCTTCGGCTAGAACTACGGGTTGGAAAATCCTTGACTATGAACAATGTATCGTTAATGATCGGAAGTCAATCCATTGTGAAATTGTCTAGCTTTCTCCATTTTTGTCTGAATTAAGGTTGGCACGAAGCGACTTAAACGATTAAAGTTGGTGTCATACTCGTCAACGGTCTTCTCCTCTGTTGAAGATGAAGAAATTGGTCATATAGCGCATCTCGAACGATAGCTAATATTGTTGTTGAAGATGGTCTTGAATTTCTTTCATGTTCTGATTCCCACCAATGGTGCGCATTATCTATTAGCTGAAGTCGAACTGCTGTCATCCACAAGCCGATTGGTAGTTGTGATGCCTTCAACAAGTTCTTGTTATTTATGAGCCATGTTGGAACTTCGGTTGGGTTTTTTGGTACCTTCGAAATCAACAATCTCATATTGCAAGATCCTTGGGTGGTGGAGCTGACAGATCCATGTTCAATGCTCTTTCCATGTTTTGCCTCATGAAATCATTTTGCTGCCATTGAGCTTGCATAATAAATTGGAAGAATTGATTCATCAACTGTCTATCGGTCTAATGAACTTTGCAGTTGAGGTAGAGCGTATGAGATATTTGTGGAGTAAACTGAGGAGGCGGTAGAATATCGTCCCTCCAGAATCTCGAAGTGTGCGAATGTGGTTGATTACTTTGTTGACTTGTTTGTCCTCCAAGTAGTTGCGAGTTTTCATCGGGTATGTCACGGTGACAATTGGTGGAGTGTCCAGAGGAGTTGTGCATCCATTTTATGGGTCCATTATCTATATAGAAAGAAAACATTAGTTGAGGACGGATTCAAACAATATGCAAGTCAAGAAAAAAAATCAAAATCAAGATAGGAGTCAAAATGATACAAGTCAATGTGGATGAGATCATATTTTGATCTAATCATATTCGCAAGCTCGTATCGATATTGTTATATAGCTGATACAATATGCTCTAACCTGCATAGGATTCCACAATATTTCATAGTTCTATTCTTCCTCTCATATTGTAGCATGCATATAGTTTATCTTTTTCTTGTGGATGTATATTATATTTGTAGCTTACTGTTATTGTCATACTTATTCCAATTCTGACTAGATAGTGTCGTAACAACTTTAGACAACATAATTTGCTTTGCAGTCTACGATGAGTATATTGGCGACACCGAGGTTACCAACATATCGGTCTCTTCTTCAGATTTACTATAACATATACTGTCACGACCCGCACCCTGTATAGGGGCACGAGAAGTGGGTACGTCCAGCCTACGCCGCAGTGTCGGCGGTAGAACGCTGTCCTAGGTCAATCATCTAACAATATAAAAGTACCTGTACAGTTTATACTCTCCGAAAGGAGGTGACAAACAGAATACAATCTCAATCACATCTAGGTAGAAGAATGAAAGATAGATAGATAGACAGTAACTCAAAGAGAACAGTAGAATAGATGAAATAAGTCTAAGTGTCTAGGATACATAACATCCAGAATGTCAACTCATAATACAATAAGTCTAAGAGTCTATATATCTCAACATCTCAAAATACAACTCAGAATGTGAGACAAAAAGATAATATGAAAAAGACTGTCTAGCTAAGCTAGCCTAGACTACTGGGGCAACATCCTCGGCTGCAGGTGGATCCTGCTGAGGGTCCACAACATAAGTATCATCTAGTCCTGCTCCATAATAGGTAGACACCAGGGCCTCATCCTCATCCTCTGTAATATTTTCAACAGGTCCAGTCAGGACAGGAACGAGCACAATACATCTCACGCAGTTCATATCAGGTTAGGAAATACGATACAGGCAATAGAGTAAGATACAGGAAATGCTGAAAGGAAATATACGCTGTAAAAGAGATAGCTGTAATGAAATATCTACTGTATATAGAGAACTATAAGTGACTAGTGATGTAGAGTACAAGATAGGCATGTGAATGGCTAGAATTTATACATGATTACACTACTGAGTTTGCACATGATTACACTACTTTGGAATTATTCACATGTCCACTTCTACTCCCCCATTACCCCAATCAATACACAAGGATCTAGACAAGTTACGTTATTATACATGATTACTTCACATGAGGCTCATAAATGAGTATACGTGAAGTTATACATGAGGGCTCAGTGAACATGAGAGTACATGATCACATGAGTATACATGCATGAGGGAAGCACAGGAGTACATGATGAAAGTGAAACACACGTAACATGAAGTACCCGATGCTCCCGAGCACTACAAAAAAATTGCAAAATAGCGACTGACTTTTTAGTCGGTAAAACAGAACTTTCAGTCGGTAAAGACAAATAGTGACTAACTAGCGACTAAAATATTTAGTCGGTGAATGCATCATCGCTACCATGTTTCAGTCGCTAGTTAGTCGCTGTAGCGACTAACTAGCGACTAACTCAGCAACCACTTGTAGCGACTAACTTACGACTACATAGTTAGTCGCTAAACTGCGACTAACTAGCGACTCCTTAGCGAGTAATTCTTTGAATAATGGACTCTTAGCAGCAGATAACTTAGTCACTGGTTAGTCGCCTGTTAGTTGCTGGTTTGTCGCTGGTTGGTCGCCAGTTAGTCGCCAACCATTTTCCCATCCCAGTTTATAGTCGCTGTTTTATCGCCAGTTAGTCGCCAACCATTTTCCCACCCCAGTTTATAGTCGCTGTTTTGTCGCCAGTTAGTCGCTATGCAGTGATGAATTGCTTTTTTTCCAGTTTTGTAAGAATAATGCTATGCACATCCATTAAGAGTAATATAAACAAGTCAACAGCACACAAAATACAGTGAAATCAACTTTTCAACCCACAATCATTACCAATGATGTAAACAAAATTAATAGCATACACAAGATACACAAACAAAAAGCATAGATATCATATATAGTCATGTCCATTCATATCTAACATTCGACCATACATCATCCATACAAAAAACGATAAACTAATACAAGCACAAAAGAGTATGACACGGCAGTGATACAAAAGCACAAAAGTCAAGTTGACGGTGGTTGCATGCTTCCCATAAACTGTGTCATGAATGTAACTAATGCTTGTTGCTGGCTCGTCGTAAAAACAGGAGCTGGAACAGAAGTAGTAGTAGGAGCAGCCGATGGAGATGTAGCTGGAGGAGCAATAGATGGAGACGTAGCCAGAGTAGCAACGGATGGTACAATAGCCGGAGTAAAGGAAGGAGGAGCAGGAGGAGGAGGAACAGTCGGAGTACCGGAAGGAGCAGTGGTACCATCACGAGCACTAGTAGAAGACACCATCTCCATAACATGTTTCAGTTGTCTCTGAAAATCAAACATCATGGTAGTCATCTGCTCCATAGTAAGAAAGCTTGTAGAAGGAGCAGCAGGATCGACAGTAGACTGTGCAGGTGGAAGAGCTCTTGAGTATAACGACGGTTGCAAAGCTAACGACCCGGTACCGTACACGTTACCGCCCTTTCCTCTCCCAACAGCCTGTATCCACAAGTCATTCCTCTTGGAGGGCATATGTGGCCTACTAGTATCAGCCGCCCCCCCCTTCCTGATCAGCAGCCTCATGAGACTCCAATTTCTCGTAGGCCTCCTGTACATATAAAAGTATCATGAATATATTACAACTGAACTACACATGAGCAATTACAATCCATATACTTAATTGATAAGTAAAGAAGCTCTAAAAGGGTATGACACTTATTTGCCAATCAATGTATGCAACTATATATAACCCATTAATAACGTAAATTAAATGAATACGTCAATTTAAATCAACTGAATAAGTGCATTGTTGAATAATAAAGCAATAAGTATAACCAAGAAACCTTACCAAGCAATTGTGGTGAATATTGAATAGTCCCATTATAGATGACATATTGAGATCAGATGGTATGCAATCCCTTTTTAGTGAAAAACTTTATATGAACTCTAGTTTGGTGTTTACCCAGAAATTTCATGTATCAATGATGATATAGACAAGTCGATGTTAATCTCATTACTCTTCTGACATAATATGGTGTTGAACAGATTCGTGGCCTCATCAACATGGTGATTTTTACAAAGTCCACATAATATTACATGATACGTGTAGAGTTATAGGGAAGTTCCAGAAGCAATCATTTTATCTCTGTATTTCGTTTGCAGTAGCAACTCTTCCAGCTTGGTATGATCCATCTAACATAATATTATGTACATCAAGTGTTTGTTGCAATCCCTTACAAGGCATCTCATCAAAAAGGTGTAGTGTCGTAGGTTACTGTATATGGTTTATGCCCTCGTGAGAGCATCGGCTCAAAAACTTTAAATACTTTACTTGTTTCTTGTATCAGGCAATATCCATCCATTAAGGTATTGTATGCATGTTACTACATTGGGCTCCAAACCTCTGTGAATCATCAAATCTAATAATTTATAAACTTTTCTGACCATTCCTTCTTTACACCAAGTTATATCATTATATAGTGCATGTTACAACATCTGTCATTTGCAAGAATAGAGTTAAAGTGATCACAGTCATTTGCAAGAATAGAGTTAAAGAGATCCTGCTGCATTAACCTTACCAACTTGAAACATTCCTTAAAATAAAATATTGAAGGTCCTAGCTTCCAGTTTTTCCTTATAACATGATATGGTTTGGAACAAGTTTTTCCTACTGACATAATATGGTGTTGAACAGATTCGTGGCCTCATCAACGTGGTGATTTTTACAAAGTCCACATAATATTATATGATAGGTGTAGAGTTATAGGGAAGTTCCAGTTATCTCCTGTCAAATAATTAATCAAACCAAAACTCCCACATAGGAGCTAGAAGTTGGGGGATAACAGACTTCCAAATATTTAATCACATAAGAACTCCCACACAGGAGCTAGAAGTTGGGGGGTAACAAACTTCCAATAATATTAGTCAAGATGCTTTCAAGATGCTTCCAATATGCAAATGTCAATTCTAGTTAACTTGATACCTAGAATGCTATCAAGTTGTGTTGATTTTAAGGGTGCAGGCGAGCTTTTTATCCTTGTATGCTATTAATCTCAACAACAAGAACAAATCTTCCTTGACAGTGTACGGGATGGAATATGGCTATGGCTAACTTGATACCTAGATTGTGTACAGCAAGTATTTGTTACAATCCCTTACAAGGCATCTAGATGCAGAATCAACAGGAAACACAACCATAGGTCCATTACCATTGGTTCATAAAAGACTGTTAGGATAGGTTCAAATAGAAGAAGGATTTGAATTCTTCAAATCTGCTATTTGAGTTTAACTCAAAATAGGGTTTAATCCTCTGCTACCGCAGTTTCACTCAAAATGATATGATCAACAGATTACTGTTGGAAGAAGTGTCGATCAGCATTGCATCCTTCTTGTGTATTTCCTTGTCCACATGACCTAACAGAGAGGGCATGAAATAAATAGCAAAGTTTAATTAAGAAAGCGTACATTTTTCCAAATGTGTGCCAAGGACGAGAAATTGCCAAAGTAGTATTTAGCTTGGAGCATCAATACTTGTATTATTTTACTGCCATGCCAGTCATGGATTTGAACAAATGCACAAATATTCAAAGCTACCTCCATGTTTTATAAATAAGGAATCAACTGTAATAGTGTTTCAAGACATTATTGGAACAAGGTTTTTATACACTAGACATGCACTCCTTCAGAAAATCATAATAGAATTGTAATTTCCCACATTGAAATATCAACTTTCCTTTCCATCAGGGAGAAGCTATAACCAATCTGAAACTAATCTGAAACTATAACTCTGAAACTATAACTCTATAAGCACCATCAGGGAGAAGTTTCTATCAATCAAATTATTAACTAAAACCAATCTGAAACTATAACTCTATAAGCACCATCAGGGAGAAGCACTACAACACACCCTGAGGACAAGTTCATCACAAATATGTTAAACCTTTGTGCAGAATATGTGATTTAGTTAAATTTGTTGGGAGTAATTTTAGGAATCTTTTTTTTCTTTTATACTCTCTGTAATTACTATATATCGAGGCCTCCATTTAGAGAAGAAAAAAAACACAGAAATTTATGAGCTTACAAAATATTCTCTCATAGTTTTCTATTCTTTTGTTTTAATCACTTTTTGTTAGTGCATGCTATACTATATGTATGATAACTATATATATATAATCTTAAGTTCTTAACTCTAGTCTCTACCCACAGACAGGAAAAATAAAAACTAGCAATTAATACATCTTTCCACAAAACCTGTTCACAAAATGATGACAATATTATATATGCACACACCTTTCCACAAAAATTTCTTCCCCAGATTCCTCAAGGTCCTGGAAATCAAACAACCATCAATTCTACTTTGCCTGCAGAAAATTAAACATATCAAACAAGAACTAATTAAAACCAGCACAAAACCAAACATAGAGAAATTAACAACTGCATTGTCATAAAATTTCCTATAAGAGAATCAAAGTAATTAAAGAGAGAGAATGAACCTATTGGATAGTTAGCTAGAAGGAAGTAGTAGTGTTATATATATAGAGTTTGCTGTGTAATCATTTTAAAAACTGCAGAAGACTGAACCAACATAGCACAATGTATCATTTAAAAGTTGATACGCAAATATATGTCCTCATCATAGCCCTGTGTTATCATTCAAAAATCTGCAGAAGACTTAACCAACATAGCCACAAAACTAAACCAACATAGCCACAAAACTAAAAAAAAAAACTTAACAGATTCATGCGATCCAATTAAGCAAATGACACATTGACACATTGTTTTTGCTTCCTGGTTGCTGTCTTCCGACTAATGGGTTGGTTTTTGATGTATTTGACGTAGCAGGTTGTGCTTTTTTGAAGTATAAGACAAAAGAACAAGCCCTTGCTGCCCTGGAGGCTGTGAATGGGAAATGTAGGATGGAGGTTAGTATTTCGATGACTTGTCTTGAATTCAATTCTGTTATTTCTGTTGAAATATTGTGATTATTGCATGCTTAATGCTAACCAATGGATGGGACCATGGTCTTATGTAAGCCTTCAACCTTTAACCCTGGTTGTCTTTTGGAAATATACTTGAAAATATTGTGATTATTGCATGCTTAATGCTAACCAATGGATGGGACCATGATCTACTTGAAAATATAATGCAGTTGTGTATTTTATGTAAATTACAAAAGGAACCTTTCTCCTTCATTTATAAAAACTAATGAAACAAATATACTTATAGGGGGAAGATTGAATATCGATAAAATATGTAAATATAAACCGATACTTGAAATCCCGATTGAAAATAAAATTTATCACAATGTTTACCTGTACTTGAAAATCACTTTATGAAAAGAAGATACTGAAAGAACCAGCTCAATAAGTTTCATCCTCGTCCTCTTCTTCTTCTTCATCTCCCGAATCATCTCCATCTCCTGAATCATCAACATCGTCATCTATTTCTTCATCTTCTTCTTCATCTTCATCTTCCAAATCTTCTTCCTCGTCCGATACCTCCATAGCATCAACTCTCTCTATAACAATCATCGGCTTGTTGCTATGCTTTAAGTGAGCACCTAGAAGTTAGGGTTTAGGTCCTTAGGCTTCACAGGCACCCTGCACTTCAAATGCATCCCACAAAGGATTCTAAAATCTCAACCATTCATCACTATCAACAAATGTCTTATTACAACTCTACAAAGTTTTAGACTAAAACAAATAGACTCAATTAGGTACAAACTCGACTAGAAGTAAATAAACGGACCAAACCAAAACTCTGAAACTAATCAAAACTCTGCAATGAAACTGTACCAAACTAAAGTCATGTCACTTTCTTTGGATATTTCTAGTATCTCTGTCACTTTCTTTTTATAGTAATAAAAAGCAGTTATTAGATTGTCATGGATATTTGTTTGAAATATCTGTGGTTTTCATTCTCTTGCTACCCCTAGTAAATTATCTATTGATTCATCCTTTCTTTTTAAACATCTAGACATGGACACTTGATGGCATACCATTGACACATCAAATTATTAAACCCACCAAGCTCATTGCAACATATAGAGTCCTGTAGGTAGAGTTTCTGATAGAGTCGTGCAGAAATTGATGCTATAAACATTGGCATTAATCATTGTGCAAAAAAAAACATTTGCTAATGTGGAAGTCAGGACACAAATACTTTCATTATCCAGAGCAAATTTTTCGGAATGCAAATTGTTGGGCATTTCCGATTCGTTCTGATTTGGTCCTAAAATTAATTAAATAGGACCTACAAATCATAGGTAAATACCCACAAATTCTACATCAAAACCAATGGCAAAAAGAAACAATATAACTTTAAACAACACATTTTTTGTTTCCTGTATTTATTTATTTTTAAAATTTGTTACACTAAACCCTAAATTTTCTTGAACAACACACTAAACCCTAAAATTTCTTCAACAATGACATTAAGAACAAATGACAAGCCCATATCAAGCCCTAAATTTATGTATTTAGAGGAAAATTTAGGAAACTTAAAACTATAAAAAAACTTACAGAAATTATTCGACGTTGCAGCGGTGGTGGAACGAGAATCTGTGGAGGAGTGGCGGTGGAGGGAGAGGCCTCGACGTTGCAGCGGTGGAGGGAGGCAGGCGATCGAGAGGAGGCGGCGGAGGAGTGGCGGTAGAGGAGTGGCGGTGGAGGAGTGGCGGCGGAGGAGGAGAGGCGGCGGAGGAGAGGCGCCGAGGAAGAGGCGCCGGAGGAGGAAGGAAGGGAGGGGCTGTCGAGGGGTGGAGGCGTGGCGGCGGAGGAGAGAGGCGGCAGAGGAGAGGCACCGGGGAAGAGGCGCCGGAGGAGGAAGGAAGGGAGGGGCTGATCGGCCTACGAGGAGGAAGGAAGGAAGAGAGTCGAAGAGTTTTTGGGGGGAACGAAAATAACAGGAGGAAGAGGAAAAGTTAGAGAATAAAAGGGTTTCTCACCGACGGAAATTTCAGTCGCTATATATGAGTCGGCAAAAAAATAAAAAAGTAATGTAAATACCGACCAACTAGCGACTATATTTTTTAGTCGCTATTAAATACTCGACAGTTACCGTCGTTTTAGCGACTAACTAGCGACTAAATTTATATTGAGTTTTGTTTCCGAAGAAGTTTAGTCGACGTTTAGTCGCTGTAATAGCAACTAACTATGGTTAGTCGCTATTTCAGTCGCTATTTTACTATATTTTTGTAGTGGAGGGGGATAACATCTCATGTAAAGATCTATATAGTACCAATCCGTGTTACCAACGTGACAGCATCAAGTAAAGTAATCTAGAGCGAGAAGTAAAGCCTGAACAAGTATGAAACGGTCAGAGAATGTACTCGCCTGATAACTGAATGTCTGAAGAGGATATACTGTCTGAGGAGAGGTGTATGGCTCCTAATCAGAGCAATACAAGTCACAATGTATCCACAATGGTAAAAATAAAGTATACAATACATACTACATGATTCTAGGTCAATCTGGTCAAAAGTAAACTCTTGGTCAACTCAACAGTCAAACTAGGTCACAGGAAGTCATACTAGGTCACAGGAAATCAAACTAAGTCAAATAAAGTCAAACAAGGTCAAATAGGGTGCTCAGTCAACTAGGGTTGTGTCCTACATGTCTAGGGCTACCCAAAAATATAATTTGTTTTAGAAAAACACAAAAACCAATCCTTTGTGGCATTTCACCAAACACTGTAATTAGAACACAGATACGTGTCCGATACGGACACCAAACCAATCCTAAATCTCACCAAACTTAGCCTACAGTTCCATGGTACCTAGATGCATCCATTTATGAAGAAAAATCAGGGTATTAACTAGGTTTATGGGTATTTACCTATTTGAGTGAAAACTCAAGAAAACACCAAGTAGGGGGGTGTCCTCTTCTCTTGGTGATGCCCAAAGCTCCACAAATTCTTGATAGCAGGCTCTAACTAGTATCCTCTAGTGTAGGGGAGTCCAATGCAAGAAACTAGAGGTGATTTGGATAAAAAATGATCAAGTTATCAAGGTTTGAAGAAAAGGGAATTTTGTAGGACTTAATTCATGTAAAATGGTCATGAATGAATACAATGGGTTAATATAGGATGGTGGCTGCTAGGGGGGTGCCCTATGGCCGGCCATGGCAAGGGGGGGTGTCCTTGACCTTCCTTCAAGGAGAAAGCAAAGACTTTGGTGAAAAAGGGTGAGATATTTTGAGGGTTTCAAGCAAAATATCCATAAAGTAATATCTAGATATTTTCATTGCTTTAACCCATGACCAATTATCCATCCTAAAGCTTCTAGGTTAGTAGCTAACCTCTAGATTAGGGTAGGATAGGTTAGGGACTAATCATGGTACTTAACCATGATTAAATAATATTAAAAATCACATAATCTCAAATAAAGTCTAGTAAATTACCAAAATACCCTTTTTGCCAAAAGTCACTAATTTGATGTTCTAAGACTATGGCTAAGCTCACATGGTCATGGCAACTTCTAGGTTAAGGAAAACTAGGGTTTACACTAAGTTATACTAACAAAATCACAAAGTCATAAGTCATGACTTAGCATGACTTAGAAAATGGTTCTAATTACACTAAAAATCACCATAATTCATATTATGCCTAAAACACAATTAATAAATAATAAAAATAATAAATTTTCAAAAATACCCTAATTTCAAAAAATAGGGTGTTACATATACCTTGCATTGTGCTCACAAGTAACTAGTTTAGTTATTTTATTCTACTTAATTTACCGAATTTGTTCCCAAAATACTTTGAGGTGTAGTTTATTGTTTGGTGAATTATTTCAATTAATTAATTAAGACTTTTAGGTAGATATTCTCTTGTATGTCTTGTTGGTTGACTTAGTTTTGTAGATGATATAACATAATTGTGTTATGGATTAGTGACAGTATAGAAATTATACTAACATTGATGTTGCGGCGCAGACTGGAGTTGGCTATGTACTTGTATCCTAAAAAGTGGTATCTGATCGTAACACGAGGATACATACTTAATCATCTACAAGTGTCCAATGAGGAAGGTCCAAAATGGCATGCATTACCTCTTCCACTACTTATCATTCACCAACAGTGCCTCAGGGGATAAGCACAGAGGTTGCCAATCATGTCCATTCACAAGACTTTGCAAGGCATATTGCAACTATGCTAAGTTCTACAGACTGACTGTCCGTCCAGGTTAATGTGGGGTCAAGCATTTTTTAGGGACTACCTTTCCTTCAGATTGGGTAGGGGTCACCCTACCGAGGGTTGATTGCATGTGGGCTCCACCTGCTAATGTCCGTTACACGCTTCTCAATGCTCGCAACCAAGGTATGGCCATGCTTGGGTTTCGAAATCTGGGTCTTGGCAAAGGAAAGTTTTTTCCTTCCTGTGTTTGGATGCCAAAGGAAATGAGTATTAAGGAAGTTGATTTCCAAGAGGGGGAAGGGGAGGGGGGAATGGTTCCCTCCACCCACATAAGGATGCATTTTCCTTCTCTAAGGTCTCATTTGGTTCGCGGAATGGAAAGGAAATCAATTCTTTGGTATTTTCTTTCCTTTGAGAAATTACAATTCTCAGTTCTCATCAATTTTTCGTTTTGGTGTTTGGAAATGTCAAGAAAATTGGCAGGAAAAATAAATACGTTAAGGTGGAAAAGTGAATCCTTACTTGGATGGATGAAATCATTTTTTCTCCCTAATTTCATTTCCAATGAAAAATTACTTTTTTTCTCATCAATTCCTTTGGCATCCAAACATAGGAAAGTAATGACTTTTCTTTTCCAACTCAATGATTCCGCGAACCAAACGAGGCCTAAGAATTCATTTTTTACTTCCAAATTTCTTGACTTTTTCAAATACCAAAAAAAAATTAGTTGGATTTATAATTTAAAAAATAGAGCAAAGAATCAAATTCTTTTTCTTTTAGCGAACCAAACGAGACATAAAAGAGTTTTCTCGTACGTCTAATACTTTCAACAACAAAAAATTTTGACCCTAAAGTATTTTTGTTCGCTTATTAGGCTACACTGCTTCGATATGGCAGGTTGGTCATAAATACCCATATCTTGAGCTGGAGGGGACAACTTCAACCTTAGGCCTTGTTTGGTTCACGGAATGGAAGGGAAAGAAAATCAATTCCTTAGCATTTATTTTCCTTTGGGAAATTAAAATTTCTATTGATTTTGTTTTTCGATGTTTGGAAATGTCAAATAATTTGGAAAGAAAAGTGAATACTTAATGTGGGAAAATGATTCCTTGCTTGAATGGATGGAATCAGTTTCCCTCCTAATTTTTCTTCCGTTAAGAATCACTTTCTTTTCCTCCTCAATTCCTTTGGCACCCAAACATAGGAAAATAATCACTTTCTTTTTCTAACCCTAAGATTCCGCGAACCAAACCAAGCCTTAGAGAAACAATTCTATAAGAGATAGCCAAGGGCGAGCCGCAGTGGGATGAGAGAGCGCAGCTGTGACCAAAGAAGAAGTCTACCAATTGTTTGGCCTATTTTATTATATTTGGTTTTCTTGGGTTAGACATAAGACTGATTGATTGCTCCTAGGGCCTCGTTTGGTTTGCGGAATGGAAGGGAAAGGAAATCAATTCCTTGGCATTTTCTTTTCTTTGAGAAATTATAGTTCCCATTTATTTTCTTTTTCGATGTTTGAAAATGCCAAGAAATTTGAAAAGAAAAGTGAATACTTCAATATGGGAAAGTGATTCCTTAATTGGAAGGATGGAATTGTTAGAAATTTTATTGTGCCCTTGAGATGAAGAACATAAATTAAATTGCGGAAGCGTACCTGAATCCATTGCTAGACTTGATGGATCTTAAAGCAAACGTCTCTTTATTGGGTTCGATCTTCCAACTTGCTACGACCCTTAATGACAAAGAAGAATCCGAATCCTTTGTCCCTCTCTTTCTGTTGATGGGGATGCAGAAGAGAAAAAGAAAAAACATCTCTTTTGGTGGCCGTATAAGTTGGGGACCATAACCCTAATGAACACATATATTTATATGTTTTGACATTTCTAATTTGGCCCCTCATCAAATTAGAATTATCTCCGGTATCTACACATTAATTCCATGACAATTATACCCTTAAGCCAATTTTCAAATAGACCACTTTAATTTGGCTTAATTATTTAGATAGCCTAAACACAATTAATTTTACATGTGTGGCCCCTTAATTATTGAATAATTCCAACATTCTTCTACTGGGCCACATATGTAACCTTATAATTGTGTTAACCTTAGTGAGCTCATAAATTGCTATCTTAATCCTTAGGATATATCCGGACAATCTCGTCCATTAACCATATCAACATAGGATCAAAGCGGCCTTCGTCATATATAGCGTAACTAAACCATCAATGGTCGCATATACCAATATAGCTAAACGACATATATCAGTCATGGATGCGTAGCAAGGAAATTACACGCAATGTGATCAATACATGTCTATTTCCAACTGGTCCTCCTTAACTTTAATGAGATCAATACTTTAACATAATGAAAACAGAATGAACTGAATTTGTAAACCCCCTAAAATTTCACTATATTTTTTTATATATTTGTTTTATGCGAATATTTATACAACAAGTGCGAGTACGTACATACGTGATATTTATTTATTTAGTTATTTTACAAAAATAGTTTATTTTAGGTTTCGTAAATATAGTAAATAGTTTTATTTTTGAAATACATAAAGAGTAAATAATTTGTATATAAATATTTTTTTCGCAAAAATTTAGTCAAATGTTTTATTTTCATTACTATAAAATGCCTTTTTATTTATACAAGTATATGTAATGATTTAAGAAATGATATTTTTCTCTTTTTATGTACTATACTGAAAAAATATGTTTTATGTAAAATATTAATTGCATGCGAGTACATGAAATTCAATTCATGTATATATTTTAAATTTTCAAAATTATTTTAGTAATTATTTTAATTTATTAAAAAGGTATTTCAAATAGTCAAATATTTATTGTAATTTTCAAAATTATTTAGTATTATTTTCAAAATTATTTATAAAAATTTATTTTGAATTTCTCTATTTCATTAAACTTATTATGGGTATTTAAATTTGAAATTTTCTTATTACTTTTAATATGCTTAATTTAAATATGGAAGTTATCAATATTAAATTTGGATTTGAATATATACAGATTTAATTCGAAATTGGATTGGATTTGGATTTGGATTGAATCGGTTTTAAATTGATTAAAATTTAAAAGTGAGATATCAAAAAGGGGTTTGCAACTATCATAATCCTTATCTAAATAATAGCTTCCAACTCCTATATAAGGAGAGGCTCATTATTCTCTGTTCCGTTAATTTTCTCCACCTACAAATGTGTTTGTGCATCGTGTCCGTGCACATCAAGCCATATCCATTCACTTCTTCTATTTTTCATCCAAATTGATTAATGTTCTCATTAAAGAAATTCTCTTTTCCCTTCCATCTATTTTCTCTTATCACAAATTCTTACTATCCTTTTACCGATCAACCAAGTCCGTCTATCCTAGTAGTCCTTAAATTTTGAGTACGAAAATTTTCAAAGGTGGGTAGATTTGTAACTCATCTTCCCGAAATTATTATTTTTTAAATTATATCTATATATTTTATTTCGTGTTTAAAAGTAATTTTCGTAGAAATTTTGTAAAAAATATTTTGTGATTACTTTTGTTACCAAAAACTAGTTTTAAATTAATTGTTTGAAATAATGTTTCTAAAAAATGTTCTCGAATTTTTTATTTGAAATATAAAATATGTTTTTATTATTTTTGGTCTTCTAAAAATTGGTTTTAAAAAAAATTGAGCGATAAAAGGTTTTTTTTCTATTTATTTTTAAATAAAGATTTGGAATTATAAAAGTAAGTTTTATAATATTTGATGACATTGAGTATTATTTTGATATGTTAATCAGTTATTTGATTATATTTGAATTTATTTAAATTATCTTGATGGTTATCAACTATACTTTAAATTATGTTGATAATTTAAATATTGTTTAAAATACTTACGATGACTAATTGGAGCATTATGATTTGTCTAATCTAGATTTGAAATATTATTTGATTAAATGATTTATTTATTATTTGATTTAAATTATTTTGATAAATATTAGATATTATTTTAAAGTTATTATGTTGAGTTTGATTTGGATTTGGATTCATATGATTTAAATTATTTGATAATATAGAATAATACTTAAAGTTATTATGGTGATCATTTAAAGGATTACAATCAAATTGATTTGTTTTTAAATAATTTATTTGATTTAAATTTATGGGAAGATTTATCCATTAGAAATTCGTATCCTATTGGAATCATATCTAGCATTAATTAGATCGTTTCTTATTTAAACCAATCCTATTCCTACCAAATTAGTTGGTAATCATAATCATCCTTATTGATTTAGTTCTAATCCTAATTTGCTAATTGCTAGCTATTATATATATCTAATCGAATCTATGAATAAAATCATCTTTCAAACCATCCTTGTCAAAATTTCTCTCTCTTTTTTTGTCATAAATTCAGCCTCAATTTTCAAAGGTTGTAGCAACTTCGAATGACCATAACTCCTAACTCCGGACTCCGTTTGACCTCCAGTTTTTTTTGCTGGAATTGTATTGAGGTATATTTTCTGAATATATATTTTATTTTCATAAATTCGGAACTTAATTTTCTAGAAAATTTGTGGAGTGTCAGTTGTCCGAAATCTGATACGTTTTAGTGTTTTTGAGATTCTGGGAGAACCAGGAATCAGAATCACGAACCGTTTGAAGTTTCGAAATGCTGACGGAAAAATACACATCATATATTTTTCTCAAAATTTTTCCAGAATATTTTATTTTTGGTTTTTATTTTAGAAGTTTTTCACATCATCTGAGTTCATCTTGTGTAGCCCTGTGACTATTCTATACCCAACGGGATTGTCGGTTTCACCAGCAAGGACCTCAGGCAAGACACCTTGCCATTTGCTGTTTATTTATTTTAGCTCATATTTCATGCATTATTTATTATTTTTTTATGCAAAATAAACTGTGATACATGACATAACCTGTTAGAACTTACTGTTCATTTATATTTTTTGCTATGTATTATTTTTCTTACACATTAAACCTAGATTTGAGGGACAACCTTGTGTGTTGCATTCATTGGCCTTGACACGTCGTACCACAAAGTTATGTGTCGCATGTAGAACACGGACGTGCGTGATTGGCTGGCCACCAATACGTACAAGCCGTGCGATAAGAATAACCGCTAATAGAGGTTGCATGCTTAGTTTGACTTAGCGGTTATAGAGGTTTTCTGTTGTGGATACAACATAGTAGGCATTGGGCGGGGAGGACAATTCCTTAGCGTATGGGCTTCGATGCACTTTTCCTTTTGTAACCCGTGAGCTCCGCCGGAGACGCGGGTCAGATTACCCATGATTACTGACGGCCACTGGCGTTCTGCGGAACGTTATGCTCTTACTGATTGGGCCTCTGGTGCCCCAAGGGGGGACTATGCCGATCCCATTTAGCCAGGGCCCATGCGTAAGAAAGATTGTTCTTAATTACATTTCACTTAGAACGGTTAGGTTACCTTATCCGTTAGGTATGAGTACTTTTGGTTTGGGTACTTGTATTTGACCGTGGCTTAGAACAATAACTTGTCGCAGATTAGTTCATCACATCTTGTCTTTGTTTGGTTGTAGGTGTGACTTACTACTTCGATGAGAAGGTATTGAACCTTGTTGGGGTCCGGATACCATATTGGATTTATAGCATGGAAAAATACATCACCGTGAATTAGTTTACCATCTCCTGTCCTTGT
The DNA here is from genome assembly GCA_029216955.1 of Iris pallida. Lineage (NCBI taxonomy): Eukaryota > Viridiplantae > Streptophyta > Magnoliopsida > Asparagales > Iridaceae > Iris > Iris pallida. Next base: position 7,720,154 of record JANAVB010025598.1, on the reverse strand, counting down.
TTGGTTGGGAGGATGGTAAGCTAGTTCAATAGGTGTGTATTGGACCATGTTACAATTCAATTGACTTATTTATTTGAGCAATATTTATTCAGTTTATATGGCATGATATTATGTGTCTTGTTACGTTCCTCTGAGGACCTGGTTATCTCGCCAGGTGTGTGCTCTTGCCTTTCGCAGGTGTTCTACACTACAAGAAAATAGGTCTTTTCCAACGTTTATTCCTCCGACATTTTTGTAAACGTTGGCTAAGTTAGCATATAACGACGTATTTAAAAAAACGTTGGTCATGACCGACATTTGTCTTTAAACGTCGCACAATATACCAATGTTTGTAAACAAACATTGATAATTACCTACGTTTTCCCTTAAACGTTGAGCAATATACCAACATTTTTAAACAAAGGTTGACAATTACCTTCATTTGTCTTTAAACGTCGAGAAATATACCAACATTTTTAAAACAAACATTGATAATTACTTGCGTTTTTCTTTAAACGTCGAGCAATATACCAATATCTGACAATTACCTGCGTTTGTCTTTAAACGTCGAGAAATATACCAACATTTTGAAAACAAACGTTGTTAATTACCTGCGTTTTTCTTTAAACGTCGAGCAATATACCAACGTTTTGTGAAGCATGTCACATATTTGGAAACCTTTTTCGACATTTCTTTGACTTTTTTTTGGGCATTTACACTTATTTGACGTGTGAAGGAATTTTTTTTTCTAATCCTACATAAATTAGGCAGATTTTGTTTATGGAAATTAAGGTGAACCATTGACTAAATTAAAAAAGTCTGCTTTATACATATAGCAAATGACCTCTAGCCTAGTGGTTAGGAGAGAAGCATGCGACCCGAGCCGGTCAGGAGTTCGAATCCCAGTGGGAGCGATTCCAGAAACAATTTATCTGGTTCCAAAAAATAAACCCAACAGTTTTTGAAAAAATTTGGCCATACAAAACCTAACGTTTGTTTAAAATGGTTAGGAAATCAAAATTCGACGTTTTTGGAAAAAGGTTGGGAAAACTCATCGTTTCAAAAAACGTTGGAAAGTTCTCTTTTGCGACATTTTTGTGAGAAACTGTTGGAAATATGGTAATCATTATAGAACAATTAATGGCGTTTATAAACGTCGTCTAAATCCTATGCCAACGTTTTGCGTAAATGTTGTAAATTGCCAACTAGAGCAACGACGACGTTTGCAAAAACCGTTGAACAAACGTCGGCAACGCCTATGCCAACGTTTTGCACAGTTTTGCCAACGCTAATAAAACGTTGGAAAAAATCATTTTTCTTGTAGTGTCTAGCCGTGACCATCTCTATTTCTTCGAGGATGATTGTGCTTGGATCGTCTTCGCTTCGCTCGCCAAATTCATTTCTTTTCTTATGTATTTTTCCTTTACTTGTTGGTAGTGGATTTGTCTCCGCCCAACATATTATATCAAGACAATTCATTATCATTATATGATATCTTTTTCATTTATTTGTGTGTATGAGATTAGTTATGGTTCTACTGCATTTTACAGCTTATGTATTCATACGAGGTTTTCATATATTGGAGTGTACTTCATATGTATACAGCTGACATGTCTACGTTCCTAGTCCTACGTATTTTGGGACTGGAGCGTTACAAAATTTCCATATATCTGATCAGATAAATATCCAAAATACTTTAATACATAAATGTGTCCAAAACCAAATAGCACCCAAATACATAAAATATAAACTCCCACTATATTGCCATATACTTGATTGAGATAACACCCATATGAGCAGTATGCTCATAAAAGACCCTGGGTGATAATATTTTTGTGAGCGGATCCGCTAAAATGGAGTTTGTCATAATGTGCTATATGGATACTTTAACCATTCTTAATTCTTTCCTTCACAACTAGAAACTTTATGTCAATATCCTTGACTTATACAAGTTTCTGTTGTTATTGGAATACATTACTGCTGATTTATTGTCACACCATAATTTAAGTGGTCTTTCAACACCGTACTGTAGGCGCAGCCTTGTGACAAAATTTCACAACCATATTCTATGAATAGATGCCCCACAACATGTTATAAACCTTGCTACCATGGTTGAAGAAATTATGAGTGCATGTTTGACACTAATCCAAAATATATCTCCATTAGTCAGTATAACCTGATGTGGATCTCCTACTGTGTTGGCATCCAACAAAATCAGAGTCGAAAATCTTATGATCTCCAGAATTATCCGATCTCCTACAAAGATCATATAATTTCTTATTCTCTATTAATTACTTAAGTAGTTTGGCTGCTACCCAATGATCCATCCATATTTGCTTAAATATCTGCCTAACATCCTAATATGTATGCAATATCCTGACGCGTACATACTTGAGCATACATTAGACTCTCTACAACTGATCATGAAGGAAAAATCTATTGTATTTTCTTACTTTCAAGGCTATTCTTTAGGGCACTGATTGAGACTGAACTTGTCTCCTTTAGCGACTGGGGTGTCACCTGGTTTGCATTCCTGCATGCCAAATCTTTTAAGCACTTTATCGATATAGCTCTTTTATGATAATCCAAGAATATCTCGAGAACGATCTTGGTGTATTTGAATTCCTAATACAAAAGAGACGTCACCAAGATCTTTCATCTCAAAGTTATTTGATAGAAATTTCTTAATGTCATGCAATATGCCTATATCATTTGTGGCAAGCAGTATGTCATTAACATACAAAACCAAAAAAAATAATTTTACTCCCACTGAATTTGTGATACACACAATCTTCAACAACGTTAACCTCAAAACCAAACGAGGTAACAACTTGGTAAAATTTATAGTACCACTGACGAGAAGCTTGCTTGAGTCCATAAATGGATTTTGTCAATTTGTAAACCATATTATTTTGATCTTTCGACACAAAGTTTTCTGGCTGCACCATATAAATAGTTTCGTCAATGTTACCATTGAGAAACGCCGTTTTGACATCCATTTGATGTAACTCAAGATCAAAATGTGCAACATGTGCTATGATTGTTTTAAAGGAGTTTTTCAAAGATATCGAAGAGAAAAACTCTTTAAAATCAATCCCAAAAATTTGAGTAAAGTCACTAGTTACAAGACATTCTTTATACCTCTCTACATGACCCTTCGAATCCTTCTTAGTTCTAAATGTCCATTTGCAATCAATGGATTTCATACCTTTTGGTAATGGGACAAGTTTTTAAACTTTATTGTCTTGCATGAACTTATACTCCTTATTTATTGTATCAATCCACTTTGAGAATTGAAACTTTCCATAGCCTGACAGAAGTTGATTAGATCATCTTCCAGTATCCACAGTCTTTCTCACGTTCCTAGAGAAATATGACAATATTATCCGAAATTATATTTCTCCTTTCTCTGGTGGACCATCTTAATATTACCGGTTCTTGAGGTTGTTGAGTTTGTTCCTTAGGAATAATTACCTTATCTTGAATGGGGTGCCGCTACGTTGTCGTTGTTAAGGTATCTCAACAACGAATTATAGAGATAATTCAACATTATCTTATTGAGACTCCGAATTCACTTCTTGATTATGACATGTATAGAATCCTGCACATCGTCAAAAGTGATAGTAGGAATCGTAATTGATTCCTTCTCAAAGACAATGATCCTGACTTTATTTCTCCCCCAAACTCAACATCCTCAAAAAATATTACACTTCTCGTTTCAAAAAAAAATTCTTAGTGTAGGATTGTATAATTATCAACCCCTTGATCTGTAGCATAACCAATAATGTAGCTACTTATAATTTAACTTTGGTCTATCTTTCCATTACACATTCAATATAAACATTAAAGTCTATAAAGTCAATGGAATCCAAATCTCATCAGACACAAATTGTTCAACTCTATTTCTAGAGAAGTGACCTAATGCTTATGTCATAATGAGGCCAAAATTTTTTTGTTAATTTTGCTTTTAGTACCACATGACTTCACTTGCAAGGTTTTATTATAAGATGCAATAGTTTCAACTGAATATAGGTTATCATAAACCTTAAGGGAACCGTTACCAATAATATTTAAATTTAAAGTTAGACTAAACTTATTGTTTTTAAATGAACAATGATAACCAGATTTGTCCATTAAGGAAACTGAAATTGAATTTCGTCTAAAAGATGGTACAATAAAAGTGTCTATCAAATCCAAATAATAATCGGTTCCTAAAAATAACCTAAAATGTCCTATTGTTTTCACTTCTACCGAATTGTCGTCACCCACATAGATGTATCTTTCACCATCAATTGACTTTCGGTAACTCAGGCAACCTTGCCTAGAACATTAATGTGGGTAGTCCCACCAGAATCTAACTACCATGAGTTTCTTGGTACTAAATCTAAATTAACCTCAGAACAGATCAAATTTAGAAATGTACTTTTTTTATACGCCATGCGTAGTACTTTGTACATTTCTTCCTTATGTGTTCTGTCATATCACAAAAGAACAACCCTTAGTTTTATATTGTTGTTTTTTTATCTAGACCCTTAGCAGCTACTGTATTCATTTTTTTTGCCCTTAAAGTTTATCCCATTAAACATGAAAATTAAAATCTTATTGGCAGATATTTTAACAACATTAACTGTAAAGAGAATAAAGCAACCCAAAATAAACATGCTCTAACAAATAACCAAAGCATAAAATATAGTCAAACAAATTCAAATAATGGTGAACCCCATCTCAAGATACCTAGTACATCATTAATATCAAGTCTTTGGACAGTGATATTAACTGCAAGTAGTATTCTTGGTGTAATGATCAAACGTTGACAATAAGTTATGTCAAATAATAAGTCTATCTTTGGATCGGGTTATTATTCACATGTAAACCGTATAATTGTCACACATTTATCACCACAAGTATGTGTACAATTCGGCCAAGTATTAACCTTCCTATTGGCCGGCTAATACTCGCATGAATTTACACACACAAATATCTAACATCCCTCATAGACTATCTACGCAAGAGAGGTCACTTTGGCGACATCTTGTTTCAATGGGTCTATTTAGAATATTAGACGACTATTGCTAGTCACAAAAGGCACCAATTTTTTTTTTTGAATGTTGACTAAATTTTACAAAATCGAATCATGTCCAAAACTTTATGTACATGCATAATTAAAATATTACAACTCAAATAAGATAATTATAAGCATGTGAATCTCTTTACATGATTCAAACATATATTCTTAATTTGACTAAACTGAGCATTGTCAACATAATAAAATTCACGTAATATTTTACTGAAGATATGGACCAATAGATTGCTTCAAATAACCCATAAAGATTATATTAAAATAATCTGCTGAAGATATGTACGTCAATAAATTACATCAAATATATGACTTAGAACATAATTTATTGGAAACTAAATTTATGCCAAACATAAAATTGTCTATATTTGATTTCAATTTGTCCTCCAATGATCAACTTAGATTGGAAAACACTCTAAATTGAGTAACACAAAATATCTATCAGCATAAGTAATTGGAATCTAATCGACATTCCATATTATCACATGTCCAGCAATAAGCATATTCATGCATATTTAATATAATGGAGAATTTCTACGGTCATTGTCACATGCGTCCATATCTAATATTTAAGCATGAACTGAGAGATCATTAATGTACATAAATTATGAATTCTATCAAGATTTTCTTAATATGGCGATCAAATCAACGAAGGATTGACAGCAAATCAATGTACTTGTAAGCAATGGAGAACCATGTATGTAAAAAATAAAATAAATAAATTATGATGTGCAAACATGTTGGAACATTTGTTTATGTACGAAAACAACTCAGAAGTAGAAGACAAGATCCCAATAGTTGTTCTCTTTATTGAGCAATCTAGTACAACACTAAGAAATATATAAATTATATTCCACCATAAATTATAACCCACCATGTGTAGTACTGCCAACAATTTTGATCAAACAACACAAACATAAGTGTCATCCTAGTCCATTAATTATGGATGTATCGTTTGGATACATGTCTAGCATGATCTGGCCGGAACAAAATTTTATTCGTGTATCAAGAAATCAGTTATTGAGAAACTGTAGATCTAATATTCGTGTATCATAAATATTATTTTATGAACCATTAGAACCCTAAATTAAAATTAGAATGAAGGATCTATAATTTCTGAACAATAACAAAAAATTGATTCTGAAACTTCAACCTCATAAATCAAACAGGAAGGCTCTGATACTACTTGTTAGAAATTTTATTGTGCCCTGTCGATTCATGAGATGAAGAACATAAATTAAATTACGGAAGCGTACCTGAATCCATTGCTAGACTTGATGGATCTTGAAGCGAACGTCTCTTTATTGGGTTCGATCTTCCAACTTGCTACGACCCTTAATGACAAAGAAGAATCCGAATCCTTTGTCCCTCTCTTTCTGTTGATGGGGATGCAGAAGAGAAAAAGAAAAAACCTCTCTTTTGGTGGCCGTATAAGTTGGGGACCATAACCCTAATGAACACATATATTTATATGTTTTGACATTTCTAATTTGGCCCCTCATCAAATTAGAATTATCTCCGGTATCTACACATTAATTCTATGACAATTATACCCTTAAGCCAATTTTTAAATAGACCACTTTAATTTGGCTTAATTATTTAGATAGCCTAAACACAATTAATTTTACATGTGTGGCCCCTTAATTATTGAATAATTCCAACAGGAATCACTTTCTCCCCTAATTTTTCTTCCATTGGAAATCACTTTCCTTTCCTCCTCAATTCCTTTGGCACCCAAACATAGGAAAGTAATCTCTTTCCTTTTCCAACCCGATGATCCCGCGAACCAAACGAGGCCTAGCTATTTATAGCGAAGAGGCAGGTGATGGACAGCCAACCGTGCCCATTTGTCGTAGTGTGTCACCCTCACTTTTTCCAGTTAGGGGTAAAATGGTAATTTTCCATTTTATATTATTTTTGGGAATTTTATTTCATGAATATTATTATTTAATTATTATAGGAGTCGGGTTCGAATTTCATCGCATTCCGAGTTAATTCGGGACCCCGGTGAATTTCGACTTGAGCTGTAATTAGCCTGTTAGCTAACCATGGCCCACCACACTAAAAATTAGGGTTTAAGAGTTTGGACTAGTTCCCCATGAGTAATTTAGTTTAATTATGATTTTTATTTATTTTTAGCAACTTCCTAAACCTAATTTGGAAATTGTTTAATATTAGGCTTAGGGAGGGGCAAACTTGTAATTTACAAGTGCCCCTCACACCCCCCACACCCCTTGGCCTCTATGACAGCCCCCCCCCCCCCCCCCCCCCCTCTCTTCCTTCTTCTCTAAGCAACACTCTTTCTCTCTCTCTTTCAATTCATTCTTCCCAAGCTTCCTTCCTTTCCAACTCCATTTTAGGTATACTTTTAATTCTTCACCTATTTCTCTTTTGCATTTAGTTCTTTCACATTAATGGAAGGATGATATTCTCTTCCATTGCCCACAAATTTGTAGCTTTTCCCTAGAAAATAGGTTAAGGATTTATTAGGATTAATCATTTTGAGAATGGTATATATATATATATATATATATATATATATATACATATATATATATATATATATATGTGTATTTATGTGTGTGTATTTATTTATGTATTTATGTGTTGTGGTAGAGGAGGGTGATTTTGTGTCATGGGATGGTGGTGTTGGGAGAGTGGTGGTGTGTGTGTTTATGTGTGTGTGTGTGTTTATATATATATATAT
>JANAVB010025598.1:7497459-7703078 GCA_029216955.1 Iris pallida | reverse complement strand
CCCCCCCCCCCCACCCCCCCCCCCCCCCCCCAGGCCTTTAAGCCTAATAAACCCCCCCCCCCCCCCCCCCTTTTACCTATGTGTATATATATATATATAGATAATATATATAATATTATATATGGTTGGAATATAGAGAAGAGTAGAAAAGATTATGGAATGAGAAGTTAGAAAAGAATTAGAGGTTAGAAGAAAGATAGGAAGAAGTTAGAAGAAAAGGGGAAAAAGCTAGAATAAAAAAAGGGAAAACCGAGTTAGAGGGCGAAACGGAGTTCGAGTATCCGATTGAGTTGAAACTTGGCGGGAGCATGAATACGTGATTTAGATTTTGTGGTAGGCTTCGGGTGGAATTCGGGGTCGTAGGGCGCCCGTATCGCACCGTATCGGTGCGTATCTTGAAATATTCAAGATTTTGACAACGGGCCGTACGTGGACCGAATGTCCACGTTACCTAGGTATTTTGGTAGATTATATGTATAGGCTAGTATCATACTACCCTAGGGAGATCGGGTCAAAATATCAAGCGTAGGTAGGCTAACTGGATAGTTGCCGAAGCTAGAATTTTACCCTTTTTAAGGGTAAAATAGGATATTGGCCTACGGCCAAGATATGAGTTTCGAAGTCCAAGATGGACTTGGATATGGATTGTAGAGGTTGTTAATAGTTAGAAATAGTCGCCTAGACCTAGTCTTGGCCCCGGTTGACCACGGTTGACTTTTTGGACCAAAAGTCAACTATGGGTCAACGCTTTACCCAAATTAGTCCCAATTTCCATTAGACTTTTGTAGTTGACCAAAAATCAACTATTAGTCACCATTGACCTAGGGTTGACCATGGTTGACCTAGAGTTGACCAGAGTTGACCAGAGTTGACCAGTTGACCAAAAGTCAACTGTAGGCCAACTCTTGATCCTGTTTGACTTTCTTCGACTTGTTTTGACCCGTGATGCCTGGTATGACCTAGGATTGACTTGGTTAGGCTTAGATTGACTTGATATAACTTGATTTGACCTAGATTGACTTGACAGGACTTAGTGTGACTCAGTGAGACCTAGTTTGACCTAGATTGCATATCATTCATTGTAAATCATTCCTAAACTTGTTTAAACCTAAATTAACTTACAGTATCTCATATTTAGGTCTTCTGATACCGCTCGGAGCATTGATATACCATACAGCTCAGGACAGCAGGTGAGTACATTCACTGATAGTTTTCATTGTCTTGATATCTGCTATATCCGATTCAGTCGTAGTGTCTTACTTGATTCTTGGTCACGATAGCTCACGAACTAGTACACATTGGATCATGACATGAGATGTTGTTCCTGGATTTCTGGGTATATGGGTACACTCCCTGTCTTGTTCCCTGTACTTGTATAGACACCGATTTCTAAGAGGATTTGCTACCCTCTTACGAAATCACGTGCCATGACGTGTCATGTCCAGATCCATTGTACTACTCGGGGATGGGGAATTATTAGGGGCTATGTGATCCAAGCCACCCTGTCACTATTCATGTGCTCGCGCCACTCTTCCCTCACGAAGGGTGTAGCGAGATCCCTTGCCTTGTGCTCGTTATCCAGGTTGGACGGCATGTCTCTCCGTTGAGGTCACCGCGGATTGCCGGGCCAAGTGGATAGCCTGTCCTGTCACTTATCCCAAGCCGATCACATATCGCTCTAATAATTCAAATCACATTTTATATTTACTTTGTCTTATCGTATATCCTGTTCTGTTCTACATTCAGTATTTTTTTACCATGTCATGATATACAGTTACTCACATGCTCTACTTGCCTTTACATTGTACCTTGATTGGAGACTAAGTTCTGCTCGGGAGAAGAGTTACAACCCCGGTCCTTGTTTGGTTTAAGGGTTGTAACTCGACTTCCGAACGGTTCCCAAGTCTTCATATATCTTTGTCTTGTAGTTCATTATGCTGTCTTTTATAGAATTTGTCAATTCACATGGAACTGCTGTTAGTGTTTGTACTTGCTCATTTTCCTGACAGGATACCGTTATGATATATTACAGATGATTCCGATGCGGACTGCTCGACCTATTATGGGCTCGAGTCAGATGGAGTAGCCTTAGATCGTGGCCTTATAGTGGAGCCACTAGATTTTGTACTTCCAGAGTAGTGTAGGCTAGCTAGGTTTGACTGGACTGCGATCCAGCTAGCTTATCAGACTGTAGTTCTATATTCTATTTTGATACTCTGGGATGTTGTATATATCTGGACTTGTATTAGACTGTGGACTTATTTTACTCTTCATCTATCATATGTCTTTCCTCTGAGCTATCTACCTTAGTTTTATTCTGTGATTGAGACTGCATTATTATGTCACCTCCATTCGGAGAGTATATATTGTACAGGTACATTTTAACTATTAGTCGTAGGTATTTACAGACGTTATATACAGCATTCTACCGCCGATTCTGCGGCGTAGGCTGGACGTACCCACGTGCTCGTGCCCCTCATAAGGGTGCGGGTCGTGACATAGTGGCTTTGGGTAGGTTGCCAATATTTGAGAGTTGTACAACATGTGGCTGGCAAGACATGTTATTTCTTAATTACCAAACACTCTGATCTTTATAATAGTTAATGTAAAAAAAATTCTTTCAACTTAGGAAGTATTTTACGATCACAAATTACTCAAGGGATCTAATTGGATAGCTAAAATTTGTTGAAAGTGACTTGAAAGTGCCACTTGTCCATTGAAAGTGACAGTTTCAATGTTTGGAAAAGTGTTGAAAGTAGAAATTCTTGATTGAAAGTTTGATTATTATTTTTCCCCTACAAGTGCTCATTTTGAGCTACAACAAAAAAGTGTGCAACTCGTTGCAAGTGGGAGGATTTGCTGCTAATTAACTCAATGTTGATTAATATATTTGGATTAATATATATATATCTAAATTAACACAAAAGTAGTATAGCTGCTGCTACTCCTCCAAGCTCTTCTCCAGCCCTTCGACCGCTCCACCACATCTTTCTAGTACTTCCTCATCGACGTCGCATAATCTGACAAGACGTGCCCTCCTGTAAGCCCCTGATTTTCAAAAAATTTTAAACTAGTGTTAATTAATTATTAAATGTCATTATTGGTTTTAAAATAATTTAATATGATTTTAGGAATTTTCTAGAATTTTTTAATGAATTTTAAATGAGTTTTAAATACAAAAAATATTATTTTGTAATTTATTTAAATGTTTTAATAGCATTTTGTAATTTTCTGAATTGTTTTAATAGTGTTTTGCAATTATTAGAATTGTTAGTATATCAATTTGTAATTTATTAGAATGTTTAAATGCTTTTGCAATTATTCTAATTGTTTTAAAGCCATCCTGCAATATTCCAAATGTTTGTGCAAATTTAAATTGCACAGTGCTCAGCGGGGGAGCTTTATGCAAATTAAATATTGCATTCCCTAAGGCGGTGGTGTGTTTTTGTAAATCTATATTTAAGGGGGGGTTTTCTGCAAAACCACAACCCGACCGCCGACTTCGGCCGTCATCTTCCTCGGCGATTAACGCCAAAACCCTAACCCTAACCCTAATCGAAACCCTAATCCGACCGACCCCAAATCCTATAAATAGCCCCCCGACTCGACCCTAACCCTAGACTTCATCACAGCCGCCCTAGCCACCGCTCTACACCCATCTTCCCCGACGAACGCCGCCGGAACCCTAGATCTAGGATTCCAGCCGCCCTAGGCCACGTCCCGACGAGCCACCACCACCAATCGACTCGCCGGAGCAAGGCGACTCAGCCCAAATTTTCTTCGACGACCTCGACGCCTCCTCCGCCCAGTCGCCACCCCGACAGCAGCCCCGACTTGGACACGTACGTGTCATCTACCCCCCGTGTCCTGTTGTATCTCGTCCTCATGCACATGACTCGCCTACACACGACAACCCTAATGGTAAGTGCGGACACGGCAAACGCGTGTCGTGCGTGTCGTAAATCAACCCGACACATGGACTCCTGTGTCCCTAACTGTCAGGACACAGGATTATTATTATTTTTTTATATGTATAAATAATTCAAACCTAAAATAAAACAAACCTAATCCTCCCCCTAACACAACTGTCGGGCTGACCTCCTGGCCAGCCCGACCTAGCCTAAACCCCCCCCCCTCCCCCCCCCCCCCCCCCCCCCCCCCCCCCCCCCCCCCGCGCGCAGCAGCTCGGGTTCGAGCTGTGCTGCTGTTGTTTCTTTTTCTTTCTTTTTCCTTTTCCTTTTCTTTTGAATTATATATATATGTATATTTATATATATATATGTATATACTTATATTTGTATATATATATATGTATTATTACATATACTGTTTTATGTATATACATATGTATATTTTCTATTTAGTACTCTATTTTATTATATTTGTGTATATATATTATATATTATTTCTTTATGTATATATATATGTATCTTCTATATATATACATATATGTTATGTGTATATATATATATATATGTATGCATAATTATTTTAGCCTAAGTAATTTATGTAATATTTACATATGTATATTTTAAATATATGTAGATATTACTTGTCATATTTTATGACTATTTTGTAAGTTTTCACATGGATAAAATATTAATATTTATTTTACATTTTTTTACCACTTTGTATTTTTGGATGTATTTAAATTACTGCAACCATTTGGTGTCCAAGCCTAGCATGGGTATTTGGGCTCAAATGTGTTTTCACACATTCAAGACCTGTACAAGTCATATTGGACTTGATTCATGGCCTTGGGTCCTGTATTTGAACTTTGGTTCAAATTATATACATGGACAAAATACGCAGATAATTAATTATTGTGTGCATTGTTGTTTTGATTTTCTAAAAATACTTAAAATATTGCTAAAATTATGGAAAAATAGTATTTAGATACTATGTTAAGTTAGCTAATTTAGTATAATTTTTGTAGTATTTAATTTACTGTTTTGCCACTAGTTTGGCATATGAAACCAAAACTCACTTTTTGTATACTTAGGAAAAACTGATTTTTATAAAATATTTGTACTGGTTAATAAATTCCAGAAAAATTATAATAAATTTCTATGGTTAACAAGGATCACTTTGATACTTTGCTTTAAGAAAAACTAGGCTTTTTGTCTATCTCTAAAATTGTTAGAACACAATGATCTTTGATTTATTTATTGATTAATTACGACGTGTAGCTTTTTGTGTTATTTGGAGTTTTAGTCGTGTTGAACCCCATCCCTCACTAGTGTAAAGACCCTAGAAAGTTAGTTAACATAGTGTGTCACCCCACATTGGTCTCCTATGCCAAGTCATCATTTTGGCTAGGTGCCCAATCACAAGTCGTGTTTCACCAATTAGTGTCCTAGTGTTTTAGCTTAGTGTAAAAGCTAAGTTTATGCATTTATTTCTACAGTGACGAGTTACTGGACATCCATAGCATTGTTATCGTAGCTTGTTTTGTTTTGCTTTGCTAGAGGCAAGTACTTTCTACGAACTTTACATATTGTCACATAAATGAACTGTAAACCCCACCATGTTAAATGCTGATCCTTGGGGTAGCAAGTTAGATCTCTACATATTGTACTTTCAGTTACTACCATGCTTAGAACAGTCTTGATGCATCTTTCACATGATTAGAATATGGGTTATGGGAAAACTGATAGTAGAGTACGTGATCATACCCCCTCTTCAGTACCGAGCAAAGTTACATTTTATATGATACTGCGCCGTAGGCCTTACTCTCCAAGCTGTATTTGTACGTGCATACATATATCACCTTTACACTTGTACGTATGTATATTTTATTTACATTGTGCCTCAGTATATTGTACACCTATTGACCGATCACGTACCTGCTACAGTTTTAAATATTACATATACATCTGTCTCTATGATATATGTGTCCTTGCCATGATAGACTGTGTGATGCCATGCTTTACAGTTATTCCTCTCATGTTCATTTCCATGTTTCTATGCTAGTTTGCTAGATTTAGTACTTGCTCCCGTCCTGACAGGATAACGTTGTAGGTATACTTACTGAGGAGGAGTTGCTCTGTGATTCGTATTATGGAGTCACTGCCGAGGACCCGGTTTTGCCATACGAGGATGTTCCTGCGGGGAGACTCGTCTAGTTTGCTTAGCTGCTTGGGATACTTAGTGTAGTCATGTATTAGATTATATCATTTTGTAACTGGACATGTATCCAGTTTTATATTTCAGTTTACTTGTACTTGGATATTTTACTATATACGACGACTTTTGTGTTTGGAGCATTTATGATTCTTCTTCACTTATAGAACTGTTAGCACATTTCGTCTTATCTTGTTATCTCTAGAACAGCTTACTGCGCTTTATCTTAAGCGTAGGCTGAACATGGCTCGGCCCGGCCCAATAATTTGGATAACGGGTCGTGATATGTTTTTTTGGCGGCCCATGCAGGTCCTGACTAAACTGTTTGGTTACGTTATTGTACCAAGCATGCCTGCAATTAGGAACTTAAGGTAATTAGACAACATTAGGAAAGACGCTTAGAACACTTAGAGGAATGCTAGGATTGTAACATAGGAAATACATCACATGTTTGCTATTATAATTAGATTTTCTTGCATATGATTGCTTGCTTTAAATAAGTCCTTATAAGTCTTTTTATGTGTAATTTAGATGGTGCTTACTCGTTCGTCCCAGTATGTTACTCCCGAGAACGGGGCCCTCCATATCCAGTCAGCTGACCAGTTGACTGATACACCTCCACCTACCACATTTCCCCACTCCACAGATCCACAGACCCAGATACCACCTTCCACATCCCAGGCCCGGCAGGACCCGATACTTCCACCACCCCCTATCACTATACCCACCCAGGCTTCCGTCACTCTCGACGGGACCCAGCTGCTCACACTGATCCAGGGGTTCCTAACGACCCATCAGGAGCAGACTACCCTACTCCGCCAGAGCATGGAGCGTTCTGAGGGACGTCCCGTGGTTCCACCACATGTAGAGCCACGGCAGAGAGCGGGGATGGTCAAGGACTTCATGGGTCTGAATCCCAAGGAGTTCTCAGGGACTGAGGGCATAGTAGTAGCTGATGACTGGCTAGATTCTGTAGAGAGAAAGCTTCTGGGGGTTAGGATGCCGGATGACCTTCAGGTCGAGGCAGCAGGATTTCTGCTGATAGACTTAGCAGGAGTCTGGTTCAGGAATGAGCCGTTGTTCGCGAGAGGTAGAGCCACCTGGGACCAGTTCAAGACCCAGTTCAAAAAGAAATTCTTCTCGACCACTGCTAGAGTAGCCATGGGGCTACGATTCCAGAACATCCAGCAGGGGAACCGTTCTGTTGATGACTATGCGGGAGAGTTTAGTCGCCTGAGCCGTTTTGCTCCTAGTCTGGTTGCTGATCCAGAGGAGATGACCCGTAGGTTTTGCCATGGTCTAGTTCCAGACATTGGCATTCTTATAGTGGCAAACGGTACGACTGACTATTACCAGAGCCTAGAGTTAGCCCGGAGCATTGAGGAGCGTCTTCTGTCTAGCAAGAGGCCGGCTTCTGTACACCATGAGGGACCGTCCAAGCGTCAGGCTTTCCAGCAGAGAGCGCCGACGCCACCCCCGCAGACTTACCATCCCCCTACACCGCATCGTCAGACCCCGCCAGTTAGAGCCCCGGGACCCCGATATCAGCAGCAGCAGCAGAAGGGAGCTATATGTTCTTTCTGCGGAAGACCAGGGCATGAATTCGTCGTCTGCAGGAAGAGGTTAGGGCAGTGTTTAGCTTGTGGGTCTGCCATCCATCAGATTCGGGACTGCCCAGTAGCCAAGGGACCCCAGGGGAAGACTTATAGCCTAGTCCTTGAGCCGGAGCCGGAACAGGTTTCGGGAGGTTAGTTTTGATCGTAGCCTTAGTCATTTGTTGCATTGCTTGCTATGTTAGAATATTGTAGGGTCTTCAATCCTTGTGAATTTCGAGGACAAAATTTTTCAAGGAGGGAAGACTTGTAAGCCCCTGATTTTCAAAAATTTTTAAACTAGTGTTAATTAATTATTAAATGTCATTATTGGTTTTAAAATAATTTAATATGATTTTAGGAATTTTCTAGAATTTTTTAATGAATTTTAAATGAGTTTTAAATACAAAAAATATCATTTTGTAATTTATTTAAATGTTTTAATAGCATTTTGTAATTTTCTGAATTGTTTAATAGTGTTTTGCAATTATTAGAATTGTTAGTATATCAATTTGTAATTTATTAGAATGTTTTAAATGCTTTTGCAATTATTCTAATTGTTTTAAAGCCATCCTGCAATATTCCAAATGTTTGTGCAAATTTAAATTGCACAGTGCTCAGCGGGGGAGCTTTATGCAAATTAAATATTGCATTCCCTAAGGCGGTGGTGTGTTTTGTAAATCTATATTTAAGGGGGATTTTCTGCAAAACCACCACCCGACCGCCGACTTCGGCCGTCATCTTCCTCGGCGATTAACGCCAAAACCCTAACCCTAACCCTAATCGAAACCCTAATCCGACCGACCCCAAACCCTATAAATAGCCCCCCGACTCGACCCTAACCCTAGACTTCATCACAGCCGCCCTAGCCACCGCTCTACACCCATCTTCCCCGACGAACGCCGCCGGAACACTAGATCTAGGATTCCAGCCGCCCTAGGCCACGTCCCGACGAGCCACCACCACCAATCGACTCGCCGGAGCAAGGCGACTCAGCCCAAATTTTCTCCGACGACCTCGACGCCTCCTCCGCCCAGTCGCCACCCCGACAGCAGCCCCGACTTGGACACGTACGTGTCATCTACCCCCCGTGTCCTGTTGTATCTCGTCCTCATGCACATGACTCGCCTACACACGACAACCCTAATGGTAAGTACGGACACGGCAAACGCGTGTCGTGCGTGTCGTAAATCAACCTGACACATGGACTCCTGTGTCCCTAACTGTCAGGACACAGGATTTTTTTTTTTTTTTTATATGTATAAATAATTCAAAACCTAAAATAAAACAAACCTAAACCCTCCCCCTAACACAACTGTCGGGCTAACCCCCTGGCCAGCCCGACCTAGCCTAACCCCCCCCCCCCCCCCGCGCGCAGCAGCTCGGGTTCGAGCTGTGCTGCTGTTGTTTCTTTTTCTTTTCTTTTTCCTTTTCCTTTTCTTTTGAATTATATATATATGTATATTATATATATATGTATATACTTATATTTGTATATATATATATGTATTATTACACATACTGTTTTATGTATATACATATGTATATTTTCTATTTAGTACTCTATTTTATTATATTTGTGTATATATATTATATATTATTTCTTATGTATATATATATGTATCTTCTATATATATACATATATGTTATGTGTATATATATATATATATATATATATATATATATATATATATATATATATATATATATATATATATATATATATATATGTATGCATAATTATTTTAGCCTAAGTAATTTATGTAATATTTACATATGTATATTTTAAATATATGTAGATATTACTTGTCATATTTTATGACTATTTTGTAAGTTTTCACATGGATAAAATATTAATATTTATTTTACATTTTTTTACCACTTTGTATTTTTGGATGTATTTAAATTACTGCAACCATTTGGTGTCCAAGCCTAGCATGGGTATTTGGGCTCAAATGTGTTTTCACACATTCAAGACCTGTACAAGTCATATTGGACTTGATTCATGGCATTGGGTCCTGTATTTGAACTTTGGTTCAAATTATATACATGGACAAAATACGCAGATAATTAATTATTGTGTGCATTGCTGTTTTGATTTTCTAAAAATACTTAAAGTATTGCTAAAATTATGGAAAAATAGTATTTAGATACTATGTTAAGTTAGCTAATTTAGTATAATTTTTGTAGTATTTAATTTACTGTTTTGCCACTAGTTTGGCATATGAAACCAAAACTCACTTTTTGTATACTTAGGAAAAACTGATTTTTATAAAATATTTGTACTGGTTAATAAATTCCAGAAAAATTATAATAAATTTCTATGGTTAACAAGGATCACTTTGATACTTTGCTTTAAGAAAAACTAGGCTTTTTGTCTATCTCTAAAATTGTTAGAACACAATAATCTTTTGATTTATTTATTGATTAATTACGACTTGTAGCTTTTTGTGTTATTTGGAGTTTTAGTCGTGTTGAACCCCATAGTGTAAAGACCCTAGAAAGTTAGTTAACATAGTGTGTCACCCCACATTGGTCTCCTATGCCAAGTCATTATTTTGGCTAGGTGCCCAATCACAAGTCGTGTTTCACCAATTAGTGTCCTAGTGTTTTAGCTTAGTGTAAAAGCTAAGTTTATGCATTTATTTCTACAGTGACGAGTTACTGGATATCCATAGCATTGTTATCGCAGCTTGTTTTGTTTTGCTTTGCTAGAGGCAAGTACTTTCTACGAACTTTATATATTGTCACATAAATGAACTGCAAACCCCACCATGTTAAATGCTGATCCTTGGGGTAGCAAGTTAGATCTCTACATGTTGTACTTTCAGTTACTACCATGCTTAGAACAATCTTGATGCATCTCTCACTTGATTAGAATATGGGTTATGGGGAAACTGATAGTAGAGTACGTGATCATACCCCCTCTTCAGTACCGAGCAAAGTTACATTTTATATGATACTGTGCCGTAGGCCTTACTCTCCAAGCTGTATTTGTACGTGCGTACATATATCGCCTTTACACTTGTACGTATGTATATTTTATTTACATTGTGCCTCAGTACATTGTACACCTATTGACCGATCACGTACCTGCTACAGTTTTAAACATTACATATACATCTGTCTCTATGACATATGTGTCCTTGCCATGATAGACTGTGTGATGCCATGCTTTACAGTTATTCCTCTCATGTTCATTTCCATGTTTCATATGCTAGTTTGCTAGATTTAGTACTTGCTCCCGTCCTGACAGGATAACGTTGTAGGTATACTTACTGAGGAGGAGTTGCTCTGTGATTCGTATTATGGAGTCACTGCCGAGGACCCGGTTTTGCCATACGAGGATGTTCCTGCGGGGAGACTCGTCTAGTTTGCTTAGCTGCTTGGGATACTTAGTGTAGTCATGTATTAGATTATATCATTTTGTAACTGGACATGTATCCAGTTTTACATTTCAGTTTACTTGTACTTGGATATTTTACTATATACGACGACTTTTGTGTTTGGAGCATTTATGATTCTTCTTCACTTATAGAACTGTTAGCACATTTCGTCTTATCTTGTTATCTCTAGAACAGCTTACTGCGCTTTATCTTAATCGTAGGCTGGACATGGCTCGGCCCGGCCCAACAATTTGGGTAACGGGTCGTGACACCTCCTCTCTCTCCTCCCTCGCCACCGCCATGTGCTTCTTCGTCCTCATTACCTCTGGCTCCAAGCTCCTCGGCACCCCTACCTACCTCGTATATGCCTACATCGGCATCCCGCCTCAGCCCATGCTCGTCGTGCTCGACACCAGTAGCGACGATGCCTAGATCTTTGCCTCTGGCTGCATCGCCTACCCGCTCTCCAGGTTCGTGTATACATCGAAGCGCTCCACCATATAGCTCCCCATCCCCTTCGGCTCCCCGCAATGCAGCCATATTCTCAACCCATCATAAACATTCTTGCATTACACTTCTTATTGCTAACCAAACATGGAATTTGCTAAAGAGGTTACTTGTATGGGACAAAATATTATGTATCTAAACACAATTTGAAACTCAAAAATGACATCATATGTAATGCATTACAAGTAGTTTAAAAATGACACTATTACAAGTAGTTTAAAAATGACACTTTCACACTTTCAAGGACTTTCATTGAGCCAAACATGTCCTATGCACTTCTTCATTTTAATCATCTTATTTTAATTCTATGATTTGTCGTCCATATATGGACTCCCTCCACATTTCTCTTTGATATCGAATTGGAATTACTTTTCATATATTGTACTTTTCGTTCTACTAATTCTAAGTATCTCTCCACACTTTTATTATAGAATATAACTATTCTCTACTCTCATTAACTAATACAATATCATTAGCAATCATACAACATATAAACTTCTCTTGGTAATCGTAAAAAATGTAAAGATTCTTTTAAATTCTTGATGTAAGCATATGATAATAATATTAAAAAATAATAATATTAATTTTAAAAGCAAATATTAAAAAATTTAATATCCTGTAGCTAATGTGGAAAGCTGCACGGACACCAGACAGGAACGACATGGTTCGAGCCGCCAATTGTACATATTGGTGTGGGTGAGTGAGTTATAATAAAAAATAAATATTTTGTCTTTCATCCCACTTATTAATATGAATTTGAACAAACATTTTATTTTTTTAATTTTGTTAGACATATATTCCATATTTTGTTAAGAAAAATATTTTCGTGACAAAATAAATATTTTTCATGACAAAAAGTGAAATATAAGTTTAGTAAAATTAAAAATTGAGATGCAAACATAAATTTAGGCTATTTATAAGGGCACATCCAAAGTTGATCGTGGCTAGTCCGAATTGGGGCTAGCCCAGGTTTGAGAGAAAATTACTCAGGATAGTCCAATTTTTTACTCTTTAGAATGTCCCAACCCATTGTCCCAACCCATCACCACCATATCCCCCCAAATCCAAATTTTTAGCTTCATTTCAACTTTTTAGTCTCTCTCTCTCTCTCTCTCTCTCTCTCTCTTCCAGAACCCTAGTTTTTTCTCATCTTCTTCTTCTCCTTCTTCTCCACCATTTCCATCCTCATCATCGCCATCAAAATTCTAGTTTTCTTCTCATCATCTTCTTCTTCTTCTCCACAATTTCCATCCTCACCATCTCCATCAAAAATTCTAGTTTTCTTCTCATTCCCAATTTCGATGGCACCCAAAGGCTCATAACAAACAATGTACAAACCTTAATACTTCCTTCCTCACAAAAAATGCATGAAAATAAACCCTAAAAATGTATATTTCACTTCATTATCAAGATGGAAATAAATCCTAACATATGTTTTTTCATTCGACAATTTTGACTTTAGGATTGCCAGAAATTGTGGCAGTCCTGATATGGACTTGTTGTACTTCAAGACTGCCACAATTTCTGACAGTCATCAATATTTCTAGGATGTCAGAAATTGTGGCAGTCCTGATATAAACTTGCTGTACAACAAGTCTATTTCTTCTACAACTAGTATTTCATCCAATATTTCTTCTATTAATGACGAAAATTGATTGATAGATTAATAGATTTGATATATTTGATAACCAAATTTTCTTTACAACTAGGATTTCATCCATAATTTTCACAAGTTGGGACCGCAATTTCAAAGTAAAAGTTCTATGATTCCCACAAGTTGATTTATTTTCTTTCTTCTTGTTCTTCTTATTCTTCTTTTATTCTTGTTATTCTTCCATGATGTCCAAAAAGAAAAGAAAAGAAAAGAAACTAGGGTTTGGAGAAAAGATGTGAGGAAGGAGACAAGATCTAAAAAACCAAAAAAATCGACTTATATACTTACATTTGGACTAGCCATGAGTAAATTTTTATGTGACAAACTTGTAAATAAACCAAAATCAGATTGAGGGTAATTCTGATCAACTTTGAATTTGCCCTTATAATTACCCTAAATTTATTGTCAAAAATTTCCTTAAAAAAAAAAAAATCTGGGTCCCACATGGATACAACTCACGTGACCCGGTTCCCACGTAATAAATCCCAATAGTCATTCACCGGCGGTGTCTCTAAGCACCCGCTCGCTCACAATGGCAGACGATTCCACCGAGGTCGAAAGCGTAGAAAACCCACAGCCTAACCCTAGCTCCGACGAGAAGTCCGCTCCGCCGCTGCCGCTACCTCCTTCGTCTTCCATGGCATCGCTCTCCCTCGGCATATGGCCGCCGAGCCAGCGCACCCGGGAGGCGGTTACGCAGCGGCTCGTCGAGATGGTCTCCTCCTCCTCCGTGCTCACCAAGCGCTACGGCGTCCTCCCCGCTGACGAGGCAGCCTCCGCCGCCAGATCCATCGAGGCCGCCGCCTTCGCCGCCGCGTCCGCCGCCGCTGGTGAGGACGGGAACTCGTCCTCCTCCATCGACGGCGGGCTGGAGATCCTGGAGAAGTACTCGAAGGAGATCAGCGCGAGGATGCTGGAGTCGGTCAAGTCCAGGAACCCGAAGCCGGATCCGGGATCGGAGCCGAAGCCGGCGGATTCGGAGAAGGTCAAGGTCGAGGACGCCGGATCCTAGTTTTCGACTGCTGCTGTTTCTTGAGCTTTCTCTATGGGTATAATTTCCTCTCTTCTTGGTTACTATTATTGTTATGTTCGAGTGTTATCTGGACGTGCTAATAGATATGAATGTTGTATGAGGTCATGTGTATGTTTTGTGGATCTTATGAGTGGTTCTTGCCGAAAAGATGGTATCTTTGATATTGATTTACTTGCTTTCTTTGATTGGAAAGGGAAGGAAATGAATTGGAGTTGTCATACTCGACGGAATCATAGAGAAATTGACAATGTTGGTATTTGGCATTAGGTAGATCATAAACGGTGAGATCATTTAATGGTACAATCTTAAATTGTTAGCTAAAAGATAGATATATACAATGTTGTTAAAGGCGCAGGTCAGGCACGTCTAGGCGTCCAAACGGCGGGAGACGATGTTTTACCGTCTAATCCAAAGGCAGACAAGTATCTTCTCTAGGAGACACCTAGACAGGAAAGGCGCCAAAAACGAGATTAGGCGAATGGGTAATTAAACGAGCCTAGGCGTACGCCTAGGTATGTTGGATGTTTTATGCAGCTTTTTGTACTTTTTTGGGTTTTTTTATAAGTTTTATGGACTTTTTTTTTTGGTTATTAAAGTTGCATGCTTAAGTTTTAAAGGCCTAAATAGAGTCTTTTGTAAGTTTTATGTTTTAACACTATAAGTTACTAACTAAATAAACATAAAAAGAGAGGAGAATATTGTGCGACGACGACGATAAGAGAGCAGTGACGTTCCTCTTGGCTATGCTCCTTTTATGGGCGTTTTTTTTTTTCTTTTTCTTCAATCAAAACCACCATTTTCAAAACGTTCATCTTCTTCAAGACCAACACCACCTTCACAGAGACTTTTGGATGAGGAAGAAGAGATGAAGGATGATCAGACATAAGAGAAAAATGATGAAAAAAAATCTATCGATGGATGAGGATGAAAATTTTCATTTTTGATAATGATATTGATGATAATTTTTAGGGTGATCTGATCTATTAGACTTAGAGAGTTAGATGATAAAGATGAATGATGGATGATTAAGCATAAGAATGATTCATTAAGTAATTTAGGAATGTTGAACATTCACTCGTTGATTACCCTATGTCTGTTTTTCCATTTGAATAATTTTTCTTCTATCATAATGACTTATATATGATGTTATTTTTAAACTTAATATTGTGTTCATATACTATTTTGTGATCTTATTAAATTATTTTATTATTTTCTATTGGCACTTTGGTATTGTTTTTGACTTTTTTTTAGTTTATTGTCTAAAAATTCAAGTTTGATGAGTTTTTAGGGATATATGACATATTTGGATAAGCTAACATGAGCTACAAAAGTGACAAAACGTGTTATGAAGGAAAATTTGAGAAGCTGGTCAGGTGGCGCTTTCTTCTCCGGACGAGACTTGGTGCGCCTAGGCACTCCCAGATGATGAGGCGAGGCAGCTCGTCTAGGGGTGCTTAGAGCTTTTTAAAACACTCACTATATATATCTACCCCCAACTAGCCATTAGGTTGACAACCGGTCATAAAAATGTTTGTCAATTCCTTTATGTAGTTTTAGAACGTGCCATAGCTTGATTGATTATAATAAATGTGAGTTCTTTGGATGTTTGACAAATCTGTTGTGGCAAATGGATACTTTATTTACTCATATTACCCGCTTGCATGTACGCAACAACAAATGTTTTTAGTTTTGCTTTATTCTGGTGCTAGTAGGGGTGATCTCACAGTTCAAATTGTTAATTTGTGCTAAACAACAAATTGTTTTACTTTCACTTAAAGATGGTAGCTTTCCTATAAACCTGTCTTTCTTCAAATGGAGATAACGCCGACTATGTATGTGAATCATATTTGGAATGTAAGGAAATGAATTGGAGTTGTCATACTCCGCAGAATGAGATAGAAATCGATATGTTGGTATTTAGCATTAGGTAGATCGTAAATAGTGAGATCTTTGGTATGGACAATGAGCTTAAATTGGCTGCCAAATGGTAGGTATACATACGGACCCCCAACTAGCCATCTAGGTTTATGCCTGATCGACAACCGGTCATAAAAATGTTGTGGAGTCTTTCATGGAGTTTTTAAAGCGCCATAGCTAACTCTATTCTAATGGAGTAAGGCTTGGGAGATGATAATAAATGGAGTTCTTTGGATGTTTGACAAATATGTGGTGTCAAATGCATAGTTTATTTATGGAGTTGGGTATTAGATTGTGTACCCGTTTGGAAGTATGCAACAAACAAATATTTTTGGTTTCACTTAAAATTCTGGTGTCCTGGGGTGATCTCACAGTTCAAAAAAATGTTTGGGCAGTTAATTTGTTAAAAAATTTAGTGTATTTCAGCAATAGTGAAGCTCGGTTTCTCTTTTGTCATTGTTTAAGTAGTGATTATGTAATGACAAGTTGTACATTTTTAAACATTAAATATCTTTATTTAGGTCTTAAATTTGCATTTTGACAATGGTAAATTTTTTATAGGTTCTCGTTCTGTAATTTGCCGTACAACAACAACAGAGCCTCTGATTTTATCCCAAATTTTTGGGCCCAACGAGATGAATCCTTATCTTTAGTTCGGCTATGATACGGGCCATCTCCTTTCTCACATTAGTAAAAAGTCGTATCCTTTTCCTTTAATCAATACATATTCTCTTAGGTCTATCCAAAACCTAGCAGCTTCTTTAGCTATCACTCACCGAACTGGTTCATCTGTTGGTCTTCTCTGTTGTATTTGGACCATTTAAAATGATCATCTCTTTTCATATCAATGCCATGTCCAACTTTTTAGAGACTCTTTTCTAATTCTCTGTTAATGGGTGTCGCTTGTCTCTCCTCTATCTCAACATTTTAATTTTAGCTACATTCATCTTCTAGACATGTTTCTTAATTGTACAACTCTTCGACCATAAGCATGGATGATCTTATTGACATTATAGAACATCCCAGTGTAAAGGGGGCCAATTAAAAGATGCACCTATAAAACTACTTTCTTTCTATGGTGGAATTTTATGAACATATATATATATATATATATATATATATATATATATATATATATATATATAATGTTTGAGAAGAAAATGAATTAGAGTTGATGTACCAGTAATGTTTGGAACAAAGGTTAAGGTGCATAAGTATCATCTGTCTACTCAAATTCATTTCCTATGGCACTGTTATAGACCCAGATAACTAGATTTGTACAGGAGATTGAATGATTGGATTTGACAGAGTGGAAGGTAACCGAGTGTGAGTTCTTTGGATGTCAATGAAATTATTGATGGCAAATTAGTATATAACAATACTTTAAAATTGGTGTCATATCATATCAGATCAATATACGCTCCAGAATAAGGGTCATATCTGAACACAGTTATCACCTTTAGCATATTTGTATCCATGAAACGTAGTTACCAGATGGATATGGCCCCGTGATACTTCAGTTACACTTGGAATCCTCGTGCCTTTGGAGTGACTCATAGTCTGTGAACTGGTGTATTCTAGTGACAACAAAGTAGGTTACTTATTTTTAAGCTCATACAATAAGGGACCACCCTCGAATTTGCTATAAAAAATTCTTTCATATCTACGACACATTAAGCCAAAGAGTGAAAAGGAACGGCAACACCAAGTTTGCACTCTTACAATTTAAAATTTTCATAAGGCATTATTAGTGTACTGCATCTTTACTATATTTTCTTTCATGAAATGGAGGATCAAATAGACATTAGACTGTACTAATTACATATTTTCTCATCGTTCTCCTTTTTCCCTGTGATACACAATCAGTTGTCATTTTGAGATTTCAATATTATACTTTTGTATTATGCAAAAAAACATGATTCATATAAAACTTCAATGTTCTAAAAATCGCTACGCGGAGACGGTGCGCCGAGGGTCTGCCTAGCGCCTAGGGCGCCTAGGCGCCGAACTGTTTTTTTTATATGTATATATGTGGATATCACATATATATAAGTATATGCCATATGAGAACATAACTTGAAGTTGGCAAGTTGGTTAGCATGTTGTGTTTGAGTATGTTTGTTGGTGGTTGGGAGGTCCACAGTTCGAGTGTTGTGTTAATCAAAAAAAAATTCCTTTTCCTTCCCCTTCCCCTTTCTGTTTCCGTCCCTTCCTCTCACTCTCCTCCCTCTCCTCTGCCTCCCTCTCTCCTCTCCCTCTACCTCTCCCTTTCCCTTTCCTCTCCTCTCTCTCTCCTCTCCCGGCTCCACCATCACCGCCGCCTCCACATCACCACCGCCTCCGCCTCCACCACCCCACCGCCGCCTCCACCACCCCACCGCCGCCTCTACCACCACTGTAGACAGCAGCACCATCAGAGCCACTGCCACAACCACCGGTCCACCACCACCACCACCGTTAAGTGCGCGTGAGTGTGTGTGTGTGTTTTTTTTTTTTTGTGCATTTTCAAAGGCCGCCTAGGGGCGCCTAGCCCCGCCTAGAGGCGCCTAGGCCCGCCTAGAGGCGCCTAGGCCGGCCGACTAGGGCATTTTCGGTGCGGCCGGCGGCCCGCCTAGCGCCTAGGCGCCGCCTAGGCCGATTTTTAGAACACTGTAAAACTTAAATCTTATGTACACTATATTATGACATATATGTATTGAATTTGATGGAATATATGGATCAACTATCTTGGACCTACTCATAAAACTCTAGAAGGTGTTATTCAAATTTCAATTTCATCTTCTTCTTCCCTAACCGTACCCTGATTTTATTTCTTCTTCCCTAACCATGGCGTGCGCTACTCCCCGACTTGGCTGAATGTTGTTGTGGAGGAAGGGGGGGGGGGGGGGGGGGGGGGGGGGTTGCCATGTACGGTCCTTGTGATATATATTGGTTCCTTACTCGAATGATAGTTCTCCCATAATGAAGTTTTCTTTTTGAGAATAACCATTTATGAAGTTTATGACTTCATAACTATGTTGCATGGATAATCCTATAGAGGATTGTGTCTGTAGTTGTATTTGACACAAAGTTGTAAAGTCACTAGGGGGTAGTCAAATGAGCACCAAACGCCTAGCGTCTAATTCGGCCTAGACGCCGACTAATTCGACCTAAGCGCCCCATAACTGCTTAGGTGCCACCTAGATCCGACTTTTATAACAGTGATTTGACACAAACCTGACACGGCACTTAGATACTCATGTTGTATAGGGCTTGCCTATACCTATGCTCCAAAGATAGCGAAAACATGGTTGAAAATGATTTCGCATGGCTCTAATCATGCCAAACATATTTTTAAGATATGAGAAAGCAACATTTCTTTATATTATTTTGAATTCTAGTTACTACCAAATCTTGCATGAATAGAATATTATTAAAATTTTATGTGTAGATAAAAAAATTGTTTTCATGTGTATATATAACGTACCTGCATCCTGAATTTTTTAAAGGTCATATTCCAAACATGTATCGTGTCCGAACCCGTGTCTATGCAACCTAGCTTAAGAACTTCCAATTCTCGTGTTCTCTTCCTCACTAAAAATCCTAAGCCCTCGATAATCTTGTCATGGATCCAATACTCCTCAATTGTCAATTGTTCCATGGGTTCTTCAAAATGTGCAACCAATTCTGGATCAGAAACAACATCCTCTCCATCTTTGGTTCCCTCTGAAACAAAACTACCAGACAGGGTGACATAAGATCCTGGGAAGCACACTTGCCATCCAAGCATAAGCCAATCTTCTAGACTCCTGCATCTTGACAACTCAAAGGCTCGACCATCTTGAGAAACAAGAGCTTTCTCGTGACTTCTTCTCAAATCCCTTTTGGGGGCGTTTGGTTCAAGTTTTTGAGGCTTGGGAATGGGATTTGAATTCCTTACCCATGTTTGGTATGTTTAGGATTGGGAATGAGGAGGGAATAGGAGGGGGTTATGTGGGAAAGCTATTTCCATGGATGTGGGAAAGCTATTCCCAAGCTCCCCCTTGGGAATAGATTTGCTTTCCTAGGAATGGTGTTTGACTATTTTGTTTGGACGGTTATACCCTCTCTTTATTTTCAAATTTTCAACTCCTATCCCAAACATGTGAATCATCATGAAATTAGTGAAAGAGTATTAAAGTAAAACTAAATAAATTAAGATTCCTATCCATGTGTGAACCAAACATGAAAATAATTTTTTTAAAAATTTTGAACTACCTATTCCCAACCTAACCAAACATGGGTATGGGAATGTTGAATTCCTTTCCCATGGGAAAGGAATTGAAAATCTATTCCTAGGAATCCAAAAACTTGATCCAAACGAGCCTTTGGGTGCTAGGGAAGAGAATGCACATTTTATAAATAAATAAAATGAAGTAATTTGTTTATGTTTAGGACAAAAAAGTACGTTACAGTTTGCATCCATTGCACATGACCAGGATAAGTGAGTCAGGACACTAATGGAGGATAGTAAGTTTTAGAAGTCGTGATTTCAGGGAGTACAAGTGCCTATAAAAGATAGTTGGGGGTATTCAAGTGCAGAAGTAGGTATAGTTCAGGCAAAAGCAGGTATAATTGAGGGTATTTAAGTGCAAATTAGCCTATATTTCTTGCTGATGCCAGGAAGGTTGGATTAGGGGTTGGACGCATTATGTTGAGATTTAAGGAGATTTGTCCATTTAGAAATTCTTTCATTTAATTCTCATGGACCTAGTAGATCCTTGAATCTTGCACTAGAATGTGACTGCAAGTTGTATCTTCTCAAATTGAGGCTTTTCATTGAAGATATTTGGATATTTATAGTGGAACTATACACAAAGAAATGTCATTCTTGGCGGGAGAGCTAGCAGAAGCCAATGTTTTGCTAATTGCCTATGTTTTGCTAATTGCAATTTAAAAATATTCAAAGTAGGAGAATTTAGGAGCCTAAAGCTCTTTGACTGAAATTCATCTCTTGCACTTATTATGTCATTGTCATTTTGTTTAGTTTGAAATTCCTCTTTATTTATTTTTTTGGGAAAAAAAATACCTTCATCGACTCTAGAAGGATTGAATTCTTTTCAGTCCGACAGGAATATTGTTAATTCCGAAAATTTTGGTTCAAATGTATTCAAATCATATGTTCTCATGGTAGGGTATTTTTTATGGAAGAAACAAATTTAATTGGAAGGATTAAGGGTATTTATATTGTTTTTTCTTCCAGTTTGGGTGTATGTGTTCTTTTTGTATATGGCATTTTTTTTTGAAATGTCCGACGATATGTACGGAACTTTGTGCACGCTGTATTACATACTTTTTGGATCCACTGCTCCCAAATTTTACCATTATTATAATAAATGGAAGGAATAAAACGTTTCTGTGACTCAATCTATTGAGCTTCCGCCATCCAGTCAGGGTCTTATATTTTTCATTGGTAACCACAAGAGCCACCCGATATGAGAAAAAATTATCTAGGATCTATTACTCTAGATGAATACAATTCATGCAGATGTGCATAGTTGCTAGATTCTGTTTTTATTCCTAATGTAAGTTGCAATTTATCCTGGTTCGCGAGTGTAAACAAGTACTTTGTTTGTCACCATCGCCCACTACTGCTTGTCAAGTATTTGACAAGGGCCTATCTACACTCTGCAATGTGTTCAACTACAAGGGAATTTTGGTTGTCCGAGCATGTTTGACACGTTACCTATACCGAAATGATTAAAAGTGTGTTTTCAGTCTTACATGGTCGTCTAATATTGTCCTCTGATATTGGCTTTTGCTGGAGAATCTCACTGTAAAATTTTCTGTGTAGCTAACTGCTAAGGAGTTCATAATTTTTTAAAACAGAAAGACTTTTCCAGACAGTTTGAATTTCAAAAAGCTTTCTTTCTCATTTTATAAGTTCTAACTTCTTAGAGTTAGGTTGACAACAATTGGATCATGCGGATCTAATATGCTTCTTTTCCTCGAGGCCAATCCCAAGTATTTTTTTTTCTTCTTCTTCAATATCAACTGGCGTAATTGGAGTGAGATACCCAATTGAAGTATGACCAAGGGAGCAAGATTCGTGGTATCGGAATCGGTTTCAGACCTTTCTTATGAGTATCGAGATCGATGATATGGACAATATCGGCGGTTTCGGATCCGTATTGGAAAACAAGCAACTATTAATCCGTTATTAAATTTTTAGATGAAATATTTTATATATTTAAGGTATAATTTTAAGTTTTTTTTTTTAGTAATTTTGGAATTAAATAAAATTGTAGTCATTCTTGCCAATTGGGGTTTACCATAGATAAATTCTCTCTTTTATTTTTTTACATGTTTTTGCAGCCTTACTATACTATTATATCTTTGCTGATTGAATTTTTTTTTTTCATTCAATTTTTTTATCCAATTGACTGAAAAAAGAGATTTCCAATGTCGATATCGATTAATATAGGTCAATATTGGATCAAGATTCAGTTCTAGAGTCAAGTCGTAGTTCTCTAACGAGCAATAGAAAAAATTCCCGAGCATCCTCAGGGTTAAGTACTGATCCAACAATGATCTAAGCACCAAGTATTTTTTGACAGGCTCTAATATAATTAAGCATCTCTCGGAAAATATGAGTCCCAACTACCATTTCTCCTGCTCGTTGTCCGCGGGGACTATAGCTCCAAGTCGTGAATTGGTGGGTAGTTGGGGCTTATATCAGCTGCTTAACTTATTTTTTGTAA
The DNA here is from genome assembly GCA_029216955.1 of Iris pallida. NCBI lineage: Eukaryota > Viridiplantae > Streptophyta > Magnoliopsida > Asparagales > Iridaceae > Iris > Iris pallida. Next base: position 7,680,147 of record JANAVB010025598.1, on the reverse strand, counting down.
TTTTGGCAAAGCTTAGTTGTGCATGTTATTCTTTTGACTAGTGTTAAGGACTCTTGTGGTTATCAAGAAGAGGTATAAAATTCTGACTGGGTGGCAGAAAATCAGTGGATCGAACCACTGTGATGTATTATTCTTTCTATTTATTTGGTGGGAGTTTAGGGGACAATAAGTCCAACATGCATGCAATACTGCGTGCATAAAGTCCCGTGTGTATCGTCGGACATCTGGAAAAAAAAAAAAACTATTATTTGTCGGAACTTGAACATATGTACCCCCTAATTTCTTGAAAAAGAAGAAAAACATGAACACACAACTCTCTTTCCATCTACCAAGGAAACAAAGAAAAGAATAAGAATGACCGAAGCTACTTAACTTACATTTTTTGTAATTTTGGTTCTCCTACTCGTTGTCCGCGGGGGACTATAGCTCCAAGTCGTCAATTGGGGGGTAATTGGGGCTTATATCAGCTGCTTAACTTACATTTTTTTTGTAATTTTGGCAAAGCTTAGTTGTGCATGTTATTCTGTTGACTAGTGTTAGTATATAACACCTAAATACGCGTTACAGATTCAAATATATTACATTGTGTTTTAGCTTTCGTTCTCGACCGCATTTAAAAGGGATTCTTGTGGCTAACGAAAAGAGGTATAAGATCCTGGCTAAATGGCAAAAAATCAGTGGATCGAGCCACTCGGACGTATTATTCCTTCTATTTATTTGGTGGAAATTTAAGGGACAATGAGCCCAACATGCATGCAATACAGCGTGCATAAAGTCCTTTGCGTATCGCCGGACATCTGAAGAAAAAGAAGAAGAAGGAAAAACTATTATTTGCCGGAACTTGAACATATGTACCCCTAATTTTCGAAAAAGAAGAAAAACATGAACACACAACTCCCTTTCCATCTACCAAGGAAACAAAGAAAGGAATAAGAAAGACCCAAGCTTTAACCCAAGGGGTTGTTTGGATAGAAGTAAGTTTTTGAAAGTGTAAAAATGACACTTATAGAATGTTGAGTTGCAGTGCACTTGTAGCAAGTTGTACTTTTCAAAATGTGTTTAGATATAATACATTTCGTCTCCTGCAAGTGGAAGAAAAAAGAAATTTGTTGTTTGGATGGTTGTTGAAAGTGGAGAGAAAATGAGTTCGGTTGTTTGGATAGTTGTTGAAAGTGGATGATGGTTAGAGATATGGTGACCCTCGGTAGGCTTACCTCTAAATTTATTTGAATTGTTGGACAAAAATATAACAATATAAAATAAACTAATTAGCATAATTAAACTAATTACCATTATTAAAAATATGATATTTTCCATATTTCTATTATTATCATAATCAAAGACAACTAAATTAATTATCATTATTATCGTAATTTAATTAATTACCATAATGATCTCATTAATTATCCAAATGCGCCAATTTATCAAATGTTCCAAAGGAAGCCGGAGCAAAAAACACTCCTATGCTATTCAAATATTCCAGACAACGTCTCTTCCTCTCATCTTCGTTCCAGGTGATCCCCGTCTTTCTCCTCTTTGGTCATGGTCTCGTCGGCCACCTCCTCGGTCGCTTGGCTTTGATCCCGCCGGCGTCGGCCGAGACCGCAAGGACCACTTTGCTCCCGACATCGGCTCTAGATTTCGACATCGGCGGTCCAAAGATTGGTCTCATCGGCAATGGATCTTAGTGTCGGCGGCGAAGACGAAAAGCTGGGAGAGGATGTCGGCGATCGCATCATCTTCGCTCCCGGCCATAGCGTTGTCTCCACCTGCACTCCCACGACATCCTCTCCTCCTCCGACACCCCCTCCTCCTCCGGCCACTTCAGTCCTGGTTACGACTGTCGGTCACCAAGAGGTGGAAAGGAAACGAAAAAAAAAAAAAAAAAAAAAAAAAAAAATCCTTTCTGCCACTTTCTTCGAACTTTTGTTGAGGACTTTCCTAAAAAATTCTTGGATGTGGAAAGGGGAAACAAAAAGCAGGGGGACAGGAACTCTGTTCACTTTCTTATCGTTAAAAATCACTTTCCATGAGGTTCTTACCAAACAGCAGAACTATGGAGAGTTCTGTTGTATTTGAGAAAGTGCACCACTTTCCTTCCACTTTTTGCCATCCAAGCATGCCCTAATAGGAACTGAGGAGAGGAGAGGAGAGGAGAGCAGAAGGGCATAGTGTTTTGGTCTAGGGGTGAGCGATGGTTCAAACCGAACTGAATACATAAAATTCCAAATAATCGTAAATCATATTTCTCAAAACAAAAAATTGAACCGTTTTCATAAAAAAAAATGAACAAAATCGAATCGAATAAATTCGGTTCAATTTTGGTCGATTCAGTTTCATAGGCCAACGAGTCGGACCTTTACATTTTAGCAAATAAACCAATTTAAATAACAAATCTTAAAAAAAATTGACATTGTTGCATATATGAATTATTACAATTACAGGGAGTGAAATATATATATATATATATATATATATATATATATATATATATATATATATATATATATATGAGGAGGGATCCGCATTCCCTCATTTTTTGCATCTCCAAGCATTTCCATGTTAACAACCGTTGGATGTGCTTTAAGTCATCTAATCTTAACCGTTGGTAAATCAATGGTTAAGATTAGATGACTTAAAGCACCATCCAACGGTGTGAGTAGGGGGATGCTTGGGGATGCAAAAAGTGCGGGGTTGCCTATCCTTCCTCTATATATATATATATATATATATATATATATATATATATATATATATATATATATATTGATGATAGAGAGAGCGCTTAAAGAAACGATCAAGTGCCAACAGAGAATGAAAGAAGACAGTACCCTTAGATAGGATTAGTGAAAATATTAGTAACATATAAATTGAGGATAGTTTGATAAATGATTGAATCTAAATTGGTTTCATTTGTTTCGGTTACTCAATCAAAAATTGAACCGATATTTTAAATTTTCAAATCTCTAAGCCGAAAATCGAATCTATAAGCGAAAAATTGAACCGATTGTTATATTTCGGTTCGGTTTCCGGTTTCCGGTTTCCAGCCAATATATGCTCACCCTTACTTTGGTCCAGAGGAGTAGGGAGCAGGTGAGTACGAACCACCTCTCTTTCTGCACCATTTTTGTGTGCAAACTGTTTCTGTGCATGAGAGACTGGGACCAGACAAAGACCGCTGCTCCTTGGGTCCTTATTATGACTTTGTCCTCACCTTCATCTCTCCTTCAGTCTCCTATAACAACATATATTTAACGACCATGTCACATTGAACGTACTATTGCAGGTCACTGGCGGCAGGCTCCACATAAATATGGGCAAATGGATTTTGGGCACGTTTGCTCGCGGTCACGTCGACGGGCAGAGGGTAAAAAATAGTTTTTCTATATTTAGTTTAAAGAGAAAGAGAGTGTAATGACTTACTCAGAAAGAGAGTGTAATGACTTACTCTTGATGATTTGGCCTTGCTTTTGCCTAGCAGGTAGAGGAGGTGAGAGAGTAAGAGGCTATGTTGATCATTTGGCACGAGGAAGCCATCATGGCCACCTCTAGGACTTATTTTGGTTGTAATTTATTGGACGCGTGCGAAAGCGTTTGTCAACCCATCTAATCAAAACCAACTCACGTCTAACGGACACTAAGAACAAGATAAAAACAAGTATATGGCGGTGACGTACGTCACATAGACAAATTTTAACCTTTAACAACTCAGATGAAATTACAATATTGACAGAACTCACGTTGAACCCTTTACCCTAATAAGTTCAACCCCCTCACCACCCTCAAGAAAAAAAATAGAAGATTACAATTGAGATCACTCACCAACCCATAGCAATCTCCCTAACCGAAGTTGACGACTCCTCGATTAGATCTTCTTCTTCTTTCTGTCTTGGATGGCGAAGTCCTAAAAGCAAAGTACGTACTTTCTCTTAGATTTTTTTGTGGACGAGTACCCCGAATCTTCACTTCGTGCCTCCACCCTCACCTCATATAAATAAGATGAAAAACTTCATTTTAGGGTTAGAAAATCCTAAAAGTAGTCCACCATCATATCTGGTCGTCCACCAACAATCAACGGTGTAGATTATATCCCATCACCAATTACAGACGTCCAAATATGGTCAAATTAAATATTTGATACAAATTTGTAAATCTAATTAAATTAGATATTTAATGTAGGTTTTCAAATCATATCAAATTAAGCATTTTACCATATTTGGGCTCCAAAATTTTCTCTTACCAAATCCAAACTGGACTCCAACAATCTCCTCCTCCATAGTCTATTCTTACCACGTCCATATCATCTCTGAGTAAAAAAAAAAATTCTACCACAAACCTCATATTTACCATGTCTACATTACCTTTAAGTAAACGTGTCGATTCACTCTCTCAACTTATCATCTGTACCTAGAACCAAGGTGCGCTAAAGATGTTAAGTCCACAAAAATCGCAAGTTCATGACAAATGAGCCAACAAAGTTCTTTATTTCTTTCTTAAAAAAAGGAGAAAAAGGACTACATTGCAGAAGAAGCAAAACAAATAGCATGCGCCAACACAGCCATGCGCCCAAACAGGGCATGCACCCAAAGTCTCTACTATCCATGCTTACTGTTCAAAGTATTCCAAAACTTTTCTAAAGTTTTAAAACTTTGAAGGAGGTTTTGTAGAAGCATAAAATTTCAAGCACATCGGGGGACCGAAGTTTCTATGCGCCACAAACATCCTGCGCCGAAAACGTAAGACAAATGTCAGCGCATCATTAAAAGACAGTAAAGACGAAGCACACGAAGTGAACATTATTTATATGAAAATCTATTACATGGTCTTCATTACATTAAAAGTCCACTACAATAGTCCGGCTATGCGCATCACTCTAACGTCTCAGCATAGGCACATCTTTTCCTCGTCGCGAGCGAATCACTTCCTTGTCAACGAGCGAATTACTTCCTCGTCAACGTACAGACGCGTCTGCCAAACTGTGGCACTTCCAGCATAACGAAAGTTGGGACACGACGACCCCAAACTTTGCATGCAACTTGACACTCAATGTTGTCTCGTAGAAGAAACTGCCAGTAAGGTACTTGGGCACGAACTGCTCTGTCCACAGATTACTCGACATATCTTAGTCTTCTGAAGAGTTCGTCATCAAAATCAAAGCTTCTTTGAACGAGTAGATCCATAAACCGCAGTGCAACATCTTGCCAAAGAGTAGGATCGGTCGAGTTCATTCTAAAAAAACCTCTCTAGTATTTATAGGCCAGGGTAACCTAAACCCATGCGCCAAGTGAAAGGTCTTCCTGAAGTTTGAAACGAACTTGTAACTAAAATGGCGAACATGCATGTATATAATGAGATTCAAATTAGTCTATGTCTTTTAAGTTATAAATAGCATGCAACTGCTTAATTACTTGAACCAATTAATTTGAGTAAGCATATTCATTGATGTCCATGGGCTTCTCTGTGACCAAAATGGCTCCAGCACTCATCGTCCCCTCGGAGCCGACTCCCTCCGGCAATCTCCCCCTCTCCTTCATTGACCATTTGGCACAGTACAGGATTCCTATGGTGCACGGTGTACGACCGCGGGCAGGAGCCGGCAAGAACGATAAGAGAAGCGCTGGCCAGGACGCTCGTGCCGTACTATCCTGTCGCAGGCCAGATTATTTCGGTCGACGGTAGGCTGCACGCGCGTGCACAGGAAAAAGCATCGTGTTCGTCGAGACGTCGGCGGAGTGCAGCCTGAGAGATGTCGGCTACCTTGACAGCGAACCGCTCATGATCCCCACGGACCAACTCCTGCCCACTCTCCCGCCAGGAACTGACGAGAATGATTTGCTCCTTGTGATGCAGGTGTATATATATATATAATATAATTATAAAGTAAAATCGTCATATTAATTAATTTGGCATGCAGCAAATACATAATGTGAGGAGTATCAAGAACATAAGTATATTTCTTAAAATCTTAAGGGACATGGTTACATTTTATATATATTTAGAAATTAAAATTTTATACTAGAAATTAATTTGTAAAGTTTTCGGCGGACAGCCGACAAGTTATTAAGTGGTTTAGTCCCATTAGCTAGCGGTGGTTGCAGATGAGTGTCACGTGTTAATTTTTTCCCCTCAGGTTACCCAATTCAAATGCGGTGGATTTTGTGTCGGTGCGGCATTCCATCATTCAGTATTCGACGGCATAGGAGCAGGTCAGTTCTTTGTAGCACTCGGCGAGTTGAGCAGAGGACTTGCGCAGCCTACAATCAAGCCGGTCTGGCACAGGAAAGCCATCTCTAGCACGCTCAATTTCCCTGCTGATCCTACATATATAGAAGACATCATTGAGCAACCAATACTCGACTTCGAACTCCATTACATGGATGTCCCGCTAGAAGTTATCAACCGAGCAAAGGAGGAGTTCTTCGAAGAGACAAACCAAACCTGTTCGGTACTGGATGTGTGATCGCGATGGTATGGAAGTGCAGGACGCGCGCGATCGGCCTGCAGCTCCGTGCCGAGGAGGAGGAGGATGAGCTGGTCATCTTCGCGGATACTCGCCGCCTGTATCTAAACGGGGACGATTGCGGATTGTACTACGGGAACTGTCTTGTGCCTCTTCTTATCAAGTCTCCAAGGGGGCAGATCGCTAATGTCGTCCCTCGTCGAGATTGTGAAGCGGATCAAACGAGGGAAATCAACTCTGCCAGCCCAAGCCGCGTAATTTCTGAAAGGAGAACTCGGTATGGCGAAGTCACTACCAAAATACACTCATTTAGCGACGGCTTTTTAGCGACGGAATTTTTCGTCGATATTAGCGACGGTTTCGTGGCCGCTCAGCGACTGATTTCCGACTACAAGCCTTTGCCATTTTATTTTAATTTTAGGGGGAGGAAAGGTCGCACATCCGTCGCTAGACTGTCGGTGTTATAGCGACGGATTTACCTTCGTCGCTACACAGTCGATTATTTGGCGGGAATTGTGTAGAAAATTGGCGGGACATTTTGCGACGACTTAGCGACGGAAACATCAGTCGGCGCTTATCAAAAAAGGCGACTGATGGGCGACGGCATATTACCAGTCGCTCGTCCGTCGCTATATGACGTTCCAGACTTTAAATAGAATGGCGGGGGGAACTTTTCGCATTCCTCCCAAATTCACTCTTCCTCTCTCTGCCGGTGTCGGCTTCGGTGATCGACGTCGGTGTCGTCGTCGGCGCGGCGTCCTCTCCTCTCTCTCTCCGAAGGTAACCCCTCTCTCTCTCTCTCTCGATCTCTCTCTCCTCTATCTCTCTCGCCTCTGGGTGTGTTATAGGGGCTGGACGGCGCGCTTGGGGCTGGGCCGTCGGGGCTTGGCGGCTGGCTTGGGTGGGGGCTGGGCGGTGGGCTTGGGGCGGAGGCGTCGGGGGCTGGGCGGGGGCTTGGGGCGGGAGGCGGGGGGGCTGGACGGGCTTGGGGCTGGGGCGTCGGGGGCTGGACGGGGGGTCGGGGTCTGGGCGGTGGGCTTGGGGCGGGGGCATCGGGGTCTGGGAGGTGGGCTTGGGGTTGGGGGGCGCGGGTGGGGGGGGGGGTCGGGGTCTGGGGGGGCTTGGGGTTGGGACGTCGGGGGCTGGGCGGCTGGCTTGGGTCGGGGTCTGGGCGGTGGGCTTGGGGCGGGGTGGGGCGTCGGGGTCTGGGAGGCGGGCTTGGGGTTGGGGCGTCGGGGCTGGGCGGCTTGGTTGGGTCGGGGTCTGGCGGTGGGCTTGGGGCGGGGGCGTCGGGGTCTGGGCGGTGCGTGGGCTTGGGGCGGCGCTGGGCGGGGCTGGGCTGCTGGCTTGGGGGGGGCATCGGGGGCTGGGCGGCTGGCTTGGGTCGGGGGCTGGGCGGTGGGCTTGGGGCGGCGGCGTCAGGCGCTTGGCGGCTGGCTTGGGGCGGGTGCGTCGGGGCTATTTGCAACCGACGCACACCCTAAGCATCTTCATATATATATGCAACCGAACTACTGGGCGGCGGGCTTGGGACGGCGGGCTTTGGTCGGGGGCGGCGGGTGGCTTTGCTTCTCAAATTCATCTGAGTTTTATATTGGCTAAATAATGTGTTATCCATATTGGGGTTCCATTAGTTGGTGGTGTTTGGATTAGTAAATGTGAATATATATGGGGTTTGGATTCATGGTGTATATGTTCACTGTCTCAAGGACAGTGCGAGTTCTATCAGTTGTGTGCTTCTGTATAGATGTATATATCTATACATCTAGCTGTGATATACATATGTGTATGTGACAATCTCAGTTAGCGACGGACTAGTTACCGGTTAGCGACGGATATTTCCAGCTCCGTTAATTGCATTAATCTACGGTACGACATGGTGATGGATATTCCCTGCAGCCATTCGACTGGCGAGGCAGAAACTATGTTGCCGTAGATAAAGTTGCCTGTCCTCCGACCCTCATCCCTCGGCAATGATGATACGACAACCTATCACTATATCTTATATAGTAGTAGATGATGTCTTAGTATTACATTAGTGAGTTCATCTTGATTCTGTTACGTACGTCCTTCAGATACTAGATACGATAAGGTTAACATATACTACACGATATGTATACAGAATATAGATGATTCACACTAATGTATGCTAGAATGAATCTTGGGTTGTGTTATGAGCCATCCGTTCTCACACTTAAAACACATAGGAATTAGTAGTGTGAGAGCGCCGGAGAGAGTAAGAGCGCCGGAGGGGGGAGGAGAGAGAGAGAGTAAATGGTACGACATGGTGAAGTAGTACTGTATTTTTGCTCCAGTTCCAGCTCCATTTGAACTACGGTACGACATGGTGATCCGGACATAGTACCTGCAGCCATTCGACTGGCGAGGCAGAAACTATGTAGCCGTAGATAAAGTTGACTATCTTCCGACCCTCATCCCTCGACAATGATGATACGACAACCTATCACTATATCTTATATAGTAGTAGATGATGTCTTAGTATTACATTATGTGAGTTCATCTTGATTCTGTTACGTTCTTCAGATACTAGATACGATAAGAACATATACTACACCATATGTACAGAACATAGATGATTCACACTAATGCATGCTTGAATGAATCTTGGGTTGTCTTCTGAGCCATCCGTTCTCACACTTGAAGATAAATCGAATTATAACGACGGATATTAGGTTACTCTTCAGGATAATTGATGTCTATTTTATATTAATTTGGTTTAGTCTATATGATTCTTGGATAATTGGCGTGCATTAAATTCGTATGTGCATATTTGGTCTATGTGATTCTTGGATAATTGGTGTGTATTATATATTGGTTTGGTTTATGCATATTTTTGTGAACAGGGAAAGTGCTCCATTTGTATTAGTCTACGGTACGACATGGTGATCAGGACATAGTCCCTGCAGCCATTCGACTGGCGAGGCAGAAACTATGTAGCCGTAGATAAAGTTGCCTGTCCTCCGACCCTCATCCCTCGGCAATGATGATACGACAACCTATCACTATATCTTATATAGTAGTAGATGATGTCTTAGTATTACATTAGTGAGTTCATCTTGATTCTGTTACGTCCTTCAGATACTATATACGATAAGAACATAGATGATTCACACTAATGTATGCTAGAATGAATCTTGGCTTGTGTTCTGAGCCATCCATTCTGATCAAGCATCTTCCTTCTCCTCTCCTCCACCATGGCTCTGGACCAATCTGCTCCTCCCTACTTCCCTTCTTTTTATTTGACTCTCTCAGCCACATATGATATCCAGCTCAAGTGTAGAGTCGGGGGAGAAGAAGTGGGCAGAAAGAGGAGGGGGAAGCAGCACAGCCGGCGGCATGACCCGGAGAAAGTACAGAGGTTTTCTTCAACAGCCGTAGGAGAACCTCTGTGCTTCCTCCGGGTCATGCTGCCGGCTGTGCTGCTTCTCCCTCCTCTTCCTGCCCACTTCTTCTTCCCCGACTCTACACTTAAGCTGGATGTCATATGTGGCTGAGAGAGTCAAATAAAAAGAAGGGAAGTAGGGAGGAGCAGATTGGTTCAGAGCCATGGTGGAGGAGAGGAGAAGGAAGATGCTTGATCAGAACGGATGGCTCAGAACACAAGCCAAGATTCATTCTAGCATACATTAGTGTGAATCATCTATGTTCTTATCGTATATAGTATCTGAAGGACGTAACAGAATCAAGATGAACTCACTAATGTATGCTAGAATGAATCTTGGGTTGTGTTCTGAGCCATTCGTTCCGATACTTGGCAATTAAGTCATTCGACTGGTGAGGCAGCAACTATAAGGCTACTTGCATGTTCTTCCAACTTTAAATTACAAGATTACTACATTTGGTTACATAAATCACTAACCTCATCGCGGCCAATGTTTACAGTCTTGGTCTCAACTGTCTTCGATTCTATGATCCCATGCTTTCGGAAAATAGACAACGCAGACTCCATGGAATAGAATGGCCTTACATGTAAATCATCTGTGATTATGTATCTTTTCCCTCCTTTCACAAACACGCCATCCTTGTTGCCTCCATGCAACCCCCTCCCACGCAATATCCTCATCCATTGCCTTACCACAGGGACATCGAGCGCCAATAACCGAACTGTACAGACGGTGAGTCTTGGTGTAGCACTCAAATGTGGGGTATCCGTAAATTCGTCGAGATTTTAAATCATCGACATTGAGTTTTAAACCCTCACGTAGCCTTTCTACTTCACTTCTAGGGTCGAGCAGCATCTTCTTGCAAGCTTCGGTCTTCAGATACTTAGTGTCAAGATTCTGGACGCTTTCGTAGAGCATGTCAACGCATCCTAGCGTCAATTTTCTGTCGAGTAAATTGACGCTAGGATGCGTTGACATGCTCTACAAAAGCGTCCAAATCTTGACACTAAGTATCTGGAGACCGAAGCTTGCAAGAAGATGCTGCTCGACCCTAGAAGTGAAGCAGAAAGGCTACGTGAGGGTTTAAAACTCAATGTCGATGATTTAAAACCTCGGCGAATTTACGGGTGCCCCACATTTGAGTGCTACACCAAGACTCACCGTGATGAGGTTAGTAATTTATTTAACCTAAGACATGGGATCATAGAATCGAAGACAGTTGAGACCAAGACTGTAAACATTATGTGAGTTCATCTTGATTCTGTTACATCCTTCAGATACTTGATACGATAAGAACATATACTACACTATATGTACAGAACGTAGATGATTCACACTAATGTATGCTAGAATGAATTTTGGGTTGTGTTCTGAGCTATTCGTTCCCATACTTGGCAATTAAGCATGTGAAATAGAACTGATTATGTTTAGTTTGTCTTACGATACAGATTTTCACATCCAAATTGAAATGGATCGTTATTTCGTTGTTCGTACATAGATGTACTAGCGGATCAACCTCCTGGACCGTAGGTACTTATAAGTATTGACCGTGTCGGATTAGTATCGATCTATCGTTTTGGTATGGACCGTATCGGTTGGTATTGGTCTTAGCGAATTGGTATTGTCCTATCTGATATGTATCGGCCGTATAGCCATTAAGTCATATTGGCCTTATCGATTTGGTATCGGTCATATCCGATAGGTATCGGCCGTGTTGGATTAGTATAGACTATTTCGGATTAGTATCGTGGAAGGTTTAGTAACAACTGTACTTGGATTTCTCTCTTCTAGAGCTAGATTACCATTGCAAGAGAGTCACGAGAGCGTAGATGGCCAGTTACAGAACATACATACTTCCTTTTCAATCTCGCTTTTCCTGATGGAAAAGGAAGTATGTATGTTACTGTAACTGGCCAATCACGATCTGGTGATTCTTTTGCAATGGTATTCTAGCTCGAGAAGAGAGAAATCCAAGTACAGTTGTTACTAAACCTTCCACGATACTAATCCGAAATAGTCTATACTAATCCAACACGGCCGATACCTATCGGATATGACCGATACCAAATCGATAAGACCAATATGAATCCTAGCTATTCGGCCGATACATGTACATATCGGATATAGGACGATACCAATTTGTTAAGGCCAATACCAATATGATACGTCATATACCAAACCGATAGACCGATACTAATCTTATACACTAGATACTAAGTACATCTGGCCTATACCAGCGGATCCACAAATTACTGCACGATAGGCCCAACGACTCCAGTTACATCCGGTTATTGGTGAGTACATGATTACATAGTAATTCTGTTAGTCTTGTGATACAGATTTTTACTCTCTCATGCTACCAACGTCACAACTTTTCCAGTGCTGCTCCCTCTAATGATGATGAACGCAAAAAACTAACGTCACAACTTTTATAACTTGAGTAAATTTCTTTACCCTATATGAAAATTTCTGTTGTCAGAAAGATGGCTCCTAGGACTCGTCGAGGTGGTACTGCTAGTCAAGGAAGGGGTCGAGGCAAAAAAACCCTTGGAGGTAGACACGGAGGAAGTCTCCGTCGTCAAACAAGAGCCGGTGACTGTTAAGGAGAAGGTGTTACCAAAGGTCGAGGTCAAAGAAGAACCGATGACCATCAGGGAAGAGATTTCTCCCAAGCTTGAAGCTAAGGAGGAGCCACCGTCAGAGAGTAGTAGCATCGGGACCGACCCTCCTATCCCTACAGAAGACCTCAACCAGATTGAGCCTTCGTATGCAAAGTGGCTGATAGAATGGTACATGCCTCAACGCAACTATCATCCCTGGCTGTGAGGATTTATCGTCTGACTTGTGGTCTTTGTTGAGGCCAAAGTCGATTTTCCTATGTGTTTTGGAATATTTGTGAAAATTTTGGAATATTTGTGCTATGATCGGTCGTCAGGATTGGATATTAGGTTACTGTAACTGGCCAACTCTTTCATATGTGCTTTGGAATATTTGTGAAAAATTTGGAATATTTGTGCTATGATCGGTCGTCAGGATTGGATATTAGGTTACTGTAACTGGCCAACTCTTTCCTATGTGCTTTGGAATATTTGTGAAAAATTTGGAATATTTGTGCAATGATCGGATTATAACGATGGATATTAGGTTACTCTACCGGATAATTGATGTCTATTTTATATTAATTTAGTTTGGTCTATATGATTCTTGGATAATTGGTGTGCATTAAATTCGTATGTGCATATTTGGTCTATGTGATTCTTGGATAATTGGTGTGCATAATATATTTGGTCTATGTGATTGTTGGATAATTGGTGTGCATTATATATTGGTTTGGTTTATGCAAATTTTTGCGAACAGCTAAAAAGCTGTAATTTTTTTCAAAATATTCTCAGTCAGCGACGGACTTGTGACCGTTTTGCGACGGATATCACCAGTTTCCGACTACTTTTCGACGGTTATGCCGTCGCTAACTGGATATTTGAAAATTTTTCCCAGTTGGCGACGGATGGTCGACGGACTATCCATCGGCATGATATATTGTTCGACGGAATAGCGACGACCTATCCGTCGCCCGTGTTCTGGAAATAACAAGAATTTCCAGAACAAGGTCGACGGTTAATCCGTCGCTATTCGGTCGATATATTTCGACGGCAAAGCGACGACTTATCCGTCGCCAAGTTGCTGGAAATGACATGAATTTCCAGGAGCTGGTCGACGGTATTTCCGTCAGAAAACCATCGCTAATCCGTCACTTGATATCGACGGTATCGACGGATTAGCGACGGAATGATACGATCTGATACGCATTTACGACGGTTTACCGACGGAAATTTACGTCGGTATTGTCTACACAGTTCAGTACTTAAAAGCTGAAGTGGACGACAGTCCGTCGGAAATGCGTCGCTAATGCTTCGTATTGTGACGTCGATTATCCGTCGCTATTCCGTCATGTGACGACAACTTAGCGACGGAAGGTTATTAGCGACGAGCTGATTGCCGACAGATTTTTTTGGCCAATATCCGTCGGCAATCGGTCGCTAATAGTAATTACCGTCGTCTTAGCGACGGATGTGGCCGTCGCTAAATCGATAAATTTTGGTAGTGAGTGGGACTACGCAATGTTGTTCGTGACAGACTAGAGGCGACTGGGTTTCTACGAAACCGACTACGGATGGGGGAAGCCGAGCAACGTCGTCCCGTTATTTCTAAACAGTGAAACTGCCGGTAGTTTTGCAATTCTCAATCCACCCGCACCTAAGAAAGGTGTCCGTCTGCGTTCATGTTGCGTTGTCAAGGAACACTTGAACGCCATCCTGGAAGAGATGAACGAGTATACATGCCATGCGTGCATGCATGTGTGAGCCCAAGGGCGGAGGAGCCATGAATTTAAGTTATCTTCGGCTAAGTCGAAGTCTAATTATGTATTACTATTTAGATGAAAATAAATCAAACAAATAGTTATAAAAATATTCTTTATCAAACAAAAAACACACAAAAATATATACCATCAAACTACTATGGACAACCCGATTGGGCATGGCTGCATGGGCTGAGGCCTAATAAAAAAAAAATTCCTTAGCCGGGCTATAGTCCGTGCCATCCCAACCTATCCTCTGCCCCTGGGATATATATATATATATATCGACTGATCATTATGTCCAAGTAACATATATAGTAAATGTTGGCTATATATATGGACTGCTATTTGTATCTTAAACCTTGTTATGTAATTTCTTCTTGAAGCATCAAAACTTTACTTTTCAATCTACTTTTGTTTTAAGATGTCCGACGTTACACACAGAATTTTGTGCACGCTGTATTACATGCCTTTTGGGTCCACTGTTCCAAACTGTCACGACCAGCACCCTAATTAGGGGCACGAGCACGTGGGAACGTCCAGCCTACGCCGCAGAATCGACGGTAGAATGCTGTATAGGTCGTCTACAATATACAACATTTAGACACAATATATAAACATGTCATCTCCGTACGGAGGTATATAAAGTCATAACTTAATCACAAGACATCTAATTAAGGAAGATAGAACGAAATATGATAAGATATGATAGAAAGATAAACTGGAAATAGATGCAAGATCACAACACAAGTTTAGAGTTCAAAACATAACACAAGATCCCAAAATATAAAGTATACAACAAGTTTCAAGTACTAGCTAGCTGGATCGCAGTCCAATCAAGCCTAACTAGTCTAAGTCTAAGCAGGCGGTGCGTCCTCAATGGGCACCGGCTCCACAGGGATGTCCATATAGTACTCACCATCTATACCAAACCCATAGAAGGTCGAACAGTCAGCCGCTATATCATCTGTAAACATCAACGGGGTTATCCTATCAGGATATGAGCAAGTACAAACGCTAACAGTAGTTCCATGTGAATTGACAAATTCTATAAGAGACAATTATAATGGAATACAAGATGAAATATCAAGACTGGAATATAAACAAGATATGTAAAACTAGATATCATGTCAGGGTATGAAATACTAGAATGTAGAATAGTACAAGAATATCTAATGTATAATATAAACATAAACGGTGCCTTGAGATATTAGAGCATTATGTGATCGGCTTATGTCAGGATCAGGCTGTTCCATTTGACCGGCTATGCACAAGAACAAGCACAAGTAAACCTAAAAATCAGGTCGGCCAAAATGGAAAGCTATGCACAAGTAGTATCAGGTCAGGCTACACCCTACGTGTGGGGAGGGTGGAGCTATGCACAAGTAGTAACAGGAATACAAGAGGGATATTGATCACATAATATAACGCCCCAGTCCCAAAATACGTAGGACTATGAACGTAGACATGCCAGCTGTATTCATACGAAGTACATAGGCTTCGTATGGATACATAAGCTGTAAAATGCAGTAAACCACAACTAACTAATCTCATCCACAACATGTAAGAATAAAAGATATATAATGATAATGAATTGTCTTGATACAATATGTTGGGCGGAGATAAATCCACTACCAACAAGTAAAGAAAAAATACATGAGAAAAGAAATAATTTTGGCGAGCGAAGCGAAGACGATCCAAGCGCAATCATCCTCGAAGGAATGGAGATGGTCACGGCTAAAGCTAGAACACCTGCGAAAGACAAGAGCACACACCTGACGAGATAACCAGGTCCTCAGAGGGACGTAACAAGACACATAATATCATGCCATATAAACTGAATAAATATTGCTCAAATAAATAAGAGAGGCATGCAATAGGGTACCTAACCGTACTATAGTAAATATGCAATAAAGAACAAACCTTTGACGCATGGGCCGGATCAGGAATATCAGGAATCAGGACCGTATCTCCCACTGGAGATAACCGACAATCAGGACCGTACCTCCCACTGGAGATAATCGACTGTCAGGACCGTACCTCCCATTGGAGATAACCGGCAATCAGAACAGTGCATATATGACCCATACATTAAGGAACTGTTCTTCCCACCCAATGCCTATTATGTTGTATCCACAATATAAATCCTCTATTAACCGCTAAGTCAAACTAAGCATGCAACCTCTATTAGCGGTTATTCCTTTCGCACGGCTTGTACGTACTGGTGGCCAGCCAATCATGCACGTCCGTGTTCTACATGCGACACACAACTTCGTGGTACAACGTGTCAAGGCCATGAATGCAACACACAAAGGAGGTCCCTTAAATCTAGGTTTAATGTGTAAGAAAAATAATACATAGCAGGAAATATAAATGAACAGTAAGTTCTAACAGGTTATGCCATGTATCACAGTTTATTTTGCATAAATAAAATAAATAATGCATGAAATATGAGCTAAAATAAATAAACAGCAAATGACAAGGTATCTTGCCTGGTAGGACGCTTGGTGTACTGCGATGATCAAGGTAGCACGAACTGCGACTTCGGTGTAATAACTACACAAGGGGACCTCTGTTGGCGGCACGGATGGTTCCATCGAGTCCAGGATGGTCAATTTAGCTAGGGTGGACATGAGGTAGTATGGAATTGGTAAAGGAATATGAAAGATGGGCTGAATCACGAGATGGAGAAAAATCGTAGGAAGTCAAATAATATATTTAGTTTGAAAAAATATTTTATAATACTTGAAATATAAATTTTTAGTCAAAATATGTTTTCAAACAAATACCCGAAAATCGAAAGTCATTTTTGGACGAACTCTAAGTTTGTAAAAATAACTTTATCAATGGAAAATATATCTTATTAATTAGAATAAATATTTGTATAAAATCAAAATAAATTAATTCGAGGCTAAAATCTTTAATTTTTCAAAATAAAATAGTTTGGACAAAACTCCTTGAAAATAGCTAGAACTATTATTAAATATATATATTTTTTGATTATATATAATATAAAACTATTGTTAATACCTAATTTATCTAGCATTACTACTACTACTACTACTACTACTACTAATAATAATAATAATAATAATAATAATAATAATAATAGTAATATTAACAGGGATAAAATTTTAATGAAAACAAAACGGAACAAGAACCAAAATAAAACAACACCTACTAAAAAATAAAATACAGTACATCTCTTAAAATATTATAACAATGGTAAAGTTATAATGAATATATAATAATAATATTAATAATAAATAAAAATAAAAATAATTTTGTTGACAAATTATCTAATGCCAGCTGACTGCTACCCCTTTTCCATCAAAAGCAAATAAACAACAAGTCCAAAAACCAAGAAACAACAAAATAATAAATAAATAAATAGAAACAATGAAGAAACAACAGAAGAGGGACTCTTCTTCTCTCTACATTAAAAAAACACAATTTTTTATAGGGAGAGAGAGAGATGGAAGCGGAATGGAGAGAGAGAAGAGTGGGTTTTACTGAGTTGCGTGAGAAAGAGGCGGCGGGGGGTCGGTGGTCCGGCGGAGGGAGAGGAAGCGGAGGAGTTGGGAGGCCGGGGATGTGGAAAGAAGAGTGTGGCGGAGAGAGCGGAGTTCGGGGAAGGCGGAGCCGGCGCGTGCGGCGCTGATGGCCGGACGGGTGCGGCGGAGTGGCGCGCTCGTCGTGAGGTTAAGGCGGACGGAGGCGCGCTGGGGTTGCGAGCGGCGCTCGGTGGTCGACGCGGACCGGGTGGTTCGGGACAGGGAGAGGCGGTCGGCGGATTAGCGAAGAAAGGGGGAAGCGGAGGCGGAGAAAAAAGGGTGGAGTCGCCGGTGGCGGCTAGGGTCGCTGGTGGCGGCTGGGGTCGCCGGATCTGGGCGACCCGACTCGACATGGAGACGAGCGGCGCGGAGGCTGTGCTCGCGGATCCGGCCGGCGGATGTCGGAGGGCGAAGGCTGGCGCTGGACGCGGTGGCTAGGGCACCGGCGACGGATCTTGGGGAACTCATCGGGCTCACGTGGTGGCCGGAGCGGAGGAACGGGCTCGCGGCGGTCGCGGGATCTGGATATGGCGAAAAGTCGACGGAAGGGGAAGGATGCGGCGGTGGCCGGAGGGAATCGGTGGTCCGGCGTGCTGAGGAGGTAAGGGTGGTGGTGTCGTGCTTTTGTTTTTCTTTACTTGCTATTGGTGATGTTGGTGGTCGCTGGTGGCGCAGCCGGGGTGGCACCGGCGGCGGACGTGGTAGTGGTAGTGGTGGATTTTGGTGATGGTTGGTGGCGACGGGGACATCGTCGTGGTGGCGACGGGTGTTTGCAGCCAGGTAGATGGGGGCATGATGACTGGCCACTGGCCCGAGAAGGCCAGGGCAGGCGGGGCTGGGTTCTTGTAGCACCCAGTTTTCTGAAATTAGGGTATTTTTGAAGATTTATTATTTTTATTATTAATTAATAGTATTTTAGTCATGATATGATTTTTGGCGATTATTAGTGTAATTAAAACCATTTTCTAAGTCATGACTTATGACTTTGTGACTTACTAGCAAAACCTTAGTGTAAACCCTAGTTTTCCTTAACCTAGAAGTTGCCATGACCATGTGAGCCTAGCCATAGGCTTAGAACATCAAATTAGTGATTTTTGCCAAAGGGTATTTTGGTAATTTACTAGACTTTATTTGAGATTATGTGATTTTTAATATTATTTATTTCTTGTTAAGTACCATGATTAGTCCCTAACCTATCTTACCCTAATCTAGAGGTTAGCTACTAACCTAGAAGCTTTAGGATGGATAATTAGTCAAGGGTTAAAGTAATGTAAATATCTTAGAATGCCTTTATGGATATTTTGCTTAAAACACTCAAAATATCAACCCATGGCACCAAAGTCTTTGCCTTCTCCATGAAGGAAAGCCAAAGACAGCCCCCCTTGCCATGGCCGGCCAAGGACCCCCCCTAGCAGCCACACCATTCTATATAACCCCATCACATTAATTCATGATTATTTTACATGAATTTAAACCTAGAAAAATCCCATTCCTTCAAGCCTCCACAACTTGGCCATTTTTGATCTAAATTCACTCTAGTCTTTTGCATTGGGACCCTACAACATCAAGGGTGCTAAGGAAGGTTAGCAATCCAGATTTCGTGAGCTTTGGGCATCACCAAGTGGAAGGAAGCACACCCCCTCTTTATTGATTTTCTATTGGAATTGCACAAATAGGTAAATGCCCTAAAACCTAGTTAATACCCTGATTTTTCTTCATAAATACATGCATATAGGTCTACCCTAACTATGGGTCAAGTTTGGTGAAATTTAGAGTTGGTTTGGTGTCCGTATCGGACACGTATCCTAGGCTATAAAACCTTGTTTGATGAAATGCCACAAAGGATTTGATTTTATTAAAATGTAAAACAAATTATATATTTTGGTAGCCCTTGGCATGCTGATCACGAAACACCATGACTGAGCACGTTTTCATGCTGTGTCCGTGTCCAAAATGGACACGAACTCACTGTACGAGCACACGCGCACGTGCCCTGCTACCACGCTCTTCGTGCTTACTGCACAGAGCACTAGGACACGTGAAATTTGACTTGGACAAGGAGGCAATGTCTGCGAGCATGCCCCCAAAGTTTCGTGTCGCATCGTGTCGTGTCGAGTGAGAAATCTCACTCGCACTGGACACACGCTGTCAGCACACACGCGCGCGAGGGGCCAACTTCGCGCGTGTTGTGTCGTGCGGACACGACACTTGGGCACCTCGTGGTGACACGAGCGTGTAGCCCTTCATGTGGCGAGCACGAGGACACGAGCATGAGATGTGTCGTGTCCTGTGTCACGAGCACGAGACGCTTGACCGCGTGCACGACGCGGTCTGAACGCGCGTATCAGTCGCATTTTCCACGACTGATACGGTCTTCGTATCGTGTCCTGGAGTGTCGTGGACACGTATCAGTGTGTGGGTCGTGTAGCCCTATATATGGGCTACACGTGTGCATGACCACGAGACGTGTCGTGTCTCGTGGTGTGTCCACGAGCGTGAGGAACGCATGCACGACGCTGTGTACGTGTGTGCGTATCAGATTTTACCCGATTTGGGTTTTGAGAGTTTGGACACATCAAATTGTATCGTGGTGTCGTGTCAGGCCCCCTAGACACTAGAGGACACTTGGGGCATCACTTACCAACCCTTGGGTTCGAACCTTAGTTGGGTTTTGGACATGAAAATAGGTTTACCCATGTTTCGAGTACACAGTGCACATACTCCAGATTTTAGGATATTTCCCAGTTTTCAAAAATGAGTTTCAAATTGATTTTTTGTTATATTTTATACATGTATTTGTATGTTTTTAGTATATGAATACGTAGTATATATGTATGTGGGTGTGTAGGTGAGATTTTAGGGTGTATACATGTATATACATGTGTATATACATGTATGTATATATGTAGGTGTGTGTGTGCATTTGTGTGTGTTGTGGGGACAGAATTCTGTTTCCAGAATTCTGGAACACCCCCCCTTCCTGTCCAGTTCTCTATCCCTCTCTCTTTCTCTCTCTCTCTCTCTCTCTCTCTCTCTCTTACTTTCTTCTCTCTCTATACATATATGTTTATATATATATATATATATATATATATATATATATATATATATATATATATATATATATATATATATATATATATATATAATTGTATTAGAATTATATATATTGTGTCTATATATAGATACCTAGGGTATATGGGAATTACATAGGCTATAGGCCTATGTGGTTATGTTTGTATGTGTATATATATATATATATATTTCTAAGGTTATGTATATATATGTGTGTATATATGTATATTATATAAAGATAGATACCTAAGTTATCTAGCCTATGGCCTAAGTTACTAGCCTATGGTATTAGGGGCTAACCCTAATTGACCTAATGACCAAAATCCTAACTAGTTGACCCTTGTTGACTAAGAGTTGACCAAAGTCAACCTTAGGTCAAATTGACCCAGTTAACCTAGAATTGACTAGGATTGACCTAAAATGACTAGTTTAACTAGTTTGACTAAAACCCTAACTAGTTGATTAGGTTTGACCACATGGGTTATATGGATAGCCCTATGTAGATTAAGATATGTATGGGGTTAAGTGGTATACTTAGGAGTTGTGTCATGATTGGTGTTAGCCTTAGAGGTTGACTAGAAGTTGACCATTAGTCAAGATTGACCTAATTACCTTGTTGACTAGTCTTTGTTTGACCAAAACCTTAGTCGGTCTAAGTTTGACCTAGACTTGACCCAGATTGATCATGTTGACTAGTATTTGACTAGTTTGATTAGAATGTTGACCAAGAGTTGACTTTAACCTAGATTTGACTAACCTTGACTTGTTTTACCTTGTTTGACTTATTTGACTTAGTTTGATTTCCTGTGACCTAGTTTGACTGTTGAGTTGACCAAGAGTTGACTTTTGACCAGATTGACCTAGAATCATGTAGTATGCATTGTATACTCTATTTTTACCATTGTGGATACATTGTGACTTGTGTTGCTCTGATTAGGAGCCATACATCTCTCCTCAGGCAGTATATCCTCTTCAGACATTCAGTTATCAGGCGAGTACATTCTCTGATCATTTCATACTTGTTAGGATTTATATTCTTGCTCTAGATTACTTTACATGATGCTGTCACGTCATTATCACGGATTGGTACTATATGGATCTTGTCATGCGATGTTATCTCCCTCGGGGTGCATCAGATACAGTTGTCATGTGCTTTTCACGAACATATTGTATTTCATGTACACCGCTTTCATGTATACTCTTGTGCAATCTTGTACTCTCATGATCACGTGAGCAAACATGATAAAAACCTCTTGTACAAGGTAACGTAACTTGACTGGATCGTTGTGTATTGATTGGGGAGGGTGAGTAGGAAATGGTTATGTGATCAAAATCCCATCTTGTACAAATCTTGTGAAATCTTGTAAAATCTTGTATATGTCCTAAACCCGTTTATATAACCATCTCATGCTCTAAATCACAGGTTACCTACAGTTCTTACTTATCATATATATAGATATTTCCAGTTATCAAATCTCTCTCTTTTTTATATATATTTCTTTACAGTCCATGTATCTTACTCTATGCATGCTTTACATTTCCCAACATGATATAAACTGCGTGAGATGTATTGTGCTCGTTCCTGTCCTGACTGGACCTGTTGAAAATAGTACAGATGATGATGGTGACTGTCCTACCTTCTATGGGACACATGAGGGTGACCTTCAGGAGCCTGAGGAGCATCTAGCTCAGTAGAGGGTGCCTAGTCTAGTCTAGTGTTTATAGTTTCATTTTGTATCGGATTATTCCGATTGTTAGTTGTGACTTAGTTATATTTCAGATCTTGTACTTATTGTGTTGGACATCTACTTTGTGTGGTGTGGTAACTCTATATATATATTCAGTTTCTTTCTTTCATCTGATTCCATATCATGCTCTATCTTTCCTAGACTTGTGTTTGAAATATAGAGTTGAGATGTTATGTTATACCTCCGTGCGGAGATGACAGGTTTATATATCTTATTGTTAGATGTTAGATGTTATAGATGACCTATACAGCGTTCTACCGCCGACACTGCGGCGTAGGCTGGACGTACCCACGTTCTCGTGCCCCTAATCAGGGTGCGGGTTGTGGCAGTTCTATGGGAAGGAAGGGGGTTGTGGTGATACTGGTGATGGTTCTGGTTCGGTGGTGATGGTGAAGGGTGTTGGGTTGGCCGAGGACAGGTGGCCGGGGACGGGGGCTGCTGTTCGTCGGGGAAGACGGAAGGTCGGCGTGATGGCAGTGGTGGTGCAGCGGGTTTCGAGCAGCGAACGGGGACATGGTTAGATTTTAGGTTGGGTCGGGAGTGTCCGACACAACATAGGAGGGGCTGAGAGAAGTGTCCTGCGAGACACGTGATGGGTTGGCGTCCGGGGTTGTCGGACGCAGAAAATTTATGTACTTGTACAAGGGGATAAATAGTGGATGGGGTAGGGGACACGGACACGATGCACTAACTTTGGTTGTGGAATTTGGAGTTGAAATTTATGGAGGAGTACCTGCCTATTTATAGGATGTAGAAATTCCCAGTTGGATAAGGACTAGAAATTAATTTAAACCCAATTAGATAATTCAATCTATTAATTTAAATTAATTCAATAAATCCAAATCCAAATCAAATCCAATTTAAATCTAATTAAATTCTAAATAAATCCAATAGATAAATATTTATCCTTAAATTAACTATTTAAATCAAATCAATAATTCTAACCACAACTTAAAGTATAATAATTAACTAAAATATCTTTTTATAATTAATTTAAAAATAATTTCGAAAATAAGTATGTATATTTAAATATTTGAAACACCTTTTTGACAAAACAATTAGTATTTCGAAAATTCATAGGAAACATAAAATATATTTCATGCATCTTGCACACAATTAGTATTAATAAAATAATAGTTTTCCTAACTACTACAAATATTTGTACAATTTGTACAATAAAATAAAATGTAAATAATTATTATTTTTTTGAAATCTCGATGCCCTCTTCTCATAACTTTTAATAAAAAAATACTTATCACATATTATTTTGAAAAATATCTTACATAAATAAAATTTTATAATCAAAAACCGTTTTTCTAAAAAAGGTGCACCTCGCACACATTCGCACTCAACGAGCAAAATACGAAAAACGTAAATTGGTGCGCGACGTACAATACGACTACGCTACGTACAATACAAAATTTTAAATCAGTACCAAAATTAAAATAAAAAAAGTAGAAATTTAGGGGTTTTACACATAACAACTAATAACTTTCCATCCTCGAGTAGTATAATAGATCGGGACATGACACGTCATGACACATGATTCAAAAGCAGGGGGCCAGCCTACTCCCAAATCGGTGTCTATACAAGTACATGAAACAAGATCGAACAATGCACCCATATACCAAGAAAGTCTAGAAATAACATCTCATGACAGAATCCGACGTATACTAGTCCGTGTACCATCGTGTCGGGAATCAAGTAAAATACTATAACTGAATTGGATATAGCAGATATCAAGATAATAAAAACTGTTAGAGAATGTACTCGCGTGTGGTCATGAGCTGTCAATGAGAATCGATGCTGAGAGTGATGTCACAGACCTAAAGATGAGATATACATGAGTTAATTAGGGTTTGATAGGGTATGACATGATATTTTAGTGTATGCTATGCAAATCTAGGTCAAACTCAGTCATACTAAGTCACACTATATCACATTAGGTCATACAAAGTCATACTAAGTTATGGTAAGTCAAACAAAGTCAAATAAGGTCAAGGTATGGCAAACGAAGTCAAACTAGGTCAAGATAAGTCAAACAAAGTCAAACAATATCAATCTAGGGCAAAGGTTGACCTACAGTTGACTTTTGGTTAACTGGTCAACTCCTAGTCCATTCTAGGTCAAATTGGGTCAACGTTGACTTACAGTTAACTTTTGGTCAACTGGTCAACTCTGATAAACTCTTAGTCCAATCTAGGTCAAATGTTGACTTGCAGTTGACTTTGAGTCAAAACAGTCAATATTGGTCAAACAGGGTCAAATCTAATCAAGCATCATATTCCTAACCATTACCTACCAAGATACCATATACCTTGGTCCTATTGGTATCCCAATACCAAACCTTGGTTGGAAGTCAAATACCTTAATCTAGGTAAACATACCTTAATACCCAATATCCATACTTAGATATCTAGTAACTATCTATATACCCCCAAGCTACTAGCTAATCAATAACTTAGATATTTAACCTTAATTACCTAGGTAAACCCAATACCTTGCCTTGAAGGTAAACTATTACCTTAAGAAAAAAAGGTAAATCTAAGATATCCCAAGATACTACTTGGGTATCTCAAGATACCACTCTAACCATATCCTAATATCCTACTCTCTTGATACCCTCAAGATACTATCATACCCACTCTCTAACATCTACTAGCTATCCTAAGTCATCTAACCAAGATACCAACTTATATAGGATACTCACTCTAACATAGATACTAACTTCTAGTATAGAATACATAGGGTATCTAATTACCTATTAAAGATACTAACATATCTATCTAGGATACTATCTTAGATATCCTAAGATACTAGCTAACTCATCTAAAGATACTATCCTAAGATACTCTAATAAATACATTATACCCTTCTCCCCCAAAATGGTAAATAACCAACTCAACATAGATATACTCTATACACTACCCATGGGATAATATCCTATAATTTAGGATACCAACTCTAGCCTATATCCTATCCATCTATGTAATACCCTAATTCTAACCATTACGTAACAAGGTGTCCCAATACCTTGGGTACTATGTAATACCCTTACCCTAGTAATATCTACCTTAGGCTAGTAGATAACCCACTAACCTAGGCTAATAGATCCTAAATAAACCTTAGACTGGTCTCTAACCATCTATCCTAGTATCCTACCAATACCTTACTATTACCTTACCCTTACCTTAGGTAATTTGTATTACCTTGAAGGTAAATCCATTACCTTGAAGGTAACTCAATTTCTTACCTTGTAATAGGGTAAATTCTATTACCTTGGTGTAGGTAAACCAAAATCCTAAGATATCTCACATTACCTTAGTATCCTAAGATACTACTTTGTATCTCAAGATACCAATTATCTTAACTCTAACATATCTAACTTAGATATCTATATCCTAAGATATCTAACTCTAACATAGATAGACATCTAACTAATAAACTCTAACTATCATATCAAACCATCTATCTAACATGCATATAACACTAATCACACTCTAGACACTAACTTAAGGTATTCTAACATTTATCTAACCACTCACACACACATGGACACAATCATCCTACTTTTAGCACTTGAGATCATGATATTATCTATTATCTAGTTCTAATACCCAATATCTTAGTATCTTGACCAATACCTTATCCTCCCATATACTTATCCTACTAACTCTAATACTAATAATTGATACCAAATAGGATACCTTACTCAAGTCCCAATACTCACTTATCCTTACTCATGATACTTGAGTGTCACGATATCAATATCCTCATGGTACCCAAGTATTATTACACTAGTACCTTGCCCACAACTTTAATACCTTGACACATAATTTATCTATATTTGGCTTACTTGTTAACCATTTGTATCAACATTAACACACACTAACTAACATATATTACCTAACAATAATATATATATATATATATATATATATATATATATATATATATATATATATATATATATATATATATATATATATATACTATATCATACATATACTTGACAACCTATGATACCTACATTCACTTAATATCCATACTACATAGGCTCATAGGATACACAAAATGCCTATGTCGTATAGTAAGTTTTCTACTAAAAAATAATACTGCACCTATTAGACCTATTCACTAAATTCTAGGATTAAAGTATGTCATAACCCTTCGTATTAGCTTTCCGAAACTTCAAACTGATCGCATTTTCGTGTCCGGAAGCTCCCGAAATCGCGAAAACACCGAAACGGGTTCGTCTTTCGGACAGCTGACACTCAAACAGTTTTACAGAAACTTCTAGAACGAATTTGGCCTATTAATATACATATTTGGAAAGCTAACTTCGATATGGTTCTTTCGAAAAAAATGAAAGATTAATCGGAGTCTTGAGCTAGGAGTTATGACATTTCTAAGTTGCTATGGCTACTAAAAACGTGGATGAATATTATTACGAATTTAGATTGTTTTGGACAAAAAAAACACATGCATATACCCAAATCTAACCATGTATATCATGAAATACCATAACACAACACCACGTATCCTATTTAGGACACATACATCCAATCTCGACTCAAAAAGGACACAAAAGTTTCTTTGAGGACACGTATCGAACACTTGGTAGTCACAAATTCGATTTTCTCCAATTTGTATCAAAATAAAGGGAGAAAAACCTTCAAATAGGAAGAGGAGAGCCTCAACTCCTCTCTAATGGTACCCTAATGCAAATGGGATCCTAAATGAATGTAGTCACACTAATGAAATGAAATGGAAGGGTTTAGAGAGCTCATACCAAAAGGGAGATGGATTCTCAATGTAAAATTCCTAGATCTAAATCTCCACCAAGCTTTAAGGTTCTAAATCCTTCCAATCCCTTCTTAGCTAGCCAATAGAGACTTTTTCTCTCCAAGGGAAAGAGAATGAAACGAATTTGGCTCAATTTAGAGGAAATTTAGGTATATGAGCAATTTGGAAAAAAAAACTCCTAAATTAGGGCTTGAAATAAAAATGGAAAGAGGAAGAAGATGAAGTGGGGCTTTAATAGGAAGGTGAGCTGCCATATGGGAGCCCTAAGTGGGTTTGAAAAATGTCTAAGTTGCCTTCATTAAGTCTCCCTTTGGTTAACTAGGAGTATGCAAAGGTTTGGGGTCAAAAGGGTCAAGTTTCTAATCTTTAAATGACTAAACTTGTCATGTGGATTTAGTCTAAAAGCACTAGCCTAATGAGATGAGTTTGTGGGCCATGCCTATCTAATCTTTGGGTTCCGATTAGAGTCTAAACTATCCGGGCCACTAACACAAGTCAAAACTAGACGAAACTCCAACCCGACTAAACAAATCCCCAAAATACAATAATAATAAATAAATATTTACAAAAATATAGGAATATGAAAAATGATAAATTTACACTTATTTTTGAAAACAGGCAGTTACACAAACTCTCATAATTTTTATAAACGGAAGGAATAATACGTCCCCGTGACTCGATAAACTGATATTTAGCCACCAGCCAGGGTCTTATGCCTCTCTCCGATGACCACAAGAGTCACTCGAGTTCGACTTATATATCTATTTTAACCCATGCCTATCTTATCTTTCTTATTTATTATGTTCTCTATTTATTTGTATTATTTGTCTATTTATTATATTGTTATCTATAACTAGGATGCTTCCACCAAGAATATTATTTAACGATAACTTAAATAATTTAATCACATGGTTATTAATAAGTATTCGAGTGTGATCCAATTTATTTGATAAAAAGAATTAAAATTTATAATTCATAACTGTCACGCCCCAGAACCAGAACACTGGAGAGCGGGGGCAGACATAGCCAGCTACGTATAATAAAATGGGATCCACTCCACTATACGGTCACGACTGTCTAGACATGTGAGGGTTTCGCTACAATCCATCAGTCTCCTAAGGTCATAAAATGGCCTATTGTCTCAATCTCAACCAACTAATAATAGTAATAAGATGTAAGATCACCAAATACACAATAGTAAGGCGTCCCAAACATTACATATCCAGATGATCATGAAGCTAGTCGTACAAAATGTGAGAACTAGCAAGAGTTAAGTCATACATGATCAACCTCGAGTTGCCAATCATGATTATAGCCCATAGGCAGACAGAAGGTAAATTTACATCGAGCTAACAAGTGCTCGTCGGCTAAACGCCTCAAAAGAATAATGTACAATTATAGTGGGAGAACAAAAAAAAACCCACTCATTGCCCTGGTTACGTTTGGCGGTCACCATCGGGCTGGAAAGCAGGTAGATCCTTTGCTGCTGCTCCGGTATCTGGCCATACAAAACCAGCTGGGTCAGACCCCAGAAAGAGCAAGTGCCACAAAGGAGGCTTCATTTAGGAATTAAAACCAGCAATTAGCACAAGAGTAATAATTACATAATAAAGACAATAATTAAGGCTTGATATTAAAAGAATAACAACAGCAAACTGAGTACGAAGAAACCATTCAAGTAGCCAGGTCATAACCCTTAAACCAAACAAGGACTGGGGTTGTAACCCTTCGCCTGAATAGAACTCCGTCTCCGATCTTGTTGGTAAGGTAAACGTATCAAGCATGACAGGTGATATACGATGAGATAACCATGGGACTATTCAGATAACCAGGTTACAACCCGTAAACCAAACAAGGACCGGGGTTGTAACCCTTCGTCTGAACAGAACTTGGCTTCTCCCACCATTTATCGGCAGGATAAATATAAGAAATCAGGACATATAACAATCTCGTACAGAATCAAGACAAGAATGGATTGGTAACTCCATCCAACATTTTACGGCCAAGCAATAAGTACGGCTTGATACTTTAACTAACTAGGGTTATCACAGGCCTAGTTACTAGCAAGATGCAATGAGAATTCCAAGTCCGGTTACCTGTTTGTTACTACCTGAGTGATCCCAGCAAGAAAAGGGAAAGATAGCATGATATAGCAGACACACTATAGTAAGATACATGTGTCCTAAGGTACCACATTCGACGGCGGACTGGAAGTGCGCTCATCTTGACGGATAGCAACAAATCCTATGTATATATATATAAGGCCGGGACCAAAGGGGCAACAGGTAACTGGAAAATTCTCCATGAACTATTTGATCAATCTAGTCATTAACCTAGCCAGATTCAGTATGAATCCCTGACCGTGGTACTCAGGGATCATGCCCTAGACTTGATGCAAGACACAACCGGACTAGTAGTTTATACAAGCACAATCATCCACGGTATCCAGGCCAATGGATTGATTTGTCAAGAGTGGGCCACAACGGGCCACTATCATTATCATTATTACTTTATCAAGAGTGCGCCACGACGAGCCACTATCAAGCATGTCAGAGTACTTGTAAAGAGTGCACCACCACGGGTCACTGTCGTGTCATGAATTAGCAGGTCAAGTTATCAGGTCAAGTTATCATGTCAGGAGTGCACCACGACGGGCCACTATCAAGCATGTCAGTTCTTGGTCACACCATGCCAGGTACAATTATCATTTCAATCATGTCAATCAAATCGGGATTATCAAGTTCGGGACAAAAGGCGTAAGGATATAAAATGGGCGTAAAATACACAATAAGGAGTTACAAAACGTGGGCAAATAATGATAATTAACAGTACACAGGGCTATTGGAAAGTCATGCGGCTCAGGCATATGCGACCAAGAAGTGATCACATGCGACTGGGAGAAGAACAGCCTATGCGGCTGGATGGGGTCAGGCACATGCGGCTGATAAGGGAAAAGCCCATGCGGCTAAGAAGGAGTTCGGGTCCATGCGGCTGGAAAGTGTAGTATCATGCGGCTGGGTATAAAAGAAGGCGCATGCGGCTTAGTAGAAGCCCATGCGGCTGGGTCAACGTGGCTGCTTATGCGGCTGGGAGTGAAGGGTGCATATGCGGCTGATAATGGACTCAGCCTCATACGGCCAAGGGTGCTGATGCATATGCGGCTCGGGAGCAAGGCCTTATGCGGCCAAACAGGTTATACGCCTATGCGGACAGGATATGAAGGGGTGCATGCGGCTCAGTTAGGAGCTCATGCGGCCAGGTCAGTTCAAGAGCTCATGCGGCTAAGAAGGAGTACAAGTTCATGCGGCCAGGAGAGGCAAGGGCATATATACGGCTAAGTGGGGAAAAGTCCATACGGCTGGGAGAACACTTGCCGCATGAAATGTTCATGCGGTCAAGTCAAGCACAGTTCATCTTCTCCAAAATTCTGAGAAGAAGAACACCATGAACCCAAGCTTCCAAGCTCCATAAAACCCTCATCCAGAGTCCAAATCCGAACTTCCATAGGTCAAAATGAGGCAGAACGAAATTCTCTACAACATGGAACCATCAAAACTTGGAAATAACAATGTTATATAGATCAAAACTCAAGAAATCCAAAAATAAGATAAACTTAGATCTACAAGAATCTAGCCATGGAAATTGAAAATGCCAAGTACTAAAGAGTGTTAGAATGCTGCAAAGAAGAGAATGGAACAATAAAATTCGGGTTCCTCCATGAAGCAAGATGCACTTGCCTAGACCTTCCTGGTAGGTGAGGAAGTTAATGGAGGAAGAAGAAAAGTAATGAGGAGAGAGAAGGAAGTTGGGGTTAATAAATGGTAGTGGTGGTAGGTAGGGGTTCATGCTAGCCCAAACCAAGCCAAACCAATCCAAGCCCAACCCGAACCAAGCCAGGCCAAACCGAGCCAACCCAATCCTCCTCCTATCCAAATAAAACCAAGCCCACTAATCAGAATTAATCCATGAACAATAAATGACAACTAAACCACAATGCTAAATATGAAAATAACCACAACTAACTAATTAAAGAAAAAGAAAAATACGGGTCAGAAATACGAACACGTATAAAATACGTATCACAAATTTCGGGGCACTACATCCTACCCACCTTAAAAGAATTCCGTCCTCGGAATTTAATCAAGAGGCTAGAGATGTCGGGACAGCTATACTATCGCAAGCAATCTACGCTACCAATCAATTATACAATCATACATGCAAGCAAAGAATCGAAGTGTAAGGCATAAGGAAGATATTACACCTCACGAGCCAAACCGATTGGGATAACGTGATTGGATATCATCCTCACACTCCCACGTTTGACTCTCCCAAGGAGCGATGAACTCAAGCAACACGAACTAAACTGATAGTCTTGCGCTTGAGGTCTCTCTCTTTGGTCAAACAGGGACACGGGCCTTCCCTCATACGAAAAGGTTGGTACCAATAACCGTTTTCGAATGATCTAGGAAATGGCTCGGGCCCGGAATATACCGTTGTAATTAGGATACATGAAACATGACATGTGTCCCGCATGACGACGGCGGAAAATAAGACAATAGGAAACAGATACCTCTCTGCCGATTTTGGATCTGGGCCTGGGCCAGGGCGAACTGCTGAGGCCTCTGTTGCTGGAAGGCCTGGGCCTGAGACGGCAATGGTCCCAGGAACGGGAGCTGCTGTGGTTGGTGAACTGGAGCTGGTTTTGGTGCTGGTGCTGGTCCCATAACCGAGGGACTAGTTACTGTCGACGATGATCTGCTTCTGAACGGACAAGATCCTATCATGTGGTCCGGCAAACCACAAACCAAGCACAATCCCTGTGCTCTGCGGCACTCAGTAACAACATGCCCGGGCTTCCCGCAATGAGAACAATCGGTTGCGAAAGGCCGCTTCTGCTTCTGCTGCTGGGGATAGGTCGGGGCAGAATGCTGTAAGGAGGTAACCGAATCTGTACTCGTAGCTCCAATGGTCAGGGCCCTAGCTGCTGGGGCCGGTGCTGAAGATTAGTTCATCTGGTCGTGAGACAGCTTCCGATCTCCGGTCCGGTCCGCTATCCTTTGGAAAGTGTACTCATGCCTCCTCGTTGCTCGTAAGACGGCATCAAAAGTTCTGTGCTCGAACTGCTCTACTGCCAATATGATCTCCAAGTGGAGCCCCTGCTGAAATTGCTGCGCTCTGTCTAGCTCGGTTGCCACCAAGATAGGAGCAAACCGACTCAACCTTGAAAACTCGGCCGCATATCCGTCGACCGTCCTGCTCATCTGCCTGAGATTACTAAACCTGGCCTGCAGGTCATATCTAGCCACTGCGTCGAAGTACTTGGTCTGAAACATATCACTGAATACCGCCGACATGACAGGCGTACCCAAACTCGCTGCTTGCATAGCCCACCAGCTGCGGGCTAGATCTAGTAACTGCAGGCGCACCACTGCCACCTTCTCTGCTTCAGGGGTCCTGGCTGCCTCCAAGATAACTTCAATGTCCTGTAGCCAGGCATCTGCAGCAATAGCATCCTCGCTGCCATCGAAGAAGGGAGGGTTCAGGCGCTTGAAATTGTTGACCACACTATTCCCTCGAGGACCACTTTCGCTCACAGCTTCTTGTACTGCTTGCTGCAAGGCATCACCTCGACGATCCTGAGACGCAAGCAACTCACGGATGAGCCCTATTAAGACCCCATCCTCTGACCCTGCTGGCTAAACTAGCTGGACTGGGGGCACTGCTTCTCCAGAAGGCATGGCTCGGGAGGCGGCTGCTGAGGACTGATCTTGATCTTCTTGCTGTTGCTGGGCTGCCGGCCAAACTTCTTCTGGCTGATCAATAGGAACGATGCCACTGAAGCAATGACATCGAGAATATTAAGGAAGGACCAGGATAGAACAATGATGCAAGCATGTTATCAAGTCAGGGATCCAAGGAGATAAGAAGACACAAGTGGAGATCAAATGCGAGTACAGATTGAGACATCTATCTGGTAAACTCTCACATATCTTAATTGACAAGACCTGCATGGGCCACCACTTAAACCATGTCACGCCCCAGAACTAGAACACTGAAGAGCGGAGGCAGACATAGCCAGCTACGTATAATAAAATGGGATCCACTCCACTATACGGTCACGGCTGTCTAGACATGTGAGGGTTTCGCTACAATCCATCAGTCTCCTAAGGTCATAAAATGGCCTATTGTCTCAATCTCAAACAACTAATAATAGTTACAAGATGTAAGATCACCAAATACACAATAGTAAGGCGTCCCAAACATTACATATCCAGATGATCATGAAGCTAGTCGTACAAAATATGAGGACTAGCAAGAGTTAAGTCATACATGATCAACCTCGAGTTGCCAATCATGATTATAGCCCGTAGGCAGACAGAAGGTAAATTTACATCGAGCTAACAAGTGCTCGTCGGCTAAACGCCTCAAAAGAATAATGTACAATTATAGTGGGAGAACAAAAAAAACCCACTCATTGCCCTGGTTACGTCTGGCGGTCACCATCGGGCTGGAAAGCAGGTAGATCCTTTGCTGCTGCTCCGGTATCTGGTCATACAAAACCAGCTGGGTCAGACCCCAAAAAGAGCAAGTGCCACAAAGGAGGCTTCACTTAGGAACTAAAACCAGTAATTAGCATAAGAGTAATAGTTACATAATAAAGATAATAATTAAGGCTTGATATTAAAAGAATAACAACAGCAAACTGAGTACGAAGAAACCATTCAAGTAGCCAGGTCACAACCCTTAAACCAAACAAGGACCGGGGTTGTAACCCTTCGCCTGAATAGAACTTCGTCTCCGATCTTGTTGGTAAGGTAAACGTATCAAGCATGACAGGTGATATACGATGAGATAACCATGGGACTATTCAGATAACCAGGTTACAACCCGTAAACCAAACAAGGACTGGGGTTGTAACCCTTCGTCTGAACAGAACTTGGCTTCTTCCACCATTTATCGGCAGGATAAATATAAGAAATCAGGACATGTAACAATCGCGTACAGAATCAAGACAAGAATAGACTGGTAACTCCATCCAACATTTTACGGCCAAGCAATAAGTACGGCTTGATACTTTAACTAACTAGGGTTATCACAGGCCTAGTTACTAGCAAGATGCAATGAGAATTCCAAGTCCGGTTACCTGTTTGTTACTATCTGAGTGATCCCAGCAAGAAAAGGAAAAGATAGCATGATATAGCAGACACACTTTAGTAAGATACATGTGTCTTAAGGTACCACACTCGACGGCGGGCTGGAAGTGTGCTCATCTCGACAGATAGCAACAAATCCCATGTATATATATATATAAGGCCGGGACCAAAGGGACAACAGGTAACTGGGAAATTCTCTATGAACTATTTGATCAATCTAGTCATTAACCTAGCCAGATTCAGTATGAATCCCTGACCGTGGTACTCAGGGATCATGCCCTAGACATGATGTAAGACACAACCGGACTAGTAGTTTATACAAGCACAATCATCCACGATATCCAGGCCAATGAATTGATTTGTCAAGAGTGGGCCACAACGGGCCACTATCATTATCATTATTACTTTATCAAGAGTGCGCCACGACGGGCCACTATCAAGCATGTCAGAGTACTTGTAAAGAGTGTACCACCACGGGTCACTGTCGTGTCATGAATTAGCAGGTCAAGTTATCAGGTCAAGTTATCATGTCAGGAGTGCACCACGACGGGCCACTATCAAGCATGTCAGTTCTTGGTCACACCATACCAGGTACAATTATCATTTCAATCATGTCAATCAAATCGGGATTATCAAGTTCAGGACAAAAGGCGTAAGGATAAAAAATGGGCATAAAATACACAATAAGGAGTTACAAAACGTGGGCAAATAATGATAATTAACAGTACACAGGACTATTGGAAAGTCATGCGGCTCAGGCATATGCGACCAAGAAGTGATCACATACGGCTGGGAGAAGAACAGCCCATGCGGCTGGATGGGGTCAGGCGCATGCGGCTGATAAGGAAAAAGCCCATGCGGCTAAGAAGGAGTTCGGGTCCATACGGCTGGGAAGTGTAGTATCATACGGCTGGGTATAGAAGGAGGCGCATGCGGCTTAGTAGAAGCCCATGCGGCTGGGTCAACGTGGCTGCTTATGCGGCTGGGAGTGAAGGGTGCATATGCGGCTGATAATGGACTCAGCCTCATGCGGCCAAGGGTGCTGATACATATGCGGCTCGGGAGCAAGGCCTTATGCGGCCAGACAGGTTATACGCCTATGCGGCCAGGATATGAAGGGGTGCATGCGGCTCAGTTAGGAGCTCATACGGCCAGGTCAGTTCAAGAGCTCATGCGGCTAAGAAGGAGTACAAGTTCATGCGGCCAGGAGAGGCAAGGGCGCATATACGGCTAAGTGGGGAAAAGTCCATGTGGCTGGGAGAACACTTGCCGCATGAAATGTTCATGCGGTCAAGTCAAGCACAGTTCATCTTCTCCAAAATTTCGAGAAGAAGAACACCATGAACCCAAGCTTCCAAGCTCCATAAAACCCTCATCCAGAGTCCAAATCCGAACTTCCATAGGTCAAAATGAGGCAGAACGAAATTCTCTACAACATAGAACCATCAAAACTTGGAAATAACAATGTTATATAGATCAAAACCCAAGAAATCCGAAAATAAGATAAACTTAGATCTACAAGAATCTAGCCATGGAAATTGAAAATGCCAAGTACTAAAGAGTGTTAGAATGCTGCAAAGAAAAGAATGGAACAATAAAATTCGGGTTCCTCCATGAAGCAAGATGCACTTGCCTAGACCTTCCTGGTAGGTGAGGAAGTTAATGGAGGAAGAAGAAAAGTAATGAAGAGAGAGAAGGAAGTTGGGGTTAATAAATGGTAGTGGTGGTAGGTAGGGGTTCATGCTAGCCCAAACCAAGCCAAACCAATCCAAGCCCAACCCGAACCAAGCCAGGCCAAACCGAGCCAACCCAATCCTCCTCCTATCTAAATAAAACCAAGCCCACTAATCAGAATTAATCCATGAATAATAAATGACAACTAAACCACAATGCTAAATATGAAAATAACCACAACTAACTAATCAAAGAAAAAGAAAAATACAGGTCAGAAATACGAACACGTATAAAATACGTATCACAAATTTTGGGGCACTGCAATAACTTGTTGGTGAAATAATATACACTACAAGAAAAATGACTTTTGCTGACGATTTTTTTCCGTCACCGAAGGGTTTAGTTGACGATTTTCCTTCCGTCACTAGGCCAGTGTCAGCAAAAGTTCCCACTTTAGTTGACGGTTACCGGAGTGATTTTAGTTGATTGATTTTAGCCGTCAACTAAATCCAGTTTTTTGACCGTCAATATAGATGCATCTTTTTCCTGACTGTGACCTAGCTGACGGTTAATGACCGTCAACATAGGTTATTTTTAAAACAAAAAATAGATTAATATATTAATAATATATTATATATATGCTTCCATTTACTAGTTAACAAATACACATAATATATCTGTAATACACAATTTTTATATTAACAAAAAAAAGTGTTCGTACACCACAAATGTTCGTACACCACAAACATCCAACGACATATCAAAATAACCAAAATATATTTTACAATAACCTAAATATCCTTGAAATAATCAAACAGCTTCTCTTAACCATCCTAATTCTTCTTAGCGTATAACAATATGAACTTGAGATTGTCCACTGTATAACGATGATGCCCATCTGCAAATAATGTAAACATATCACTGTAAGGTAAAGAACATTTTTGAAAATTTAAACAGAAAAAAATCAACTTATGAGCATATATATATATATATATATATATATATATATATATATATATATATGGACATGAATTAATAGTTAAGAGATAGCAGAAAACAGAAACAGTGTACATAATAGCTTGAGTTTAATTAATCAATTAGAAGGTTAAGCAATAATAACCAAAATTTCTCCAATGATCTTGCAAAGATAAATGGGGCACTAGCATCTACTTGCTCTACATAAACTCAATCTACCATTTCTACCAAGAATCAAGAAAATAACAATAACTCTATCTACCATGTGTATCAGCAATTAGCCCTAGGTAGTTAGTATCAGAGCTAATAATCATAATTGTCTCTTACAGAGGCTTTTGATAATTTGATATCGAACATGTTGGAGTAACTTCAGAAAGAAACATATGGTATATTGCATATATCATTCATAAATTAGCTGGACTCGTTTATGTTATATATCAATATCTAATGGAATCAGAAGATGAAATATGAAGAAAACAGAGAGGCATGTTGGGAGAGGGGTCTGAATGGTGAACAAGGATGGAGTTGAAAGCAACATAAATAAAAATCAAAGGTGATGGTTGATTGGTCTATCCAGAACAGAAGAAAACATAAGCATTTTGTCCCCCTTGCATGTTTCTAGTATAAAAACAAACAAGGAAAAAAGAACAAAAACAAAATTACATAATAGAAAACTCTGGTAATAAAGCCTGGCACAAGAAGTTTGGGTTAACTTCAAAAATACTTCTCTCGACGATGCATCTAGTACGTTTGTATCTAGTCTTTCTTTTTTGTGATATGATTGTTTCTAGTCTCTTGGAGAAGAAAAACTAAAGGATCTGAATTTTATAGAACTAAGTACAGAAGTATTTGCTCTTGAAGCTAGCAATAAAGTCATGCAATTTAGTGGCAAATAGAAGTATCTAAAAGCTGAAGCTGACAATAAAATTATGCAGCTTAAAGAGAGGAAATAGGCACAAATACTAGGCGGACTAAGAACTTTGGGGTCGTGCCACACCTCAACGGGAAAAAAAATCTCTCTGAGTAAGGACCTAAAACTTTGGATGATGACTCTTGGCTTGCATATTGGAATACATGTTAAATAGTGTCAACCATGGAATCAATATACACTATTTTGACAGTTTCTTATTAGTCTAGAAGGGACAAAATTCATTGCTGGACTTTCTCCCAAAAGCATTTAAGCAAGATTCAGCTATATATGTTTCATACATGAATTTGGTTCTATATGAAGCCCATATACATTTTCACCGAATATGATCATCAATCAAATTTGGAAGAAAAACGCATCAAATTTCATATTCATATTAGCTACTAGAAAAAAAAATACAAAGGTAATTACATATATGCTTCAGTGCCATTCCGCTTGCATCCCTAATTGTTATGCATGCCTGATTTCAAAGAACTTGGGTATTTATCGTAGAAAAATGAGTTAGCAGAAATGGTGATACATGGATGAGGGGTAATGCTTTAAAAAATAGAATAAGAGAAGATGCATAATTAAAGATTATGTGAACTTGTAATAAGTACAACATACGACCTAAGATACAAAAGAAAAACTATATAATTATTAAATGGGTGTTTCCCAACCTCCATAAATGATTTAGCAGAAATGGTAATTTAAACAATAGAAAAATAAAGGATTCAACTCGCGGTCACGGAGGAGGAGAGTCTTGGAACAAAAAAAAATTGAGCAAGTGAGCTTGAATGAGTGTACTAGTACTAGAACTACTAGCTACTTGTAGAGCTTGAGCTTCTTGAAGGAGGCTACCGGAACTGCCTGCTCTATCGAGTACGGCTCTATGAAGAAGGCCCGAAAACCCTTGGTCTCTCCCGTCTCCCAATAAATGATCAAGAATTACACCACAATATGATCAAACCCCAATTTCTTGTTATCGACTAACCTTAAACTCGTTCAAAGAAGGAAAGTAACATAAATTCAAAAGAACATTACATGCCTGATCCGAATCGCGTGGATACAAGATGTTGTATTTTCGATCCGAACGACCACCAACGCCTAAGGAGTCTCGAACCACTGAGCGCGCCTGACGTTCTTCGTTCAATCAAAGTCGAGCACCCTCTTTGAGGCATCGCATCAAACAAAAAGAAGGCAGAAGAACAAAAAAATTATTTTGATCTAACTCGAGATCGATCAATTGATCTTACAAATCCGAACCAAATCCAAAAAGAAAGAAAGAGAGGAACCTTGGGTTTGAACGATGAACATACCGTCTATTGCTGCTCATTGTCTAAGAAAGCTCATCGACTTCGGAGGGACTTCTGTTCTCCGTTGCTCGAAAATTTCTTATCGTCGATGGGGAAGAGTTGAACTCGTCGACCGGAGCTCGAGGCTCCCAACGAAGCCCTCGCTGAAAGGCCTAAAATCACTAAAAAAAGGGTTGATTGCTACAAAAACTCTAACCCTAACCCTAATCCTAGAAAATTAAGGAACTTTTTGGCTTGTCCGCCGACATCGGAGAAGGACTGGACGTTGACGGCCTTCTCTTTCTCGTGGTGAGTTAGGGTTCGGAGAGGATGGAAAGAGAATGGTGGTGGAGGAGACGGAAGAGGCATAGGAGTTAGGTAGGATTTGGCAAGGGAGAGGGAAGAGGATGGTGGTGGAGGAGGCAGAGGGTGAGGAGTCCTCTAAGTAAGAGGTTTTGTGAAGGGGCATGGGAGGAGGTGGTTCTCATGGAGGAGGTGAGGAAGAGGGGTTTTGGGGGAAAGAGGAAAGGCTCGAGGGAGATAGAAAAAAATGAACCGGATAACGTCGATTAAATTGGCCGCAAAACCGTCAACATAGAAGAAGTTTCCAAAAAATTACAAAAATGACAATTTTTCCCTGCTGACTTTCGTTGATGGCTTTAACCTGGCCGTCAACTAAAATTGGTGGATTTGGTGATGGTTTTCCGAAACCTGTCAGCTAAAGGAGTACAATATTCTATACTTAACAAAAAAGAGGGGTTTACTTGACACAAGGCCTAAACCGTCAAGTAAAATCAAATAGTTGACGGGGATTACCGATCGTTAATAAAAAGACCGTCAACAAATGTTATTTTTCTTGTAGTGATAGGAAAACGTGATATTTGGGACAAGGGTTTACAATCTACCCAACTTAAATGGATTTTGTCATCAAAATCTAAGAGATGTGATCAAGATTCAAGGTTGGGTAGGGATTTGCTTCTATAGCTAAGTATCTAGAAGGGTATCCTATGATACTGTGATTCTATCCTAATCAAGCAACTAACAAGCCAAAACTATCATAAAATTATTAATATATTCATTATGACTATCATGAAACTAGAAGATGTTACCGTTAATCGCTCCTTGTGGTCTTATTGTACCCTCAACTGTCATGGCAAAGGCTTGTCCACGTTGTAGTGCTCTAACTTCTGGTGGAGTCGGTCGTGCGATATTTGCATTGTAAGTCATGATTTTGGGCAGTCTTGTGCAAAATGTTGGTTCGATCCACAGTTTAAGTATTATTTCAATCTTTGACCATAGTCTCTCTGAAGGTGCCCTTTCCTTCCGCAAAATTGGCAAGTAGGTAAGTCTTGGATTTGGTATGGTATAGCTCTCTACTGGTGTTGTGCTAGGGTCGTCTCTCGGGTCCTCCTAATGCGGATCGAAATTTCGTATCTGCTAAAGCAAAACATTTTTGTACTTTTCCTACTTTTGTCTGAACTAAGGTTGGCACGAAGCAACTTAAACGAGTAAACTCGGTGTCATACTTGTCCATGGTCTTCTCCTCTATTGAAGATGAAGAAATTGGTCATATAGCGCATCTCGAACGGTAGAGAAAAATATTGTTGTTGAAGATCTTCTTAAATTCTTTCCACGTTCTGATTCCCACCAATGCTGCGCATTATCTATTAGTTGAAGTTGAACTGCTGTCATCCACAAGCCGATTGGTAGTTGTGATGCCTTCAAAAAGTTCTTATTATTTACGAGCTATGTGGGAACTTCGGTTGGGTTTTCGGTGCCTTCAAAATCAACAATCTCATATTGCAAGATCCTAGGTGGTGGAGTCGACAGATCCATGTTTAATGCTCTTTCCATGGTTTGCCTCATGAATTCATTCTGCTTCCATTGAGCTTGCATCATAAATTGGAAGGATTGGTTCATCGACTATCTATCGGTCTGATGAACTTGCAGTTGAGGTAGAGCGTATGACATTTGTGGAGTAAAACTAAGGAGGTAGTAGAATATGTTAGTGCCGAGGCACAATTTTCGATAGAAAATTCTGAAACT
The DNA here is from genome assembly GCA_029216955.1 of Iris pallida. Lineage (NCBI taxonomy): Eukaryota > Viridiplantae > Streptophyta > Magnoliopsida > Asparagales > Iridaceae > Iris > Iris pallida. The sequence continues at coordinate 7,638,692 of JANAVB010025598.1, read as the reverse complement.
GAAATAATTGTACAAACAACGTTTCAAATGCAATACCTTAAAGAAGATGTGCAACAGAGATCCTGGAGGATTCTTAATTATGAGGATCTAAAAAGATTCTACGTAATACACAAAAAATCTAAAGAGACTTTGTGCAAGCGACTATCGGCAGTAGAGCTTCTAAAAAAGTTACTGTAAAAGGCAACAGCAGCGATGACAGGCGAGAATGAGATGCTGGGGTGAATGAACCACCGTTGCTCAAAGCTTTATTCGCCCCACACGAGCACGAACAGCTTCCAGGAACCAGCAAGTTCACGAAGAACTTCTGGAACGCTCGTAAGTCAATATTTGAGACTTGAACGGGCTTCCTGGACTTAACAGACTCCCTCAACTCTCTTCTTGGTGCATCTTTCAAAGGAGGCCAAGGGGCCCTATTTATAGAGTGGAGTTGAGACTTCACCTCTTCTCCTATCCGATGTGGGACTAAAATACCAATACTCAAAAATAGAGTTTGATATTTTAGATCATCCCACAATCAGCATAGAAGTGTGCCAGTCCACGCCTACCCCCCGAACACTCCCGTGCATGCACGAGACATCCTGGAGTCCGTGTGCGAGTCCGCACAACAAAAATTAACTTGCATCCTTGTTGGATTTAATCATTTTTCCTTCTAGGAAAATACTTTCACATGGCACAAACTTGTGCCCCACTACACCTCATGTGCACACCTCAACACAAGCAATGCATTATATTGAGATACTCACCATTTGGTGTAGTCGATGTGGGACTATCTTTTCTAGTCTAAAGGCAAAAATACCAACAATCCCCCACATATCTCAATATATGGGTTGAGCGTTCCCCACAGTGATTGCCCATCATGCATTAGAAGAGATGTCGCTACGACTTGAATCTTCCCGCATAGGTTAAATAACAGCATGATACAAGAATAGACTAAGCCTTGAATTCTGCACCATAACTGCGATTCTTCCTACTCACATAATGACATCAACTGTGCTTCTGGCTGCACATTGAAGGCCTTGTGCCAGCCTGGTTTCAGTGTATAATTTTTGGGTGTCTACAAGTTTACCCTCAAGAGACGGCCTGATATCTCTGTCCATACACTATAGGTGAGTTCTTTATAAAGAGTCATGGCATGAAGCATTGTGATTCTTTGCGATGCTACGCCGCTATAACATGGCTTAAAGCCGAGGCTTTACCCCACCTGGGTACCTCATCGTAGTGTCATACTACTGTAGCATGAGGTCACAGGCCTCTTTGTAGTGCCAAACTACCCAGCATGAAGCCTTGCGCTTCCGTACGGTGTTACGCCGCTATGACATGGCTCGCAAAGTCGAGGCTTTACCCTACCTGGTACCTCTTCGTGGTGTCATGCCACTGTAACATGAGGACATCGTCCTCTTTGTAGTGTTGTCTACTTCTCTTTATTACGATTATCATACAGCATTAGGCTACCTGCCTATTTGCGGTGCTACTCCGCAGTGACTTGGCTTGTAAAGCCGAGGCATTACCCCTACCTGGAAACCTCATGGTGGAGTCACCCCACTGTAGCATGGAGTTACACTCCTTGTAGTATTGCGCTACCGTGCTTCCTGTAAAGCACTCCAGGCATTCACTCTGCCTGAGAACTCATTAAGGCATTTAAGCCAACTTTCCCACAGAAATCGTTTTTTGCAGAAAATAATAGTAGACAACAGTGGTTATAGGTCCGTAACCTCTCCATGTCCAATAGAACATGTACCCACCATTCCTGATATTCTTCCGATTAGTGGTCCTCCCTTGAACCAAAAGCTAGATGCCTAGTAGATAAATTTTTGAACTAATAGCATAAAACTTTATGGTAGGAATACAATAATACAATATCAGAATGCCTTCAAGCCCATTTTACAAGTTGTTTCATCGACCAGCTGGCGCTTGAGGCCCTTGGTGAATGGATCCGCCAGGTTCTCCTGACTCCGAACATCAATCACTGCAATAACACCTCTCTTGATAAGATCGTGTACTGCTCTGTGCTTCAACCGTACCGTTCTCTTCTTCCCGTTGAAGAGTTCATTTGATGCCACTGCTGCTGCCGCCTGGTTGTCACAGTATATCGGTATTGCCGGTATCTGAGCCCCAACCACCGAAAGATCATACATGAGCTCCCGAAGCCACTCTGCTTCATCTGCAGCAGCATCCAATACAAAGAATTCTGATTCCATGGAGGAGCGAGATAACATAGTCTGCTTCTTCGACTTCCACGATATAGCAGCTCCGTCTATGGCGAATACGAATCCACCTGTGGAATACTCGCTCTCCATATCTGAACACCAGCTAGCATCACTGAAGCCTTCCACTACTGACGGATCTCCGCTGTAGAAAAGTGCATATGTCTGAGTTTTTTTGAGATATCTCATAACACGCTTCACAGCTTTCCAGTGCTCAACGCCTGGATTGCTAGTGAACCGACTCAGCATTCCTACTGCAAAAGCTATGTCAGGCCTTGTGGCAGTAGTGGCGTACATCAAGCTTCCGATGACGCTAGCGTACTCCAACTGTCTGACGCTTTCCCTCGAATTTGGCTCCAGCTTTTGATCACTCCGATACGGTGTATCGATTATAGGAAGATCTTGATACCCGTAGCGAGTGAGCATCTTCTCAATATAATGAGATTGTGACAGCGCTATTCCAGTGCCTGTCCGGATGATCTTGAGCCCCAAGATTACGTCGGCATCTCCCAAGTCCTTCATACTGAACTTGGTCGAGAGGAATTTCTTTGTCTCTGTGACGCAGCTTAAATCCGTACCTAGGATTAGCATGTCGTCCACGTAAAGACAAACGATTACTCCTCTTCCGTCAGCAAACTTCGTATAGACACACTTATCTGTTTTACTGACCCTGTAGCCATTTGACCTTATCACCTTGTCAAACTTCTCATGCCACATTTTGGGAGCTTGTTTCAAACCATACAGAGACTTCATCAACTTACAGACTTTGTCTTCCAGACCTCTGACGACAAAACCTTCTGGTTGTTGCATGTAGATCTCTTCGGTCAGCTCGCCATTAAGGAATGCCGTTTTCATATCCATCTGATGTATCACCAGCTTGTGTATTGCTGCTAGAGCAATTAACAAACTGATGGTTGTCATCCGAGCTACTGGAGCATAAGTATCAAAGTAGTCGATCCCCTGCTTCTGAGCAAACCTCTTGGCCACTAGCCTGGCCTTGAACTTGTCAATGGTTCCATCTGCTTTCATCTTCTTCTTGACACTACACCAAAAAGGTCATTTTGGAACGCTAAAATTCTATTCCAAATAATTTTAGGCACACCTATATTCCGTGCCTATTTATGGGCTGCCAGATTTGTTGGAACGGAATAAAGATGTTACAGTAAACATTTATTGGAACACTTTTATGGTGTTCCAATATTGGAACACCATAAAAGCGTTCCAAAAAAGAGTTCCAACAAAACATTCCAAACTACGTTTCTCCCACTTCTTGGAACGGCTAAAAAGAGTTCCAATTTTGGAACATTAGAAATGCGTTCCTAAGAAAAGTATCCCAGAATACCTTTTGTGCCAAATTTTGGAACACCTAAAAAGTATTCCAGTTTTCAATATATATATATATATATATATATATATATATATATATATATATATATCTCCACATTATTTGAAATTGCACACGTGGCTTCAAACAGTATATTGCTAGCATAGATACTATGAACCTTTAGCGCTCCAAGAAATTTTATAAGAAAAAATAACAATTGACACAATCTTATAATCATCTTGAGAATTTATAAATGTTGAATAGATAATGTTGAAGCTACATACACAAAGTAGCTAAATGTCTTACATAAACATTTTAAGTTTAATACAAGTTGTCTACCACACCAAAAAAACAAAATCTGAGAGCTGTGAAAATAATTTGAGACTTTGATGTGCGACAGCAGGTTTGTGGACGAGGTAGCCGAATGTCTTACATAAACATTCCAGGCTTGTGGACGAGGTAGTATAAGTGGGTGTGTCTGCACAGATTTGTGCAAGTATGGACTGTGATGTGCAACAGCAGGTTGCTATATGGGGAGTGTGTGAACAGGGAGTTAGGACTTTAGGCATGTTGTTGAGTGTAAGGGGCATGTCTTGGTTGTCTTTATAACTGTACCAAGGCAGAGAACTCATTCCAGTTTAACTATTGGCAATGTCCTATTGCATTGATCAAGGACTGGAAACTAGTAGCAGGTTGGTATTGATACCTTGAGCAGACCTTGTATCAAAAGAACACATGAGCAGTTATACCAAGTAGGTAAGTGCCAGGGATAGTTTCCAGAGAAAATTCGGTTCAGTCAGAACATGATTTCCAACTCTTGATCAGGTCCTAGTATAAGATGTAGCGAGAAGTATCAGACCCAGGTAAGCATCATCGAAGGACCAGTAAAGCCCTGTTCTCTATTATCCAATTTCCTATGTTTCAGTCCATTCTCTGTTTTACTGATTCAGTCCTGCCTCCCTTTATTTAATCCATATTCACCAAGTATCAGGTGTTGGCCTATGCTAAGGGTGTACTTGTGTTATCAGGAATTAGGGGATGGTAGTTGATTATAGGGCTTTAATTTATGTATCAGAAATCTGAGCATAACAGTAGAGGGGATACTCGAGTGTGTAGCAACTTCAAGTGCAAGAGCAGTACCTACCCAACTGTACACAGGTACCAGTTGGTTTAGAGTCTATGGGACAAGGCAGGAAGTATGTGTAGGGGATGCCCATATGCAAATGTATATAATAGGTATGGTGTATCAGTTGACATCTGGAAACTACAGGTGGGTATATGTACACTAATAGGCAGTTGGTGTAGTAGCCATACCCTTACCTATACAAGGAGTGCCAAGTTGTACATGCTCCTGAAATAAAAGAATTCGGATAGGGCATAACAGAGTACAGGGTGGTGCCCAAGTGTGTAGGTGTCAAGTATGGATAGCCGAGGGTTAGCTTGTAATGGTTCCTGATGGGCAGCTTCGCACCCTTTTTCCTTTGCCTGCTGTTGTTAGGCCAGCAATTGCGTGCTCTGCTACAGAGACGTACCCACTGCTATGGGTTGCTCCCTGTAGTTTTGGTGTCAGCACTGATTGTTCATGTACACACGAGTGTTTTGTATTCAGGATTGGTCTTCTAGTGTGTCCAGATTAGAAGGGGTATAATGGAAGTGTGTTCAATGATACTGGATCAAGGTAGAATCATAACAACAAAACTCTATCAGAAAGATACGAAGATCGGCAATTCTCAAGGTATGTCAGTTAAAACATGACCGATAGAATAGCACTATACTATTAAGTACATAGATAACTATCAGAATAACAGAAACCAAGAACTCGGTACAAAATTCATTCATACCTGTGGAATTCTATCAGAACTGGTGCCGTAAATCAAGGGCTGGGCAACACTAGTAGATAGAACTTTTCAAGTTTGATCCATATTGATGTAGCAGCACCATGGAAGTACTATTTAGACCAACCAAGCAAGCAATCCTCATATTCGAAATCTAAAGATGTCTGAATTATATAAGAATCTCATCCAGAGTCTCACCAGAATATTTTAGTAGGCCAAAGGGCACACCAAAAATGAGAGCGGAAGAATGCAGACGGAAGAATTGAACTTTTTAACATATGGAGGCAAACATAAAAATACGACTTAGAACTCACCCTGGCCACAAGATGCAGATGGAAGAGAAATGAGAGAGTGTTGTGCAAGTCTTATTCTGCACTACACCAAAATCTGTCTAACCAACATCCTCTGTACAACAAACATTAAGCAAAGGAAACAAACATCTGAGAATACACACACACACAATTACAGATTGGCAGAAGAGTGAATATGAGTAATGTACAAAAAGAGTGTAAGAACAATGAGGAGGGAGTCGGTACCTACCAAATATGCAACCAACAGACCAGATGTCGACCGGAGGCGAGTAATGGGTGGCCCCAAGAAGCACCTCAGGAGCCCTATACCAGTGTGAGGATCTACATCAAACACAATGCAATATTATTACAAGGACAAATTTTTGCAGATTTCAAATATAGACAGACCGCTCTCAATACCTCATGAGTGTACTTCCAGTTGGAGATTAATTGACCGATTGTATTACAAGAGACGGCAAATCATATCAGAACATTGTATCATAACATTTTTTATTGTCAAGAGCCCATATGCACATCTTTCTGGATTAACACAAGAGAAAGCAAATAGATTAAATACAGTAGGAATATAATTTCGTTATTAAAACTAAAGGTTAACGGTTGTTCTCAATATGATTGATTTTTTGTCAAAATTTAACTACCCTTCGCCCCTCAAAATCCAGGGGGACTACCATCCAAGTGCTGCAAACTTCTGGCTAGTAGCACTAACCCGAAACAACAGTCATCACTCAATTTGATCCTTTCGACTTTTACAAATATCGGCACAAGTCAGTCACAACAAGTATGTTAAATTCTAACAATATCCATATAATTGAACTTCCATTTCTACCTAGATATGTGCTTATAAGCCAAACCTAAATAATAATGAGAGTTGTTTCAGTTAACATATGTACTAATTCGAAAAAAGGTACCGTGTCTAGAGTCATGTCGGACACGATGCGGAAACCGATATTGAGTACCATCGAGCAGGGTGGCGTAGCCGAGGGTTAGCTTCTGCGACATCGACATCCCGCTCTTCTTTTTCTTCGGCTCCTCCTCTCCCTCTCCCTTTCCTCCTCCTCCTCCTCCTCCTTTGCCGAAACCTTCATCCCCGCCGACGTCGCCTCCGCCGCCGACGTCGCCTCCGCCGCAGACGTCGATCACCGGCTTTACTTCCTCGCCCGCGGACGCGACGAGACGGGAGCGGGAAGAGTAGGAGAACGAGCGGATTAGGGTTGGGGCTGCTAGGGGTCCCGAATAAGAGAGTTAGGATCGCGGAGAGAGTTGGAGAACGAGCGGATTAGGGTTTGGGTTGCTAGGGGTCACCAGTTAATAAATTTAGGATTATGTGTGCCAGATTGGAGAAAAGGGGGCTGGATGCTTTGTTAAGGTCACGTGACCTCACGTGATTTGATTTTTTTTATCATTTGGAACGATTTTGGAATGGTTTGTGTGTGTTCCAAACTAAATATTTTTATTAAAAATGAAACTATAATATTTGGAACATTTTTTTAATTTTGGCACAGTTTTCTTCCGTTCTGAACACTAGGCACACTAAATAGGCGTTCCAGATTGAAATACATTTAGTGTTCCTAATTAGCTATTTTGGTGTAGTGTGAAGATCCATTTGCATCCGATGGGTCTTGCTCCTTCTGGCAGGTCAACCAATACCCATGTGTTGTTGGAGGTGATTGAGTCAATCTCGTTGTCTATCGCCTCCTTCCAGAATACAGCATCTCTGGTCTTCATCGTCTCATCATAGGTAAGCGGATCTGCTTCCACATGATAGGTGACGAAGTCATCTCCGAAGTCTTTCGGCCTCCTCGTTCGCTTAGTTGACGGCTCAGCGAGTTCTGGTTCAGCTGGTGTCTCCTTGACGACAGCTTCATCTTGGACTACTGGTTCATTAAAGACTTCTGTCTGCTTTGTACCCTCATCATTCTCCGGAAGATCCGCGAGAACAATATTCTTGTGTTTTGCAAACTTGTCTTCAAAGTATTCAGCATCGTGAGATTCGATGATATGGTTTGACTCGATATCAAGGAATCTTCGAGCATCACTCTTCTCGGCATACCCCAAGAAGATCGCCTTCGTAGTCCTTGTCCCCAGCTTCTGAATCTTCAGATCCGGGAGCTTCACATAAGCCAGACACCCCCACACTCGAATAACATTCAAGTTAGGTCTGACTTTGAACCAGAGTTCATGAGGAGTTATGTCGGAAGTTGCATATGGCACTCTGTTCAGAATGAACGTTACCGTTAGTGCAGCTTCTCCCCAATAGCACTTTGGAAGACCCGCAGTCAACAGCATGGAGTTCATCATCTCTGTCAACGTTCTGTTCTTCCTTTCTGCTACTCCGTTGGATTGAGGAGAGTACGGAGCCGTTGTCTCATTGATGATTCCATGTTCTTTGCAGAATGATAAGAATTCATGAGACCGATATTCCCCGCCTCGATCACTCCTTAACCTCTTGAGTTGTTGTCCAGTTTGCCGCTCAGTCTCGGCCCTGAACTCCTTGAACTTCTCGAATGCTTCGTCTTTAGACTTGAGCAAGTAGACGAAAGCATACTTTGAGAAGTCATCGATGAAAGTAATGAAATACTTCATCCCGACCTTTGTAGAGAATTGTTTGAAGTCACAGATATCTGAGTTAACCAACTCCAGAAGATCTGTGCTTCGATGGACCCTGTGAAAGGGTTTCCTTGTGATCTTCGTCTGAGCACATACTTCGCATTTCTCTACCTTACCCCCACACTTGGAGATAAGTCCTAGACTAGACATTCTGTTAATCCTTTTACAATGAACATGTCCTAGCCTATTATGCCACAAATCAAGAGAATAATCAAAAAAAGTGATTGTATTTATATTATCATGCTGGGTTACAACAAGCTGAATCTTGTACATTCCTTCAGTTTGGAAAGCTTTTCCGAAGAATGTACCCTTCTTGGACATCACCAACTGGCCAGCATTGATGTCCATCCTCAAGCCTGCGTTGCAGAGCAGACTTCCAGAGGTCAGGTTCTTAGCAATTACTGGAACATGCTTCACACCTTGAAGCGTCAGAGTGTTCCCCGATGTGAGTTTCAGCTCCACCGTCCCGATCCCCAGTACTTCAGCTTGTGCCTGGTTTTCCATTATGACCTTCTCTGAAGTTGGCTCATAAGAGACGAACCAGTCTTTGTCTGAACAGACATGGCAGGTCGTACCAGTGTCTATCCACCAGTCCAAGTCAGCCCCCACAGTAGCAACCTGTGCTATCATGGCAACTAGATTAGTAATCATAGAAACCTTACTAGGCTCACCTTGTTCTTTGGGCTTGGACTTGCATTCGAATTTGTAGTGGCCCTTCTTGCCACAATTGAAGCAAGTCACATGGGACTTGGACTTCTGCTGCTTGAAAGCAGGACCCTTCACTTTCAGATTCGTGAAGTCCTTCTTTTTGCGATGAGAAGCAGCCTGCTTCCCCTGGTACTCTCTAGTTTGGACCAGATTTGCCTTCGCCAGTTGTTTGGACAGAGTATCCATCTTCTGTTGAGAGCACATCTCGTCCTCAACATGGATCTCTTGCAAGAAATCTTCCAAGCTAATTTCCATCTTCTTTCGATGCATCCTTGCATAGAAGTTGCTCCATTCTGTAGGAAGTTTTGCGACGATCCCTCCAACGACAAACTTGTCGACGAGGGACATGTTCTCGTCTTCTAGTTTCTGACGCAACTTCAGAAACTCCTTCACTTGGGGCAGCATCGCCTTCTCATCTTCGAAGGTCCACTTGTGGTATTTTTCTACCATGAAGATCTTGGACCGGTTCTCGTCATCTTCATAGAGCTTTCCCAAGAAGTCCCATATCTTTTTGGCAGATGTCTTCTTGGAGTAGGACTCTGCCAGAGAGTCTTCCATGGAATTGAGTATCAGTAGTTTGCATATACTGTTTTCTCTCTTCCACTTCGCTTGCTTGGTCGTAGCAGCGGCCACAGCCGCAGCAGATCCAGTGGTTGGAACGATCGGTTCTTCTTCTGACAGCACGTGATCAACATTCACGAGTTGAAGATTTAAAGTGACCTTTCCTCTCCATATCTGGAAGTGTTCGCCATCGAATTTCTCCAACTTGTTAAAGCCGGTATCGATGAGCGAAGCACGAAAATTATCCATCTTCTCAATAAAGCTTTGAGATTGTTAGTGTCGAGGCACAATTTTCGATGGAAAATTCTGAAACTGAAACATTTGTACAAACAACGTTTCAAATGCAACACCTTAAAAAAGATGTGCAACAGAGATCCTGGAGGATTCTGAATTACGAGGATCTAAAAAGATTCTACGTAATACACAAAAAATCTAAAGAGACTTTGTGCAAGCGACTATCGGCAGTAGAGCTTCTAAAAAGAAGTTACTGTAAAAGGCAACAGCAGCGATGACAGGCGAGAATGAGATGCTGGGGTGAATGAACCACCGTTGCTCAAAGCTTTATTCGCCCCACACGAGCACGAACAGCTTCCAGGAACCAGCAAGTTCACGAAGAACTTCTGGAACGCTCGTAAGTCAATATTTGAGACTTGAACGGGCTTCCTGGACTTAACAGACTCCCTTAACTCTCTTCTTGGTGCATTTTTCAAAGGAGGCCAAGGGGCTCTATTTATAGAGTGGAGTTGAGACTTCATCTCTTCTCCTATCCGATGTGGGACTAAAATACCAATACTCAAAAATAGAGTTTGATATTTTAGATCATCCCACAATCAGCATAGAAGTGTGCCAGTCCACGCCTACCCTCCGAACACTCCCGTGCATGCACGAGACATCCTGGAGTCCGTGTCCGAGTCCGAGTCCGCACAACAAAAATTAACTTGCATCCTTGTTGGATTTAATCTTTTTTCCTTCTAGAAAAATACTTCCACATGGCACAAACTTGTGCCCCACTACACCTCATGTGCACACCTCAACACAAGCAATGCATTATATTGAGATACTCACCATTTGGTGTAGCCAATGTGGGACTATCTTTTTTAGTCCAAAGGCAAAAACACCAACAGAATATCGTCCCTCCGGAATCTCGAAGTGTGCGAATGTGGTTGATTACTTTGTTGAGTTGTTTGTCAAGTAGTTGCAAGTTTTCATCGCGGTATGTCACAGTGACAATTGGTGGAGTGTCCATAGGAGTTGTGTATCCATTTTATTGGTCCATTACCTATATAGAAAGAAAACGTTAGTTGAGGACGGATTCAAACAATATGCAAGTCAAGAAATAAAAATCAAAATCAAGATAGGAGTCAAAATGATACAAGTCAATGTGGATGGGATCATATTTTGGTGTAATCATATTCGCAAGCTCATTTCGATACTGTTATATAGCCGATACGATATGCTCTAACCTGCATAGGATACCATAATATTTCATAGTTCTATTTCTCATATCGTAGCATACATATAGTTCACCTTTTCCTTGGTGGATGTATATTATATTTGTAGCTTATGTCTGTTTTTCCATTTAGGAACGTTGAACATTCACTCGTTGATTAGCTTATGTCTGTTTTTCCATTTGAATCATTTTTCTTCTATCATAATGACTTATATATGATGTTATTTTTAAACTTAATATTGTGTTTCATATACTATTTTGTGATCTTATTAAGTTATTTTATTATTTTCTGTTGGTACTTTGGTATTGTTTTTGATTTTTTTAGTTTATTATCTAAAATTTCAAGTTTGATGAGTTTTTAGGATATATGACATATTTGGATAAGCTAACATGAGCTACAAAAGTGACAAAACGTGTTATGAAGAAAAATTTGAGAAGCTGATCAGGTGGCGCTTTCTTCTCCAGATGAGGAGGCGAGGCAGCTCGTCTAGGGGTGCTTAGAGCTTTTTAAAACACTCGCTATATATATCTACCCCCAACTAGCCATTAGGTCGACAACCGGTCATAAAAATGTCCGTCAATTCCTTTATGGAGTTTTAGAACGTGCCATAGCTTGGTTGATTATAATAAATGTGAGTTCTTTGGATGTTTGACAAATCTGTGGTGGCAAATGGATACTTTATTTTCTCAGATTACCCGCTTGCATGTACGCAACAACAAATGTTTTTAGTTTCGCTTTATTCTGGTGCTAGTTGGTGGTGATCTCACAGTTCAAATTGTTAATTTGTGCTAGACAACAAATTGTTTTGCTTTCACTTAAAGATGGTAGCTTTCCTATAAACCTGTTTTCTTCAAATGGAGATAACGCCGACTATGTATGTGAATCATATTTGGAATGGAAGAAAAATGAATTGGAGTTGTCATACTCTGCGGAATGAGATAGAAATCGATATGTTGGTATTTGGCATTAGGTAGGTCATAAATAGTGAGATCTTTGGTATGGACAATGAGCTTAAATTGGCAGCCAAAAGGTAGGTATACATACGGACCCCCAACTAGCCATCTAGGTTTATGCCTGAACGACAACCGGTCATAAAAATGTTAGTGGAGTCTTTCATGGAGTTTTTAAAGCGCCATAGCTAACTCTATTCTAATGGATTAACGCTTGGGAGATGATGATAATAAATGGAGTTCTTTGGATGTTTGACAAATATGTGGTGTAAAATGCATAGTTTATTTACGGAGTTGGGTATTAGATTGTTTACCCGTTTGGAAGTATGCAACAAACAAATATTTTTGGTTTCACTTAAAATTCTGGTGCTCTGGGGTGATCTCACAGTTCGAAAAAAAAATGTTTGGGCAGTTAATTTGTTCAAAAATTTAGTGTATTTCAGCAATAGTGAAGCTAGGTTTCTCTTTTGTCATTGTTTAAGTAGTGATTATGTAATGACAAGTTGTACATTTTTAAACATTAAATATCTTTATATAGGCCTTAAATTTGCATTTTGACAATGGTAATTTTTTTTATAGGTTCTTGTTCTGTAATTCGCCGTACAACAACAACAAAGCCTCTGATTTTATACCAAATTTTTGGGCCCAACGAGATGAATCCTTATCTTTAGTTCGCTATGATATGGGCCATCTCCTTTCTGACATTAGTAAAAAGTCGTATCCTTTTCCTTTCCTCAATACATGTTCTCTTAGGTCTATCCAAAACCTACTAGCTTCTTTAGATATCACTCTCCGAACTGGTTCATCTGTTGGTCTTCTCTGTTGTATATGGACCATTTAAAATGATCACCTCTTTTCTATATCAATGTCATGTCCAACTTTTTAGACTCTTTTCTTATTCTCTGTTAATGGGTGTCGGTTGTCTCTCCTCTATCTCAACATTTTAATTTTAGCTACATTCATCTTCTAGACATGTTTCTTAATCGTACAACTCTTCGACCATAAGCATGAATGATCTTACTGACATTATAGAACATCCCATTGTAAAGGGGGCCAATTAAAAGATGCACATATAAAACTACTTTCTTTCTATGGTGGAAATATATATATATATATATATATATATATATATATATATATATATATATATATATATATATATATATATATATATATATATATATATATATATATATATATATAATGTTTGAGAAGAAAATGTTTGAGAAGAAAATGAATTAGAGTTGATGTACCAGTAATGTTTGGAACAAAGGTTAAGGTGCATAAGTATAATCTGTCTACTCAAATTCATTTCCTATGGCACTGTTATAGACCCAGATAACTAGATTTGTACAGGAGATTGAATGATTGGATTTGACAGAGTGGAAGGTAACCGAGTGTGAATTCTTTGGATGTCAATGAAATTATTGATGGCAAATTGGTATATAACAAATACTTTAAAATTATTGATGGCAAATAAGGGTCATATCTGAACACAGTTATCACCTTTAGCATGTTTGTATCCATGAAACGTAGTTACCAGATGGATATGGCCCCGTGATACTTCAGTTACACTTGGAATCCTCGTGCCTTTGGAGTGACGCATAGTCGTTGAACTGGTGGTGGTCATTCTAGTGACAACAAAGTAGGTTACTTCTTTTTAAGCTCATACAATAAGGGACCACCCTCCAATTTGCTCTAAGAAATTCTTTCATATCTACGACACATTAAGCCAAAGAGTGAAAAGGAATGGCAACACCGAGTTTGCACTCTTACAATTTAAAATTTTCATAAGGCATTATTCATGTACTGCATCTTTATATTTTTCTTTCATGAAATGGAGGATCAATTAGACATTAGACTGTACTAATTACATATTTTGACATCGTTCTCCTTTTTCCCTGTGATACACAATCAGTTGTCATCTTGAGATTTCAATGTTATACTTTTGTATTATGCAAAAAACATGATTCATATAAAGCTTAATCTTATGTACACTATATTATGACATATATGTATTGAATTTGATGGAATATATGGATCAACTATCTTGGAACTACACATAAAACTCTAGAAGGTGTTATTCAAAATTTTAATTTCATCTTCTTCTTCCCTAACCTACCCTGATTTTATATCTTCTTCCCTAACCATGACGTGCGCTGCTCCCCGACTTGGCTGAATGTTGGTTTGGGAGGTGGGGTGGGGGGGGGGGGGGGGGGGGGGGGGGGGGGGGGGGGGGGGGGAGGGGGTGCTATGTATAGGGGTGTAAACCAGCCGGACGGACACGGACAATCCATTGTCCGGGTTCGGTCCGAAAATAAAAATGAGTTCGGACGGACGGACATGGACAGTCCACTGTTCGAGTTCGGGCCGGACGGACACGGACAACCTCTGTTAGTTAATTCAGTCGGACAGTCTGCGGACAAATTAAATATATTACCAAAAGCTGTTATTTTGTCAAGATACCTTGATAGTTGGTACAAAAAATCAAGTTGAAAGAAATGCAATTGAAGGATATAGAATACAACAAATAATAGTAAAAGGTTAATAGAAATCTAGATTGGACAACCAAAAATTGATGCAAAATCAAAATGATATGAAATAATTGATGCAAAACCAAAAGGAGTCTCCATTATTGGACGGTTCGCGGACAAATTCGAACCAGGGGTGCCATGTATAGGGGTTGTAAACGAGCCGGACGGACACGGACACTCCACTGTGCGTGTTCGGTCCGAAAATAAAAATGAGTTCGGACGGACATGGACAGTCCACTGTTCGAGTTCGTGCCGGACGGACACGTACAATCACTGTTCGTTAATTCAATCTGACAGTATGTCAGACAAATTAAATATATTACCAAAAGCTGTTATTTTGTCAAGATACCTTGATAGTTGGTACAAAAAATCAAGTTGAAAGGAAATGCAATTGAAGGATATAGAATACAACAAATAATAGTAAAAGGTTAATGGAAATCTAGATTGGACAACCAAAAATTATTGCAAAACCAAAATGATATAAAATTATTGATGCAAAACCAAAATGAGTCTCCATTATCGGACGGTTCGCGGACAAATTCGGACCGGACTTGGATATGACCGTGTCCGGGTCCGATTTTTAAACGGACCAAAAAAAATGTCCGAGTTCTGTTTGTTAATTCAATCGGACGGTCCGCGTTCGAACCATTATCGAGCCGGACTCGTACGAACAACGGACTCCTTTGTCCATTTTACAGCCCTAACCATGTATGGTCATTGTGATATATAGTAGTTCCTTACTCGAACGATAGTTCTCCCATAATGAAGTTTTCTTTTTGATATAACCATTTATGAAGTTTATGACTTCATAACTATGTTGCATTATTTGACACAAAGTTGTAAAAGTCGTTAGGTGGTAGTCAGATGAACACCAGGCGCCTAGCGTCTAATTCGGCCTAGACGTCGTATAATTCGACTTAGACGCCGACTAATTCTGCCTAAGTGCCCATAACTGCCTAGGCACCACCTAATCCGATTTTTAGAACAGTTATTTGACACATACTTGATATGGCAGTTAGATACTCATGTCGTATAGGGCTTGCCTATACCTATGCTCCAAAGATAGCCAAAACATGGTTGAAAGTGATTTTGCATGGCTCTAATCATGCCAAACATATTTTTTGAGATATGAGAAAGCAACATTTCTTTATATTATTTTGAATTCTAGTTGCTACCAAATCTTGCATGAATAGAATACTATTAAAATTTTGTGTAAATATGTATATAGATATGTTTTGATGTGTATATATCAAGGTTTTAAAGTATCGGCCGATACCGATACGTATCGGGCGTATCGGATCAGTTTTGAACGTGGCCGATCCGATACTGATAGAAAATATTGGTATCGGCCGATACACAGTCAAAAATTATTGTATCGGTCTGTATCGGCCGATAAGTAGCCGATACAGATCGATACCGACCGATACGGCCTGATATGGACCGATACCAAAATACAGAAAAAGCAAAAATTGCATCTTGACAATCAAAGCAAAGCAAAACCATTCAAACAAAGCAAAAATATCGAATCATACCTATGCTCTGCCGCCTGCGCCTTTGCTCGTGACCGTAGAACAGTTGGACTTCCTTTCTGAGCTCTAACCGGAGTTCCCAGTGACCCCACGATCTCGAGCAGCGCCATCACTGAGCCGTTTCCGGCGACTTTCCAGCGTCAATCGCCCTCGGACCGCCGTGTCCAGCAGTTCCGACAATCCCGATCGTGAGCTCCCTCTTTTCTTCCTCTCTCTCCCTCCTTTCTCGGTTCTCTGAACAATTTTTTTTTTTTTTTTGGGTTTCAGCTTCTCTCTTTGTATTCTCTCTCTTACTTTCTTTCTTTATAAAGTAGGAAAAGTATAGCATTGGGTGTAGTGAATGATGAAACATTCAAAAATTGAATGTTCTGGAAGAACAGGGAAACGGGAATAAAGACAAAATAAGTAAAGTAATTGGATTTTAGTCTTAGTAATTGGACTTTAGTCTTAATAATTGGGCTTTAACTCTATAAAACCAAAAAAAATTATCAAATTGTTTGGGTTTCCTAAATGAAAGTAATTGGGCTTTAGTCTTAATAATTGGGCTTTAACTCTATAAAACCAAAAAAAATATCAAATTGTTTGGGTTTCCTAAATGAAAGTAATTGGGCTTTAGTCTTAGTAATGGGATTGATGGATAAATGTGGTTTTGTGACAAATTAAGACCTTGATTAATGAAATATAAGTGGTTTTGGACATTTGAAGTTGGACTTATAATAGAACATAAATATATAATAAATTATAATTTTTACGGTGTCCATATGGAATGATTATTTATAATATTTTAATAAATTCTGAATAGGTTTGGAAATATGAAACAACTTCAATGAAACTTTGGACCTGCACCGAGTACATTACCGCTATTAATTACTATTACATTATAAATGCCATTCTCCTCATTTTATATCCATATTTTATATTTGTTTCTGACACAGTGTTTGTGCATAATAGGTGAGGACATGGAGAACGACACTTGGATCGGAAGACTATGTTTGATTAGATAGACTTTGTGTATATAACATATGTATATTTGTGTATGAGATTATTTTATCAGATTTGTTTCAGGAAATCTAACATGTATGATGTACTAAAAAGTAAAAACACTGCTAGCGGACTGAAGTGATCGTGTGCGTCTCTGGGCTATAGTTTATGCTAGTGGATCGAAGTGATCGTGTGCGTCTCTGGGTTATAGTTTATCGTGTGTCTCTGGGTTATAGTTTTTGCTGATTACTGTCGTGTGTGTGTATATATTTATATTTTTTTAATATATATATATATATAAGAAAGTTTTTGCTGATTACTTATTTATATATTTTATATCTTTACCTATATTTAACTTCTTTTATATATATATATATATATATATATATATATATATATATATATATATATATATATATATATATATATATATATATCTTAAGTAAGAGTTTATCTAACGTGTGTATATTTGTTTATGAGATTATTTTATTTTTTATAAGTAAATTTTTTATAACTTTCTTATATATATACATCATTATTATATGTAACATTTTTATAAGTACAATGTTATTGTATGTAATATTTGATTATTGTATGTAACATTTTTTTATTATTTATGTAAATTTTTATAATATTTGTAGGATAACGTAATGACGCCAAAAGTCGTGCGCGGAGGAAAAAGATGCTGATTATGAAACTAAATATCCAGAGAAATATTTGTAGGATAATTGGTGTCAAGGGTCCATTGCAACAATTTTTAACTATGCATAAAACTAAATATCCAGACAAATATAATTTATTTATATATTTACATAAATTTAGAAAAAAAATATCCAGACAAATAGAATTATGGGTCTTATGACTCTTGTCACATCCTGTCATCTGCATTGCTTCTAATCTCTAAGCATTAAGTATATCTTGGGCCTCCTTCTATGCGTCTTAATTCGTCAAAATTGAAACCTATATAGAACAATACCAGATTTAATTAGTAAGAATATAATTAGATAGTAAGATTGTAAAAACATGTAAAGGAAGAAAACTTATATACTGCAGGTAAACCGATCAACAAGGATGATTATTATTTCATTCAATTACAATAAAAAATAACACAAAAATACTTAAATAATACATAAATATATAAACTATTTTTAATTTTATATTACTAATTTATTAATAATTATTTAATATTGTCGATACTGCTGATTCAAAAAAATCCGATACTCCGATCCGATACTGCCAATACCGATACTCAAAAATTGGCCGATACCGATACCGATACCGATACCGATAATTTGAACCTTGGTACAAATAACGGTACCTGCATCCTGAATTTTGTAAAGGTCATATTCCAAATATGTATCGTGTCCGAATCCGTGTCTATGCAACCTAGCTTAAGAACTTCCAATTCTCGTGTTCTCTTCCTCACTAAAAAACCTAAGCCCTCGTTAATCTTGTCATGGATCCAATACTCCTCAATTGTCAATTGTTCCATGGGTTCTTCAAAATGTGCAACCAATTCTGGATCAGAAACAACATCCTCTCCATCTTTGGTTCCCTCTGAAACAAAACTACCAGACAGGGTGACATAAGATCCTGGGAAGCACACTTGCCATCCAAGCATAAGCCAATCTTCTAGACTCCTGCATCTTGACAACTCAAAGGCTCGACCATCTTGAGAAACAAGAGCTTTCTCGTGACTTCTTCTCAAATCCTTTTTGGGTGCTAGGGAAGAGAATGCACATTTTATAAATAAAGGAAGTAATTTGTTTATGTTTAGGACAAAAAAGTACGTTACAGTTTGCATCCATTGCACATGACCAGGATAAGTGAGTCTGGACACTAATGGAGGATAGTAAGTTTTAGAAGTCGTGATAGTTCGGGGAGTACAAGTGCCTATAAAAGATAGTTGGGGGTATCCAAGTGCAGAAGTAGGTATAGTTCAGGCAAAAGCAGGTATAATCACTACCAAAATTTATCGTTTTAGCGACGGTTCTATCCGTCGTCAATCCGACGGTAATTAGTATTAGCGACCGATCACTGACGGTTTTTGGCCAAAAAAATCCGTCGGCAATCAGCTCGTCGCTAATAACGGTCCATCGCTACGTAGTCGTCAAGCGACAGAATAACGACGGCTTGTCGACGTCACAGTACGAAGCATTAGCGACGCATTTTCGACGGACTGTCGTCCATTTCAACTATTAAGTACTGAACTGTGTAGACAATAGCGACGTAAAATTCCGTCGGTAACCCGTCGTAACCGCGTATCAGAGCGTATCGTTCCGTCGCTCATCCGTCGGTAACGAACGACGGATTAGCGACGGTGTACTGACGGACTATCCGTCGATCAGATTCTGAAAATGCTTGGCATTTCCAGCACCATGGCGACGGATTATTCGTCGCTATTCCATCGATATATATCGACGGAATACTGACGGATTATCCGTGGAGCATGTTCTGAAAATTCTTGGTATTTTCAGAACAAGGGCGACGAATAGGTCGTCGCTATTCCGTCGAACTATATACAATGCCGACGGATATTCCGTCGACCATTCGTCGCTACCTGGAAACATTTTCAAATCTCCAGTTAGCGACGGAGTAGCCGTCGAAAAGTAGTCGGAAACTGGTAATAACCGTCGCTAAACGGTCACAAGTCCGTCGCTAACAGAGAATATTTTAAAAAAAAATTACAGCGCTTTCCCTTTTCGCAAAAATATGCATAAATCAAACCAATATATAATGCACACCAATTATTCAACAATCACATAGACCAAATATATTATGCACACCAATTATCCAAGAATCACATAGACCAAATATGCACATACGAATTTAATGCACTCCAATTATCCAAGAATCATATAGACCAAACCAAATTAATATAAAATATAAAATAGACATCAATTATCCGGAAGAGTAACCTAATATTCATCGTTATAATCCGATCATAGCACAAATATTCCAAAATTTTCACAAATATTCCAAAACACATAGGAAAATCGACTTTGGCCTCAACAAAGACCACAAGTCAGACGATGAATCCTCACAGCCAGGGATCATAGTTGCGTTGAGGCATGTACCATTCTATCAGCCACTTTGCATACGAAGGCTCAATCTGGTTGAGGTCTTCTGTAGGGACAGGAGGGTCGGTCCCGATGCTCCTACTCTCTGACGGTGGCTCCTCCTTAACTTCAAGCTTGGGAGCGATCTCTTCCCTGATGGTCATCGGTTCTTCCTTGACCTCGACCTTTGGTAACACCTTCTCCTTAACAGTCACCGGCGCTATAATTTAGTGTATTTTGGTAGTGAATTGAGGGTATTTAAGTGCAAATTAGCCTATATTTTTTGCTGATGCCAGGAAGGTTGGATTATATTTCGCCATCTAGTCGGGATCTTATATTTCTCATCCGTAACCACAAGAGCCACTCGATATGAGAAAAAATTATCTAGGATCTATTACTCTAGATGAATACAATTCATACAGATGCGCATAGGTGCGTCTTTGTAATGTAGATTCTGTTTTTTATTCCTAATGTAAGTTGCAATTTATCCTGGTTCGCGAGTGTAAACTAGTACTTTGTTTGTCACCATCGCCCACTACTGCTTGTCAAGTATTTGACAAGGGCCTATCTACACTCTGCAATGTGTTCGACCACAAGGGAATTTTGGTTGTCCGAGCATGTTTGACACGTTACCTATACCCAAATGATTAAAAGTGTGTCTTCAGTCTTACATGGTAGTCTAATATTGTCCTCTGATATTGGCTTTTGCTGGAGAATCTCACTGTAAAATTTTCTGTGTAGCTAACTGCTAAGGAGTTTGTTCATTATTTTTTAAAACAGAAAGAGACTTTTCCAGACAGTTTGAATTTCAAAAAGCTTTCTTTCTCATTTTATAAGTTCCAACTTCTTAGAGTTAGGTTGACAACAATTGGATCATGCGGATCTAATATGGTTCTCTTCCTCGAGACCGATCCCAAGTATTTTTTTTCTTCTTCAATATCAACTGGCGTAATTGGAGTGAGAGACCCAATTGAAGTATGACCAAGGGAGCAAGTTTCGTGGTATTGGAATTGGTTTCAGACCTTTCTTATGAATATCGGGATCGATGATATCGACAATATTGGCGGTTTTGGATCCGTATTGGAAAACAAACAATTATTAATACATTATTAAATTTTTAGATGAAATATTTTATATATTTAAGGTATAATTTTAAGTATTTTTTTAGTAGTTTTAGAATTAAATAAAATTGTAGTCATTCTTGCCAATTGGGATTTACCTACTATAGATAAGTTCTCTTTTTTTTTTTTTAACATGTTTTTACATAATTACTATGCTATTATATATTTGCTGATTGATCTTTTTTTTTTTTTCCATTCAATTTTTTTGTCCAATTGACTGAAAAAGAGATTCCCAATGTCGATATCGATAATATTGGATCAGGATTCAGTTCTAGAGCCAAGTCGTAGTTCTCTAATGAGCAATCGAAAAAATTTCCGAGCATCCTTGGGGTTAAGTACTGTTCCAACAATGATCTTAGCACCAAGTATTTTTTGACGAGCTCTAATATAATCAGATTTATAATTAAGCATCTCTTGGAACTTGAAAAATATGAGCAACATCAAATTCCTCTAGAGTTCAAACTTCCATTTCACCTACTCGGTGTCCGCGGGGACTATAGTTCCAAGTCGTCAATTGGGGGGTAATTGGGGCTTATATCAGCTGCTTAACTTACATTTTTTGTAATTTTGGCAAAGCTCAGTTGTGCATGTTATTCTGTTGACTAGTGTTATTATATAACACCTAAATACGCGTTACGGATTCAAATATATTACATTGTGTTTTAGCTTTCGTTCTCGACCGCATTTAAAAGGGACTCTTGTGGTTACCGAAAAGAGATATAAGATCCTGGTTGAATGGCGAAAAATCAGTGGATCGAGCCACCGGGACGTATTATTCCTTCTATTTATTTGGTGAAAATTTAGGGGACAATGAGCCCAAGGGGTTGAAAAAGAAAAAGAAGGAAAAACTATTATTTGTCGGAAAAAACTATTATTCCTTCTATTTATGCAATACAGCGTGCATAAAGTTCTGTACGTATCGTCAGACATCTGAAGAAAAAGAAGAAGAAGGAAAAACTATTATTTGTCGGAACTTGAACATATGTACCCCTAATTTCTTGAAAAAGAAGAAAAACATGAACACACAACCCTCTTACCATCTACCAAGAAAACAAAGAAAGGAATAAGAATGACCGATGCTAACCCAAGGGGTTGTTTGGATAGAAGTAATTTTTTGAAAGTGTAAAAATGACACTTATAGAATGTTGAGTTGCAGTACACTTGCAGCAAGTTGCACTTTTCAAAATGTGTTTAGATAGAATACCTTTCGTCTCCTGCAAGTGGAAGAAAAAGAAATTTGTTGTTTGGATGGTTGTTGAAAGTGGAGAGAAAATAAGTTCGGTTGTTTGGATAGTTGTTGAAAGTGGATGATGGTTAGAGATATGGTGACCCTCGAAAGGCTTACGTCTAAATTTATTTGAATTGTTGGATAAAAATATAACAATATAAAATAAATTAATTAGCATAATTAAACTAATTACCATTATTAAAAATATGATCTTTTCCATATTTCTATTATTATCATAATCAAAGACAACTAAATTAATTATCATTATTATCGTAATTAAATTAATTACCATAATGATCTCATTAATTATCAAATGCTCGGTTTTTTTCTAAGGGCACCACCAATTTTACTTGGGGACAGCCCAAAAATATTTGCAAATATTACAAGTTTGCCATCAGTTTTTTTTACTTGGAGGCAGCCCAACATTAGGTATAAAAGACAACTTTTCTAATTTTTCTCTCTCCCTCCCTCTACTCTTTTTCTCTCTCCCTCAACTCTTTCTTCTCTCCCTCTACTTTTTTCTTCTCTCCCAACATTTCTAGGTCATAGAATTAAACCCTAGTCGAAAATTTTTCCCAAATTTTTCTTCCTTTCTTTCCGAGAATTATCTCCAAAAAAATTCTCTTATCTCAATCATGTTTGGCACAAATTTTTTCTCAAATTTGTCTAAAATCAACTACCAAAAAAAGTTTCCACTCATACTCAAAATCAGAAAACATAAACATATATATTAGGTTTAGAATCACTTTAGGGTTCATGAATGAATTTTTCGAACATGATCTCACATATTTTTTGAAACCCTAACCCTAGAACACGACAAATCGTTGTGGCTGTTCGGCTGCTACAGTCGTGACTTACAACATTAGGACTGCCAGGGTTGTGGCAGTCCTAATGTAAAGTAGGACTACCAGACTTTCTGTAGTCCTACATTAAGTTAGGACTGCTAGGCCCCTGACAGTCCTTACTTAATAAAGGACTGCCAGGGTGTTGGCAGTCCTGTATAAAACTCTCTGTGAAGATACTTCATCTTCTTCCATACGCTGCTCACTTTCGAATCTAGGTTTTCTCCTCAAAATTCTTCAAAACTCGTCGAAAAATTTCGGAAAGACCGAGACAAACGGCAAAAGTGTTAAAACGGAGGTCCAAATATCATTTTTTTGCGATTCTAAAATTTCGAAAGGCTGTCTAACGGAGGAGCAATTAATCTCAGGCTCCTCAAAGATACGCTCATTTTGCGACAAACCGGACCTCGTTTCGATCTCCCAGTCAAAAGTTATGGCCCTTCAAAGTTTCAACTGACCATAAAATGCAGGAGAATGGCCATTCTTCGTGTTAGAACACGAAGAATGTTAATTTCGCATGAGGCTGGCCATTTTCTGTGTTAGTAACACGGAGAATTCTCCGTTTTATTTTACACGAAGAATGGCCATTCTCTGTGTTAGTAACACGGAGAATGACATTCTCCGTCTTAATTTACACGAAGAATGGCCATTCTCCGTGCTAAATTACACGGAGAGTGACAATTCTCCGTCTTAATTTACACGGAGAATGGCCATTCTCCGTGTAATTTAGCACAGAGAATGGTCATTCCAGTGCTAAAACGCAGGAGAATGGCCATTCTCTGTGTTAGAAACACGGAGAACGCCATTCTCCGTGTTAATTTACACAGAGAATGGCATTCTCCGTATTAATTTACACGGAGAATAGCCATTTCCAGTGTTAAATCGTAGGAGAATGGTCATTCTCCGTGTAATTTAGGACTGCCAGGGGGTGGCAGTCCTATTTGTAAGTCTCTGTGATGAGAGTTTTGAAACTCTCTATCACAGAGAGTTTCAATTAGGACTGCCACCCCCCTGGCAGTCCTATACAAAATGAGGACTGCCAGGGTGCTGGCAGTCCTACACTTAAGTAGGACTGCCAGGGTGCTGGCAGTCCTATTTATAAGTCTCTGTGATAGAGTTTCAGTTTGAGGAGCTCATCACAGAGTTTTATAAATAGGACTGCCACCCCCTGGCAGTCCTACACTTAAGTAGGACTGCCAGGGTGCTGGCAGTCCTAATTGAAACTTGCTGTAACAGCAAGTTTCAATTTGGACTGCCAGCATCCTAGCAGTCCTACTTAAGTGTAGGACTGTCAGGGGGGGTGGCAGTCCTAATTGAAACTCTCAGTGACAGAGAGTTTCAGTTTGAAACTCTCATCAGACAAAATATCCAACTTCAAAAAAATAACATAAATCACAACTACATATCAGACAAAATATCCAACTTCAAAAAAATAACATAAGTGTCAACTACATATCCTTCAAAAGTCTGCCCAACAACTTAAGTTTTCAAACAACAAATATATCCTTCAAGTTTCAAACAACAAAAATATCCAGATTACATCCAACTAATGATCATTCCACATCCAACTAATGATCATTCCACATCCAACTACATATCATGCCGGGCCTTTGAACGAGACTTCCTATTATTCATGAAGGGAAACTCGACCACGTCGTCGATGCGATCAAGCTCGTTGGCGACCGCGACACTAGTGTCACTTTGGCAACCTCTCTGGAGTGTCTGGGCCAATTCCTTCACCTTTTGAGACTGTAAATGAAAGTATAAGTGAATTAAGTCTACAAATACGAAAATCTCAGTCTAATTACAAATATGGAAATTACCATCCTCACCAACCCAGCATACAAGACGTTTTTGGAAGGAAGAGCTCCAATTGCTCCGACGGCCACGGGACCCAGGTTTGTAGGGTTCGACAACTTAGGATGTCCGAGGGTTAGTGGCCGGAGGACTGCAGGACAACGTACAGTTATTAAATAATAGAAACAAAAATAGGACATACTGTTACCCTCCCGCGCATATGTGCATCATGCAGTTACCCACCCCCCCAATATGAGCAACATAGAGTACCAACCCTCCCCCCCAATTTCCACCCCCATATCTCATTACATTAGGACTGCCAGGCCTGTGGCAGTCCTAATGTGAAGCGGGACTGCCACAGCCTTGCAGTCCTCTTGTGAAAGAGGACTGCCAGGACTGTGGCAGTCCCGCTTCACATTAGGACTGCCACAGGCCTGGCAGTCCTACTGTATTCAAACCCGACCGTTGCAGCCGAACGGCCAAAACGAGATGCTCGTTTGTTGTCTTCTAGGGTTAGGGTTTCAAGAAAAAATGTGGGTTTGTCATGTTCGAAAATTCCTTTCATGAACCATAAAGAGATTGTAAACCTAATTTATCAAAACTTTTTAGAGAATTAAAAATATTCTAGGGTTTTGAATAGAATGTACAAAATTCTTGAAGAAATTAGGAAAGAACGTACCTAGATTCCGGTTGCTTCGACTTGCGTGTCATCTCTAAGAATTTACGAATGTTGTTGAAGAAATCTTGGTGGAGGAATTGGGAGTGGAGTAGTGGAGGAGAATAAAGTAGGGTTTTGGGAGAGGGAGAGGGAGAGTTTTTTTTTCTTTTGGTGGAGAGAGAGTGTAGAATGGGTTATGGGAAGGAATGAAGGGTTTGGGGGGTTGGGCTGCCCCCTAGCAAAATGTGGGTGTCCTCTAGCAAAATCTCTACCTCGTTGGGCTTCCCCCAAGTAAGGATTGTCCCTAGCAAAAATGGTGGTGCCCTTAGAAAAAACCTTTATCAAATGTTCCAAAGGAGCCTGAGCAAAAACACTCCTCTGCTATTCAAATGTTCCAAACAATGTCTCTTCCTCTCCTCTTTGTTCTAGGTGATCCCACTCTTTTTCCTCTTTGGTCAGGGTCTCGTCGACCACCTCCTCGGTCGCTTGGCTTTGATCCCATCGGCGTCGGCCGAGACCGCAAGGACCACTTTGCTCCCGACATCGGCTCGAGATTTCGACATCGGCTGTCCAAAGATTGGTCTCATCGCATGGATCTTAGTGTCGGCGGCGAAGACAAAAAGCTGGGAGAGGATGTCGACGATCGCATTATCTTCGCTCCCGGCCATAGCGTTGTCTCCACCTGCACTCCCACGACATCCTCTCCTCCTCTGGCACCCCCTCCTCCTTCGGCCACTTCAGTCCTGGTTACGATTGTCGGTCACCAAGAGGTGGAAAGGGAAAAAAAAAAAAAATCCTTTCTGCCACTTTCTTCGGACTTTTGTTGAGGACTTTCCTAAAAAATGGTTGGATGTGGAAAAGGGAAACAAAAAGTAGGGGGACAAGAACTCTGTTCACTTTCTTATCGTTCAAAAACCACTTTCCATGAGGTTCTTACCAAACAACAGAACTATGGAGAGTTCTGTTGTATTTGAGAAAGTTCACCACTTTCCTTCCACTTTTTGCCATCCAAGCATGCCCTAATAGGAACTGAGGAGAGGAGGAGAGCAGCAGGGCATAGTGCTTTGGTCTAGGGGTGAGCGATGGTTCAAACCGAATTGAATACATAAAATTCCAAATAATCGTAAATCGTATTTCTCAAAACAAAAAATTGAACCGTTATCATAAAAACCGAACAAAATCGAATCGAATAAATTTGGTTCAATTTTTGGTCGATTCAGTTTCATAGGCCAAGGAGTCGGACCTTTACATTTTAGCAAATAAACCAATTTAAATAACAAATTTTAAAAAAATTGACATTGTTGCATTTATGAATTATTACAATTACAGTGAGTGAAAAAATATTAGTATATGTAGATTGATGATAGAGAGAGCGTTTAAAGAAGCGATCAAGTGCCAACAAAGAATGAAAGGAGAGAGTGCCCCTTGATAGGATTAGTGAAAATATTAGTAATATATAAATTGAGGGTAGTTTGATAAATGATTGAATCTAAATTGGTTTCATTTGTTTCGGTTACTGGATCAAAAATCGAACCGATATTTCAAAATTTTAAATCTCTAAACCGAAGATCGAACCTATAAATCGAACCAATTGTTATATTTCGGTTCGGTTTCTGGTTTCCAACTATTGAATGCTCACCCCTACTTTGGTCTAGAGGAGTAGGGAGCAGGTGAGCACGGATCACCTCTCTTTCTGCACCATTTTTGTGTGCAACTGTTTCTGTGCATGAGAGATTGGGACCAGACAAAGACCTCTGCTCCTTGGGTCCTTATTATGACTGTGTCCTCACCTTCATCTCTCCTTCAGTCTCCTATAATAACATATATTTAACGACCATGTCACATTGACCATACTATTGCAGGTCACCGGCGGCAGGCTCTACGTAAATAGGGGCGAATGAATTTTGGACACGTTTGCTTGCGGTCAAGTCCGACAGGTCGGACAGAAGGTAAAAAAATAGTTTTTCTATATTTAATTTAAAGAGTAAGAGAGTGTAATGACTTACTCTGATGATTTGGCCTTGCTCTTGCCTAGTAGGTGGAGGAGGTGAGAGAGTAAAGAGGCTATGTTGATCATTTGGCACGAGGAAGCCATCATGGCCACCTCTAGGACTTACTTTTGGGTGCAAATTTTTGGGCGCGTGCGAAAGCGTTTGCCAACCCACTTAATCAAAACCAATCCACGTCTAACGGACACCAAGCACAAGATGAAGACAAGTATATGGTGGTGACGTACGTCACCTAGACAAATTCTAACCTTTAACAACTTAGATAAAATTACAAGATTGACAAAATTCACATTGAACCCTTTACCCTAATAAGTTCAACCCCCTCACTACCCTCAAGGAAAAAAAAAATAGAAGATTATAGTTGAGATCACTCACCAATCCGTAGCAATCTCTCTAACCGAATAGCAATCTCTCTAATCGAAGTTGACGACTCCTCGGTTAAATCTTCTTTTTCCTTCTGTCTTGGATGGCGAAGTCCTAAGAGTAAAGTACGTACTTTCTCTTAGATTTCTTTATGGACGAGTACCCCGAATCTCTACTTTGTGCCTCCACCCTCACCTCATATAAATAAGATGAAAAACCTAATTTTATGGTTAGAAAACCCTAAAAGTAGTCCACCATCAGTTCTGGTCGTCCACCAACAACCAACGGTGTAGATTATTGTAAAATCTCCAAAAATTTGATAATTTTATTTCTTTTAAAATGTATTTTTATTTATTGGACTTTTAAATTTTGCATTTTGCTAATATTTGATAAACAAGTTAAATGTACATTAGATATATACATAAATCCCTTTACAAGTTATGAACTAATAATTCAGGAAAATATTTATATTATTTTGAAAGAAATTTGAAAATATTTACTTTTAAATTATTGGCAGGATTTGAGTGATTACTAAAGCGCTTTACCTTTAATAGATAAATTTTTACTAATATTAATAGCAGCAGTGGTTGCTACATCATATGTAGCTAGTAAGTTGATTATTTGAATTATTTGTTGAAAATAATTTAAGTAATATTTACATTCATTTATATAGCATTTTTATAGTTTTAAAGAGCTTGCATTTAATTACTGATTTGCTTATATTAGTAGTAGCAGTTAACTGCAACATTATACATCGTTAGTAGATTATTTATTCAAATTATTTATTAAAACTTTTTACAAATACTTTATAAATTTTTACAAAATTTTTATAGTTGTTATTGGGATTTTAGAATAATATTAATTTATTTGGTTTTTTTAACCAAATTTTATATAATTCTTAAAAAGGAAAAAAAGAAGAAAAAAAAGAGAAGGATTCCTAATGAACAGTACCCATGGGTACTGTTCACCAGGCTAACCCAGCCCGTGCCCCCTGCTTCCAAATAGGAAGGAAATCATGTGTATATATACACAAACGAAGAACAAAGCAACTTCAAAAAAAAAAAACCTAACGCCGACCTAAACCCTAACCCATGCCTCGACCGCTGTAGTCGTGTCCCGATCCGCTACCCAAATTGTTGGGACGGGCCGAGCCATGTCCAGCCTACGCTTGAGATAAAGCGTAGTAAGCTGTTCTAAAGATAACAAGGTAAGACTAAAATGTGCTAACAGTTCTATAAGTAATAAAGAGTCATAAATGCTCCAAACACAAAAGTCATCTCATATAATAGTAAGTCCAAGTACAAGTCTGAAATGTAAAGCTGGATACAGGTCCAGTCACAAAATACATAGTCTAATACATGACTACTCTCAAAAGTCCAAAGTAAATAGACAACTAGACGAGGTTCCCCGTAGGTACATCCTCGTAAGACAAGGCCTGGTCTTCAGCAGTAACTCCATAAAATGAATCACAGAGCAACTCCTCCTCAGTAAGAATACCTACAACGTTATCCTGTCAGGATGGAAGCAAGTACTGAATCTAACAAACATATAATACTGATCATGTGATGAAAAGAAATGACATATCATGTTTATCCAGTTTTTAGATACATCTTATCATGGCAATAATTATTTGTTTTAAAGTTTAAAACTGTAGTAGGTGAGTGATCAGTC
Organism: Iris pallida; assembly: GCA_029216955.1. Lineage (NCBI taxonomy): Eukaryota > Viridiplantae > Streptophyta > Magnoliopsida > Asparagales > Iridaceae > Iris > Iris pallida. The sequence continues at coordinate 7,608,949 of JANAVB010025598.1, read as the reverse complement.
AATAGGTAATCAGGATGTACAGTGGTACATATCAATTTTCTGAAGTGTACATACGTACCCTTAACGGCATCGGTGTATATCCATACACAAATGCGGGACCAGACATACGACACAGATACATATAGAATGTAACGGTGCTCGGTAAATACATACGGAGAAGGGGGACATGATCACGTACACTACTAACAGTTTTCCCTTAACCTATTTTTATTAACATGTAAGAGATATGAAAACTGTCCTAAACATGGTAGAGAGTGAAAGTAATACAACATGTGAAGTTTTAACTTGCTACCCCAAGGATCAGCATTTAACATGGTCGAAAATCACAGTTTATGGTTATAGCAGTATGTAAAATTTGTAGAAGTACTTGCCTTTAGCAAAGCAAAATAGCGATAAAAATACTATAGATGCCTGGTGACTCGTCACTGTAAAAATAACACATAAACTTAGTTTTTATACTAAGTTAAACACTAAGACACTAGTGGTGCAACACGACTTTCTGACTGGACACCTAGCCAAATGATAACTTTAGCATAGGAGACCAGTATGGGATGACACAATACCCAAACTAACTTTCTAGGATCTTTATACTAGTGTGGGGTGAGGTCCAATATGACTATAACTCAAAACAACACAAAATATTGAAAGTCGTAATTATTCAATAAAATAAATCAAACTGTACACTATGTTCCAACAATTTTTGAGATAGACAAAAGGCTCAATTTTACATAAAATAAAGTACCTAAATGATCCTTGTTAATTATAAAAATTTATACTAATTTTTTTGGAATTTATAAACCCTCATAAATATTTATTAAAAATCAGCAAACATATATATACTGAAAATGAGTTCTGTTTTTCTATTTTTATAAAATACCAAAATTACTTATTAAATGCTGTACAAATTATAATAAATTATCTAAATTAACATAGTATTTAAATACAATTTTTCCCAGATTTTTACATCACTTAAAATACATATAAAAATTCAAAAACAGCAAGTAACACTTTCTGGAAAATAATTAATTAATTATTTACTATTTTGTCCATGTATTCTAAATTGAACCAATATCCAGATACAGGACCCAGAGCCATGAATCAAGTCCAATATGACTTGTACAGACTCTGAATATATTAGACACAATTGGGCCCAAAAATCCATGCTAGACTTGGACATCAATTGGTCATAAACAATAAAAAGCAGTAATTCATATACATAAATATATTTTTAAAGTGCTAAAATATACAAGTCATAATTTAAACAATAAAAATGACTTGAGAATTTATGCACAATAATATTTTGTACAAAGTAGAATTTGAAATACATGTATAAATATACAACAACAATAGTTATATATATATACATATAAATATATAGATATTTATATATATATATATATAATGGATATATATACATATTATAATTATACATATATATATAAAGAATACTATAATATATATGTGTATATATATATATATATATATATATATATATATATATATATATATATATATATATATATATATATATATATATATACACACACAAAAAAAAAATATATATATATATATATACACACAAATACTGTATATATATATAACAATATATATTAGTAATATGTATATACATAAATATATATACATATATACATATACATATACATATACATATACATATATTAAAAAAAAAATATACATATACATATAAAAAAAACATATACATATATACATATATATACATATACATATATATAATAAAATACTAATTATAAAATATATATATATATATATATATATATATATATATATATATATATATATATATATACATATATAACAGTATATAATAAAATATACATATATATAAATACATATACATGTATACATATATACATAAATACATATACATATATATATATCCCTCATATATATATATATATATATATATATATATATATATATATATATATATATATATATATATATATAATAAAATAAAAACAAAAAATAAAACAAAACAACAAACAAACAGGAGAGGGGGCTCAAACTCGGCCCAGAGGGGGGTCGGGTTTTAGGTGCAGTCGGGCTGGCCAGGGGGTCAGCCCGAGCTATCTGTTTGGGAATGGGTTAGGGTTAGTTTAGGTTAACGGGTTTTAAACCTGATAGCCAAACTTCGTATCCTGACTGTTTGGGACACGAAGAACGGCTGAGTCCCCGTGTCTTAGTCATGCACGACACGCACGGGTCTAGTTGGACGTGTCCAGTCTTACCTACGCATTGCTTGTGTCCTGGCGAGTCACATAGGTGAGTACGAGACACGTACGACACGGTTTTAAAGCTGTTACCTACGTGTCCGGCGTCGGGGTTGAAGTCGAGGGTAGTGGACGGTGCCTAGAGGCGTCGTCATCGTGGCGCTCGGGTGGCGCTGCACTCGTCTCGACGAGGCGCGTCTAGTGGTGGTGGTGGCGAGCGTCGACGTCGGTTGCGGAGGCGGCGCTAGGGTGGTCGCCAGAGTTAGGGTTAGGGTTAGGAAGTAGGGGGTCGAGATAGGGCTGGGGCGGTCGAAAATTTAGTTTTGGGTTAGGGTTTCAACGAGGGGAGTATTTATGGGGGGGTAGGTCGGTCGAAGTCGGCTAGGTCGGTCGGGAAAGGCGGAGAAAGCGGTCGTGGATCGTCGGGGCAGCTGGCCAGTCGTCGGGGGTTGGTGACGGGAGTTTTTGCTGTCAGGTCCCCCAATTTTGGGGTTTTGCAGTCAAGTCCAAAACCTATCAGTTTACAAATCACATTTGCAAACTGTAACTAAAATAATTTATTAAATTGCAAAACAATATTAAAACAAATCAATTTATTACAAAGTGATATTAAAACATTTCAAATAATTACAAAATGATATATTTTGGCTTAAAAATTATTTAAAAATCATTTTAAAATTCTAGAAAAATTCCTAAAAATCATAATAAATCATTTTAAAGCTAAATAGGTCATTAACACCTAAATAATACTAATTAAACTAAATTTGAAAAACAGGGGCTGACAAGTCGTCCCGAGCCCCAGACACCTCTCCCCGAACCACCTGCACCGCGGGACGCCGGAGTGCCACCGCTGGACGGCCGCGAGTAGCGCCAACAGCAGTAGCAAGAGCCTGCGGGGGTGGCTACTTCGTAGCACGATATCCCCTTCGTCAGTTGATCGTTTGTCGAGACGTCTTCTCAGGTTTGAACACAACCCTAACCCCTTCTAGTCCCTTCAAATAGTTTTGAACAAAACACGTTAGATTGTCCGAGAAATCGACGCCAAAATTGACAAAAAATTGTTTCGAAACGAAACAGAGTACGAGTTTGAAGGCACTGTTTGGAAGGCCGATTTCTCACAACCAATTCAAAATTTAGGAAATCTATTTGAATAAAGTTATAGATGACTTAATCAGTATTAAAACCCCATTTTTACTTTTAATTCTAGTTGAGTATCCAGTAAAATAAATCAATAGGAAAATCAAGGAAAAACATAAAAAATTTATTTTTTGAAAATATCGAAATTCTTCGATACGGTGTGCGCCTCGACAAACCGAGCGACGTGGTCACGAACCGAAAGCATTGAAAGGTGTGTATCGATTTTGTGGACGTGTGGACTTTGCCGGAATTCAAATTGGTGGTGTGTATGCAACGAATTTGATGCGTATCCGTCAAAATTTATCGTATCAACCTTTTTCAAAATTCTCCAGTTGTACACGTTCGTAAAATCGAGACAAAACTTACGCCATCAGGACCGTATCATTTTTCTGGTCCTGTATGCCAAGTTTGGTCCGATTCTGAGACAGTTGACCGGATTGTCGTTTTGCGGGCCCTACGATCCGATCCAACGGGCAAAATTGTGCACGACCCGTCGGAATCCAACTTTGGACATACGGTTGGATTTGTCTCCTAAAATCGAACCCGTATACATGTAGTTTGACGACTTTAGAGATCTTAGGTACTGGTACACTTTTTGGTGCAAAATAGGTCCAACGGTGGACATCGTTTTGTCCCAAAATTATAATTTGCCCCTGTTCCAGAATTAGACTTTGGACAGACGTTTCCTAGATATATCTTTTACACCAGAAACGTTCTTGATGTTTGTTTCAGCATCCGGAGCCGTTTGTGGATTTTAAGATTTATTGCTGACGTACTTGATAGTTGGATTGCTATTCTCGTATCGCCAGGCAAGATACCTTGCCACCTTACTCTGTGATTTATTTTATCTTATTTTTAGTTGTTTATTTTCAGCATTTTTACCTGTTGATAATATTATATCATTGTGCGTCTAAGTCACACTTGGGTGCAAGCGACTGTACTTGTTTTGTTTTATTTTCTTACATTGACTTAGACTAGTGACCACCTATTGGTGATGAGGTATTGATATATCTTATATGGCCTTGACACATATTTTATCATGTGTTATGAGTCATATGTATGACATGTACTCGTGTAGTCGGTCGGCCACCGATACGTATGAGACGTGCGACGGTTAGGAGTAACTGCCAATAGATTTGCTTGCTAGTGGACTTTGCAGTTGCTAGAGGTTCATATGAGTCATGGATGTGACCCTACTAGACATTGGGTGGGGAGAACAGTTCCTTAACGTATAGGCCATGTATGCACTTTTATATTCCTGATCCTGCTGGCCTCTGACATTTGATGAATGTTATGCTTTGAGGTCCTTGGTATCCTGGTAGGACCATACCGAGTTTTCTGTAGCCAGAATGACCATGTGTTAAAGGTTTGTTCTTAATTGCATTATCACTGTAGAACTGGTAGGCACCCTATTGCATGCATCCCTTTATTTTCTATTATATATCACAGTTTATATGACATGTTCTTCCTGTATCTTGTTACGTCCCTCTGAGGACCTGATGGTCTCTCCAGGTGTGTGCTTCATATCTTTTTGTAGGTGATCTAGCCAAGATCGAGGTCTTCCCTTTCTATCGAGGGGGCTTGCTCTTGGATCGTCCCTTACTATTTTTATCTATCATTTTCTTGTATTGTTCTTCTCATTTAAATTAGTTGGTAGTGGATTTGTCTCCACGCAACTACATGTACAAATAATAAATTCATAGTGATTATATTATTATTCTTTATTTCTATGGATAAGATTTAGTTATCATGGTTTACTGTATTTTACAGCTTATGTATACATACGAGGATTCTATACATTGGAGTATACTTCATATGTATACAGCTGGCATGTCTACGTACATAGTTCTAAGTATTTTAGGACTGGGACGTTACATATTTTTGTGGTGGCCCATGCAGGTCAGTTTGTCACTTCGGTTACGTTACTGTACCGATGTGAGCCTGCATATATGATTAGTCTAGGATCTCATCCACATACTTGAACCCTCCATTGAATTTCATTTTCGAACTCTCGTTTGACAGCCTTGATTTGTCTCTTGTTTGATCTCTTTCTACCGTAATTCGTATCTTTCTATCGTACTTGATAGAGAGGCTAGGAAGAAGACTCATACTAGTTATATGTGTTATACTTTTCAATCACCCGATTAGTTGACTCTTATAAGTTGGTTAGTATGCCTCATGACCTATCAGCTCTTGTCCTTATAACCCATCAATGCAGTATAACTGGGTGGCACTGAATATATGCTAGTGTAGGAAGATATATTTACCTAGAATATAGAGTTTTAGTAGCCCATACTCCATTGGTCAACCACGGCCTGATACAAGAAACAGTAGGACGATTGTATAAGCAGGAACACCGGACAAGACTTAGGTCCTTATGAAACTTGAACTATTTATAACTGCTTTATTCATTATCACCTGTACTTATACTTGTACTTCCGTGAATGATGTCGCTATTTATAGTCTAGTTTTGCAAGCTTATTCTTTATCGAGCTTGTTCAGGGCATATGTATACTGGGGACGTCCACTAACATATTGTCTAATCAGAATTAGTGTATTATGGTCTGATCAACCTTGGTGCACTTGGTTCGCTCTTCATATGATTATCCCACGCGGATTGAGATATAGATATCTTTAGGATCTCATCCACACTATCTTGATAACTCGCTCTGAATTACTTAATCGCCCTTGGAACCCGTATTCGCATTTGATTCCCTCTCCCTTGAACTCCTTATTGTTTTTTGTAGTTACTTACTACGAAAAACAAGTGCTCATGTTTGAGGGGAGATAGATACATAATGTTTCCCTTGGTTCACCATACCACCTATGGCCATGAAAAGCTATATATACACAAGTGTAGCAACCATGGGCCAAGCCATGTGACTACAACCTTGCCTTGAGTTACTCGTTCTCCCTTCGACCTAAAACTACTATCATGACCTTCTAGACATTTGAATTTGATAATGATTAGAATCATATCTTTGGTCGAAATACCAACCTAGGCGATTGTCTATTCTCAAGGAATCAAATATTATGAGTCTAATTATTTTCTCTTAATTTTTGCGTAACTAGCAACCCTTATGCCTTAACCCCAACCCTTACCCGACCAAGCCCCCCAATTCAGACTTAAGATGAATAGACAATAGTAAGGACACGTATTACTATGACTATGATATACACCCATCCCGAGATTAGAGATTCAGCAGGTGTTATTCTAGATATAATTTTTAAGACATGACTTAGCATTAGAACAACACATTCACCAGCTTGGCCAATATCTGTAGCATGACTCTCCATCATATTGATTCACTAGTTATCAACAACAATGCAGGAGCACTACGTGCAACACCATTAGAAGCCTCATGACTATAGTCTGACAGGCTTAACACAAATAGAAATTTATTCATATGACGTGCCGTAGAGTTCGTTACCCCCATCGATAACTCTTATATACTGTGGACAAGTAGATCAATCTATTTTATCAATTCGTGGGTCGTTGTACGCAATCACTTTCCCATAACATCGAAACCGGGGTATGATCCTCAAACTTGATTCATATCTAACGTATCACATTACAATGTGTACCATTCTTTTATAATCAAAAGTGAAGGTATGACCACATGACTTGAATTTTTCTAACCTCATTAACCCTAAAAACCATGCCTTCGTATCTGGAGTGAATAGATTATAGGCTTTATACATTTTAGGATTATACTAGTATTACCGATTGATTAGAATAAATTGGTTTATGTTAGGATGATAAATTAGTGCCCCATGAACTCCCACTTTCTATTTAGATCTTTTGGTGTCCCTTACCGTGACTTTGATATTCGGAGTGTAATACTAGCTGTTACCTTCCAATAAATTTCATATGCAAGACCTAGACGAGCCCACATTTACATAGACATATCATGTCCCACTCAAACACGTCCCCATGTACTCTATTTTTTATGATACGACTTTCAGGTCAAAATGACTAGCTATAACCCTTACCATGATACCGATATACTTCCTGGCTCCAATTAGAGGCTCAATCTTGACTCAAATCTTTTGACCCAATATATGGTTGTGATCTACTCAGAGTCCACTACGTATATGCCACTAGTGTATCACCCAATTGAGGCCCCATGTGCTACTTAAACTCAAAAGTCACAGAAGGTGCATTTTTGGGCTTAAGAAACCTAGTTAACCAACCCGATTAGAAATTAGCCCAAACACTTGAGTTGGAACCTATTCTAGGTTATCCTAACCAAATAGGAATGGATTACAATGATTTTGTGGAAACTTGTCTAGCCAATATAGATCAAACCTAAGATTTATTCAATCAAAGATGGATGTTTTAACCAATCTAGCCTTACTACCAGCTAGAATAACTCGGAGCATGTCGATTAGACGATCTATAGAACCTCATTAGCAACATAGAGTAATCACATAGAGTATTGTCCTAGATATGTTATTTATTGTTAAGACACTTGTTAATAGTGGAACAACGCCCTTTAAAGTTTAGTTGTCCTGCTTAATATAGTTAACCCATTATTTCCTAAGAAACACACTTAGACTTATTAATTAGCAGTAATATCACAAAGTAATACCTTCGACACCATTAAGCAGCCTCATGAATACAGACAAGTAAGCTTGCTACGACCAGGAAATTAAGGATTTAGTCATCCAAGGTATTCTTGACGGACTATAGAAGTTGTTGCCTTCGACTATAATCTGCATAGGCCGTAAGAAGAAAACACGGTACTCCTCGGTTAGCGTGTCATTATTGTAAAACTCATAAATTAGGAGTGCAAGAATGACACATACAACCATCTCTTCTAATTTCTCAAAATCTCGGTACAAGCTATATGCATGACTTTCATTCTTATTATATATCGTCTCTATGTTATCGTGCAGTTATTCCAACGATCAAGGTACAAAGATAGCAACCTTGATTCCTCAAAATTTTAGTCCACCATAGAATCATGTCTTAGTTTTAGCCAATAAAGATATTTCCAAAATATATAGGCATGCCTCCCTAAGAATTAGCAAATGATTGGTTATAGTTAGACCAATAATTCAGTGGTTCATAAACGTCTACTTCCATCTGTATCAATTGGTACCCTCTACCGTGCGACATACATGTTCTACACAAACACATCTTTCGGCGCTCCATTTTAATTACACCACATGTATTACATATTTTTAAAACAAGCCATAGATGCTTATTTTTTGCTTCCTTTCGAGTTTAACCATGCAATTATCAACCCATTCCTTTCACTAAACTGATTACGCATCATCCATGCAAGATGCATCACGCCCATGATGTATGCATTACACCCAAGTAAGCACAAGTCTCCAATACGATACCAAACACGAACTGCATACTCATGTCACTATGATTCAAAGGTTCCAAACCCTTACCTAATCATATACTATAGTAAGGTTATTCACTTGTTATAGATTGTCATCTCATGGCCGTGAATCTTTCTTTCCTTAAGTTCTTCAACCTCGCCTCCCAGCTACCCATGTTAGGCAAGGAGGGAAATTCCTCGAAATGATATGTTCTAGTTATAATTACCCAAGGGGCTCCTACTTACCTTGTGGAACGCATGCCCGATAGAAATGATGTTAGATTGTTCTAATCCTCCCATAGAAGTTATTGACCAGGAACACCATGACAATATCTAAGCTCACCCAGAACCCGAGACTGCGGTCAGAACGGTTCAATATTCTTTATAAGTCTTGTAACAATAATTTTATGGTTAAACAATTTTTATAAGTTGGGAAGAGTATCAACTCAATAATACTCAATCTTGTAGAACATGACGTCAACTTGGATTCCTATGATAACCACCTCCCCCATCGTTTTGAAAACCGAGTTACGATTTGACGTACCTGCCCTCCCACGTACTAAATCTCATTATTTATGTGTATTAAGATTATTTTTAATTTCGAGGACAAATTTTTTATAAGTTGGGTAGGATGTAAAATTCCTAAAATTTGATGATTTTATTTCTTTTAAAATGTATTTTTATTTATTGGACTTTTAAATTTTGCATTTTGCTAATATTTGATAAACAAGTTAAATGTACATTAGATATATACATAAATCCCTTTACAAGTTATGGACTAATAATTCAAGAAAATATTTATATTATTTTGAAAGAAATTTAAAAATATTTACTTTTAAATTATTGGCAGGATTTGAGTGATTACTGAAGAGCTTTACCTTTAATAGATAAATTTTTACTAATATTAATAACAGTAGTGGTTGCTACAGCATATGTAGCTAGTAGGTTGATTATTTGAATTATTTGTTGAAAATATTTTAAGTAATATTTACATTCATTTATATAGCATTTTTATAGTTTTAAAGATTTGCATTTAATTAGTGATTTGATATATATTAGTAGTAGCAGTTAACTGCAACATTATACATCGTTAGTAGATTATTTGTTCAAATTATTTATTAAAACTTTTTACAAATACTTTATGAATTTTTACAAAATTTTTATAGTTGTTATTGGGATTTTAGAATAATATTAATTTATTTGGATTTTTTAACCAAATTCTATATAATTCTTAAAAAGGAAAAAGAAGAAAAAGAGAGAGAGAGAAGGATTCCTAGTGAACAGTACCCATGGGTACTGTTCACCAGGCTAACCCAGCCCCATGCCCCCTGCTTCCAAACAGGAAGGAAATCATGTGTATATATACACAAACGAAGAACAAAGCAACTTCAAAAAAAAAAACCCTAACGCCGACCTAAACCCTAACCCATGCCTCAACTGCTGTAGTTGCCCCGAGCCCCAGACACCTCTCCCCGAACCACCTACACCACGGGACGCCGGAGCGCCGCCGTTAGACGACCGCGAGCAGCGCCAACAGCAGTAGCAAGAGCCTGCGGGGGAGGCTACTTCGCGGCACGATATCCCCTTCGTCGGTTGATCGTTTGTCGAAACGTCTTCTCAGGTTTGAACACAACCCTAACCCCTTCTAGTCCCTTCAAATAGTTTTGAACAAATCGCGTAAGATTGTCCAAAAAATTGATGCCAAAATTAGCGAAAAACTGTTTCGAAACGAAACAGAGTACGAGTTTGAAGGCACTATTTGGAAGGCCGATTTCTCACAACCCATTAGAAATTTAGTAAATCTATTTGAACAGAGCTATAGATGACTTAATCAGGATTAAAACCCCATTTTTTACTTTTAATTCTAGTCGAGTATCCAGTGAAATAAATCAATAGGAAAATCAAGGAAAAACATGAAAAATCTGTTTTCGAAAATATAGAAATTCTTCGATACAGCGTGCGCCCCGACAAACCGGGCGACGTTGTCGCGATCCAAAAGCATCGAAAGGTGCGTATCGACTTCGCGGACGTGTAGGCTTTAACAGAATTCAAATTGGTGGCGTGTACGCGACGAATTTGATGCGTATCCGTCAAAATTTACCGTATCAACCTTTTTTGAAATCTCTAATTACTTTATACATGTTCATCAAATCGAGAAAAAATTTACGCCATCAGGATCGTATCATTTTTCTGGTCCTGTATACCAAGTTTGGTCCGTTTCTGAGACAGTTGACCGGATCGCCGTTTTACGGGCCCTACGATCCGATCCAACGGGCAAAATTGTGCACGGCCCACCGAAATCCAACTTTGGGCATACAGTTGGATTTGTCTCCTCATATCGGACCCGTAGACATGTAGTTTAATGACTTTAGAGACCGTAGGTACTTGTACGCTTTTTGGTACAAAATAGGTCCAACAACGGACATCGTTTTGCCCCAAAATTACAATTTTGCCCCTGTTCTAGAATTGAACTTTTGGACAGGCGTTTCTTAGATATATCTTTTACATCGGAACATTCTTGATGTTTGTTTCAGCATCCGGTACCGTTCGTGGATTTTGAGATTTATTCCTGACGTACTTGAAAGTTGGATTGCCAATCCCGCATCGCCAGGCAAGATACCTTGCCACCTTACTCTATGATTTACTTTATCTTATTTTCAGTTATTTATTTTCAGTATTTTTACCTGTTGGTAGTATTATATCATTGTGCGTCCAAGTCACACTTGGGTGCAAGCGACTGTATCAGTCGTTTTACTTGTTTTGTTCTATTTTCTTACGTTGACTTAGACTAGTGACCACCCATTGGTGATGAGGTATTGGTATATTTCATATGGCCATGACACATGCTTTATTACGTATTGTGAGTCACATATAGGACACATACTCGTATAGTAGGCCGGCCACCGATACGTATGAGACGTGCGACGGTTAGGAGTAACTGCCAACAGATTTGCATGCTAGTGGACTTGGCAGTTGCTAGAGGTTCATATGAGTCAAATATGTGACCCTATTAGGCCTTGGGCGGGTAGAATAGTTCCTTAACGTATGGTCCACGTATGCACTTTCCTATTCATGATTCTGCTGGCCTCTGACATTCGATGAATGTTATGCTTTGAGGTCCCTGGTATCCTGGTGGGACCATATCGAGTTTTTTGTAGCCAGAGTGCCCATGCGTTGAAGATTTGTTCTTAACTGCATTATCACTATAGAACTGGTAGGCACCCTATTGCATGCATCCCTTTATTTTCTATTATATATCACAGTTTATATGGCATGTTCTTTCTGTATCTTGTTACGTCCCTCTGAGGACCTGGTGATCTCTCCAGGTGTGTGCTTCATATCTTTTTGCAGGTGATCTAGCCAAGATCGGGGTCTTCTATTTCTATCGAGGGGGCTTGCTCTTGGATTGTTCATTACTATTTTTACCTATCATTTTCTTGTATTGTTATTCTCATTTAAATTAGTTGGTAGTGGATTTGTCTCCGCCCAACTACATATACAAATGATAAATTCATAGTGATTGTATTATTATTCTTTATTTCTATGGATGAGATTTAGTTATCATGGTTTACTGTATTTTACAGCTTATGTATACATATGGGGATTCAATAATTGGAGTATACTTCGTATGTATACAGCTGGCATGTCTACGTACATAGTCCTAAGTATTTTGGGACTGTGGCGTTATAGTTATATCCCATCACCAATTATAGACGTCTAAATATGGTAAAATTAAATATTTGATACAAATTTGTAAATCTAATTAAATTAGATATTTAATGTAGGTTTTCAAATCATATCAAATTAAATCTTTTACCATATTTGGCCTCTAAAATTTGCTCTTACTAAATCCAGACTGGACTCCAACAATCTCCTCCTCCAGTCTGATGATAGGATGTTGACCCCATGGCCCCTCAACTGGACTCCATGCATGTCGTCCCACGACAGAGTTTCTGCTCCCCCATGCCACTAATCTTCGATCCTCCAAGCTGCTTTGCATCATCCATTATCTTCAGCTGTAGTGCCCCGTCCTTACATCATGCTTTGTTTTTCGTCCACGGGGTGCGCGATAAAGGAACACTGTTGCTATCTATTTGGTTGAAACTGATTGATCGGTATTGATTGAATCGTTTGAACGGAAACGATTGAATTAAGATCCATTCCTCATTATGGAATGGCTTCTTCGAAATCAAGTCCCATATTCAGCGGGTTGCGCCTCAACGATAGACTCTGCGGCTAAGTCGGGATAGACCTCCCGTTGCTCTGTTTTTCATGCCGTACTTGCTTCTTTGGCTTTGGTTTTTTGAATGCATTTTCATGAATATTTTTGATGGTTTTTATGGCTTGTATTTTCGAACATCACATTTGTATCGAACTTATTGAATGAAACAGTATTTTAATCAGTTGCTTATGCGATTTCAGTTGATCGCGTAGGCGCCGTCTAGCGCAGCCAGCGGGTCTCTCGCCTTAATCAAATAATCATAGTGAGTGGCTGACCCTTCTTGCCCTTGACCCTCTTGAATCCTTAATCATTTGATAATGTGCTAATTGGTTATGCAAAGGTCACAAATGCTTACTTTCAATGAATTATTGCACGATTCATCATGTACACTCGCTACAGAATTGATATTGTAGTCCCCCGTCCCGCTCAGTCAATCGGAGGAATCGAAACGCCGACGGCGTTCGGACTTAGCCTTGCAACGGCTGCTCGAAGACATCGCTCGGTCGAGGCGACTCCTCGCTCAGGTGGGGTAGTTTCGGTGAACTCGCCTCATCTTTGCCTTCATACAATAAATCGCATGTTTTCAGCTTGCACAAGTAGGCTTGATAATAAAAGAGACGAATCCATATAGATAAGGAAATAATCCCGACAGGTCGAATTGAGTTAGAATATGGAAAGGTCCAACGGTTGGCTTAGAGTTGGTGCACGGCGTGCTTTGAAAATGACACTCGGTCCTTCGTCCCGTGGCTTGGGAGAAGGAAAAGTTGGTCTTCAACACAAAATATGAATTAGCCTAAGTCATAGGCGTCGTTCGCATAAATGCTCGATAAAGCATGCACGCTTCCACGATGCAAGGCTTGACATAGCCTTTGCTCGTCCCTTGGGTTAAGTTGTAGGCTTGATTTAGTTAGGAAAAGTGAAGGTGGTCGACCTGCCATTCCAAGCACGGTCCTACGAGTTCTACGGCTGGGTATAACCACATAGTCTTACGGTCTCAAGGCCCGTCATATAGAGTATGACCTGGGCGGTGGTGTCGCATAGAGTTCAGTTGGCTTAAGGCACGAAGCACAGACTTAGTGTTTAAGGCACGGGCTACGGTTGATTCATTGAGTTTGGAACAAGGGGCTTTCAAATAGGCATTCCTAAGTTGAGTGGAATGATGTGGTAACATGGAAAGAAGAAGGCTCGCGACCGTGGGTCGTCGAGGGATCTCAAGGATAGAAGTCTTGAACTTGGTTTGAAAGAGTGGGTAACACTGAAAAGAAGGATGACTGTGTGAGATGTCAGTTTGAGTCGAGTCTTGCATGGCCATGGACAACTTGTCGACAAGGACGATGTTTCCTCGAGCGGCAACCCGGGGCCACGAAACCGACTCGGCCTGGGAGAAAACAGGGTATAGTCGTGCATAAGGTTTTAGCACGGGTTAAGCGGGGGCTTGCAACAAAGGTAGGTACTTGCGTTGAAAGGACCCCAATTAACAAAGCTATACGTCGCAGGATAGCTCGTTATGCTAGTGGCTAAGTTCATATAGATGTCGGCAGAATAGCGGCTATCCGCGTGTATGCCTTTGGATTGAGTTGAGTTGAATGTGTGTACAGTTAGAACACAAAGTTTGGGCCTAAGATTGGGTTTCAACATAGACGTCGTATTTCGGCACGAGATGTGGCGTTGAGTCTTATGTTGTCAGCATATAAGTTGTATAGTTACGATTGAGTTGTCTTGAGTTTAATTCAGGAGATGCCGCAAGGCAAAGTCGGTCGAGTGACATTTAGTCCACAAGTCCTGATTGGGTCATTTGGTGATTGAAGTAGAAAGGGCCGCAAGGCAGCGATATGGTTTAGTTACCCTGAGTTGCGAGGCACGACACGATGGATTCCTAGCACGATCACATGGAAATGGAGCCTCATCGCGTAATTGCGTCTCTGATTTTGGTCGAAAGGCAAGCACGACTTTATAGGTTAACGTTGTTGAGTCGACGCTGTTGTTGCAAGCACGGGATGGTCTAGAGACACAAAATAGGCCAAGACGTCGGTCCTAAAACTGATCCTAATGCAAGAGTAGAAAGACAATTGATAAGAAGGGACTATGTTGCACAAAGTAAATCAAACGTGTTGGTTTTGTATGGGTGGGCGAGGTGCTCATTCCACCAGTACAGTTGAGTACTGACACCTATATAGTTTTCATCTGCAGGCGCAGGTAGAAGCTCATGGCGCGAAGCTCGCTTGGATGCGTCGAGGTATGGAGTTCCTTGGCTATTCGAAGCGTGCGGCCGCATGGAGTCAAGACTTATACGGGACATAATGTATGGACGTCGCCTTCCGAAGCTTCCGCTGGCTCAAACATTGTATCGAGAGATGAGAGAGAGCAGAGTGAACTTGTAATGTAAGAAAAGTGAGCTCGAGAGACTTGTAATCTTGGCCTTGCGTCCTTTGTAATCTTTGTTTCAATATCAATAAAGAGCTTCTTTGAATAACTTGTATTTTGTTTTTAAAATTTCTGCTGCTATTATTCAATGTCTCTGCATGGGAATTCTGTGCGACGACCCCGTCGCAGCCGCTGAAATCGACCGTTATGGAACCCGCCTTGCATGAGCACAATATAGGCTCGTGCGGCATCACGCCTTAGCGAGGACGATCGCTCCTACGGGAGCGGGGCGTGACATAATGGTATCAGAGCACGGCTTTACGTCTTTGGACTTTCGATTGAATTCTTTAACTCCGTTGTTTCCGCAAACTCTAAAATGTTGCTTCCGCAAGTTGCTATCATTGGTGCGCTCTCTCTCAAATGTTCCACGGGATGTCCAAACAATAAGTCTATCTATTTTGTAAAACATAGGAAAACAGTTTTTGATAAAACAAAAAAGATGGTTCGCGTAAGCACGGTTGGCTAAGTCGGGCTGGGCATATATACCAAGGATTTGTGTCGACCTTAGCAAAGTCGAGTGCAGGATTCGTAATATTTCGAACAAGAATGAGTTGAACACGATTGAGTAAAGTTAGATGACTATCGATAGGGGTGCTATCGAGCGACGACAACGTCGGTACGATTAGATGAGCGTGCTTGGATATCGAGGAATGGTTGGAACGGAAGATTCGAAGAAGTCGATTTTGATTCGAACGATAGTGTTGTGGATTAGTTGAATGACTTCATCCCTGAGTGGTGTATGCGATAGCCTCAAGGATGTCGATCGATCGATTGAGGATGAGGGGTACCGATGAGTCTATCAACAAGCATCGCGTGTATGTAAAGCCATAAATTGAGTATCATTGAATAAGTTTAGTCTTAAAGTTTGACATGTTGATTCGAACAAGCTAGAAATGGACGTGCACAAAACGTGCACGGGATTGAGATTGCGCAAGTATGAAATATAGAAATGATAGAGTAGGCAAATCGAATCGAGGAAAAAGTTAAGGTGTAGCGAATGGATGACTTGATCGAGAAAATTGATACGGATCGTATACAAAAGTTAGAACGATGAAAAGATGTCGTGCATGAAAAGTTTGATTCGATTGGAATGGATGTTGCTCGATGATTTGAGTTAGCAAGGAAGGATGTGATTTGAAGAAAAACGTTGCTCGATGACTTAAGATAAGACGGATGAACAATGCACAAATTTGGGTTTGAGGAAATTGATGTTGTGAGTAGGTACGAGGGATAATGATCAAACTTGAATGTGAATATCGAGAAGACTATCCAGACGTACGATAGCATCAGATGCACGACTCAGAATTCGTTGCAAATGAAGATCGTCAGGTTACGTATATCGTTGATGGTATTGAGGCGTATCGAAGATGATATGCGATAACTCGGTGGTACTCTAACTCGACGAATGACGATCGTGCAAGTGTTATTGCTCGGTTGGATACTATACTTAGGATTTTAAATTGAGATGAATGTTGGATGAAAATGATCGTGTCTTGATGGTTAAGTTGATAACCACAACGTCGACGATCTTATCTTGCGCGAACGCAACTCTAGCCTCACACATGCGTCGCGTCAGATTTGGGGCGATTGTTCCGCGTGAGCGCTGACATGGTTGTAGGTCCTAAAAAAATCAAGTGTCACACATCAATAAAGTCAAAAAATCAAGAAATACAACTTACAGATGATTTGCGCAGACAACAGATTGTGCACCATTCAGATTGCGCAGAATCGATTGCGCACACTCCCAACTGCGCAAGCTGACGTAGCAAAAGTCATCATTATCTGACACAATCAAATCTTCTGACGACTGACAGCACGAAGATCGAGGTAGCCGTTCGTTTAATCGTGCAGCACGGTGCTCGAGGACAGCTGGCAGCGCAATCCATGTCTGCGCAAATCAAGTCGGCGTAATCCAGTTCCTGCGCAAATGAAGTCGGCGCAAACCAAAGTCTGCGCAGTTCAATGTGCGCGTTCTACCAGTACAAATGATAAAGTACACGTGGCATTTATGCCATTAATTGCTTATTTCGTGGCAACTGCCTATGCACGATCATGCGTATTTCAATCAAATGATGCCATGTGTCTAAGATAGTTAACCCATAATCCAGCAACTGCCTGCGCAGTCCATGGCTGCGCAAACCAATTGCTGCATAATCCATCACGCGCAGTCCAGAATAACTAAAAGTTAGTTATTTCTCAGAACTCTATAAATAGAGTTTCAAGTCTTCATTCAAGGGGATCACGAATCAATAATCAGAGATCAGAGAGTTCAGGAGTTCTTGCCCAAGTGCTGCTGCATTCTTCCGAGGCTTTTGCCTTCAACTTCCGAGGCTTTCTGCCTTCAATTCTAGAGTCGTTCTCAACTTCAGAGGCTTCGTCTTCAGAGTTCACATCGTCCAAGGGATAAAGCAATCGTCATCTAGATTGGATTCCTAAAGTTATACCATTCCCAGAATTCAAATTGTAATCTTTTACAAAGTTTGTATCAATAAAGTTCTTCAACTTTTGTTTTTGCAAACAAAATGGCGACTCTGCTGGAGACGACTTTCTCCTCCGATGAGGAAGTGACAACTCAATGTGACGTAGCGTCTATCGGAAAGACGCAGAAGACACTGGTTGTGAAGATCAACCAGACAGCCTATGAATCCATGATCAACTCCAAGACCACTCCTCGCACTGCAACCACTGCTGCCACAAGCAAAGTGTGCTCAGAGTGGGTTCCAAAGACTGCTGTGCATTCTGTCAATGTAGCCAGCAAGTCTTCTGCGCAATCTGCCAGCAAGTCTGCTGTGCAGTCCAAAGCTTTTATTACTAAGTCCAGTGCACAATCTGTCTCTGCCACTGCTGTACAGTCTGCTATGGCCAGTGCACAAAAGACTTCATATGCTGCCATGGCTAAGTATAAAACTCCTATGCCTCTGGCGCAATTGGCTGCCAAACTTCCTGTGCAAACCAACATTCCAGAAACAGAGTACAACCTAAGCACTTTGTGGCAAGAACTCCTGATGCGCAAACCACAGTTTCTGTAGCCAGAACTCATGCGCAAAGCATTCCTGCGCAATCCAAGAGTGACAGCCTTTTGGCTAAACTCTCTTCTTCTCACAACAAAGGAAGAGATTCTGCTCCTCTTCCCAAACACACTATTGCTCCTGCGCAATCCACTGGGGGTAGTCCTTTGGCTATTCCTCTTTCTTTTCAAAACAAAGGAAAAGGCCCGTTGGTCTTTTCTCAAACTTCCTTGTCCCATGACTTGGAAGACAACAGAGGGAAACGCTCTTTAGCTAACCCTTCATCTCAAAACAAAGGAAAAGGCCCTTTGGTCTTTTCTCAATCTTCTTCAGTCTTTACTGAAGAGGATCCATCTGAATGTGCCTTGGCACCAATCAGTACCAGAACTCTTTCAAACAAGGATTCTTCTTTCCTTCAAAGGGGTATTTTGCCTACTCCGGTAGCAGGATTCCAGGATCTCCCGACTCTCAAGATTTCCCGTTCCAGACAGGGAAAATTGTTAGTGTCTCAGACAGAAACCCCTGGAGGTGAATTTGCTGATCTCAGAACTTATCTCAATGGACCCACTTCGGTAAAACGCAAACAGCCAATACCGAAGACCAAACATCATCAGAAACAACTCTCTAGGGTCAAAAATCTCGACACTTATGCCAATGAAGTGAGCACTTCCCTATATACTCAAGGGACTAAATATTTGAAGAATCGGAATCATATTCCAAATGTTATCAAAGAACAGGTCCTTCAGAGTTTTCCTCGTCCTGCTGTTGTTCCCGATCTTCGAGAACATCTTAGACAAAAATGGGACAATGTCTCAACACCTTCATCTCAACCATCTGATCATCATTGTAATCATAAAGTCATCATCCAATGTTGCTGTCAAACAACAAAACGATCTGTCTTTGATCGTCTGACTTTTGCTAAATCTGAACCTATGTCAGAGGAAGACGAAGTCTTGTATGCTTCTGTCAACATGACTTCCCGAGACACTGGAGGTAAAAGATGCTCTAAGCATGGCAGGCTTCGTAAGCCAAGCCAGCGGTATTTAGAATTACTCCAAGAATCTTTCGAAGGAGTGTTTCAACATACCCGTTCTCGAAGTCGAGATACAATCGGTCAAAGGAATCTTCCTCAAAACCCTTCAGGTTATTCTTCTTCAGACTATGATGCATATAGCGAAAGCTCCGAACAGACGGTGTCTTCCACTGTACCAAAAGAAGTGACAGCTTATGTTGTCACTGATGATCCAGATACTTCAACTTCTGTAAATCTGGAACAACGAATTGCTGCACTTGAAGACAAACTAAAAACCATGGCTGAAATGGTTGCTAGTATGCATTCTATCATTGTAGCACAGCATGCTACACCACCAACTGTACCTACTACTAGTCCAGAGATCATAGCATCTTCGGTACCTGCCAATACTGGACTGGGGGTAGTATCTCCTCAAATGCCTCATGTACAAGTACAAGTTCAAACTATACCTAGTCAGTCAGGAGCTGGGGGTAGTGCTTACAATGCTGTTCCTCCTCCTACCATTCCAACTCAACCTACCCCTTTTTTGTCATCAGAAGACGCCAATGAAGCTGTCAAACTCTTGCGAGCCCAGTTCGAAGCTTTCAAAGAGAAAGACAACTTACAAAGATTGGGGATCAAGCAGCCCTATCCAGTCGAATGGAAGGAAGTCTCGTTCCTACCGAAGTACAAAATCCCAACAATCTCTTTGTTCGATGGCAGTACTTCCCCAAGTCAATTCATCAATCATTTTGAGGTAATGACCGTTCAACTTTAGCCAAATGACGCTCTTCTTACCAGAGTGTTCGTCGGTTGTTTAGCCGGCGTAGCATATGACTAGTACAGAAGTTTGCCCGATGGTTGTATCACTTCCTTTTCAGGTCTCAAACAAATCTTCCTGGAACGGTTCTATGAAGGATTCAACGACATGACTATGTCAGCTCTCAACAAAATCAAACAGAAACATAATGAAACTGCTGAGAGCTTTATCGAACGGTTCCGTCGTAAAGCTTTAAAAATGCCTTCCGGAACTCCAGCTGCTGTCACTATTGATACTTGTAAGGCAAATCTTTTGCCTATTATCAGTATGTGGACGGGATCTACTAAATTCCAAGATTGGCCTTCATTCATCGTCAACGCTAAAGCTGCTAAAGTTAGTGCTGATAAATTCAAACAATTGGGGATACAGATGTCTAACCCTGATCGAGATGAACATCAGACTTCAGGTGGTGGCAACCGCCAGAACAACCGCAAAGCAAAAGAGACTTTGAACATTAATTTGAATAAAAATAAAAAATCTTTGGCTGTCAATGTGGCTCCGCCTACATCCACTCCTACTCCTTCTGCACCTCCACCAAGGGAACCTCGTCCGAAAGTGGAGTATTCTTTCGACGAGAATGATACTGCAAGCATCTTTGAGTGTTTACTCAAAAGCAATAAAATTCAACTCCCGGACCCAAAGAAACCTGATAAAGTCGGTAAGACAGATCATCCTAAATATTGTGTCTATCACAGGTTCATTGGACATCCTACTCGAGCATGCTATGTGCTCAAGGGCAAAATTCAAGAGCTTGTCAATGCTGGTGTCGTCACTCTGCAACAAGATGAGAAAACTGTTACTGCAAACATGGTTTCAGTCCAGTTTGGTGACTTTCCTCCGCAGATGGTACAGCACGGTGTCATTCCAATTCCCAAAGCTACTCTTGAGATTGAGAATCTTCCATTTCCACCAAATGAAGGTCTTGTTCCCTTGTCTCTTGACAACGGTGAAATTATGTGGATCCATCCTGATCTTGCTCCAGAATTCAAGGTGCCCTCTTCTTCCAAGAAGAAAGCTCGTTCTAAAGGCAAAACAAAGATTTGCAACATGGTATCTTTTGATCCCATAGTTGACGAAGAGATTCTGTTAGGTACCAGATCAGGGAAAACCTATTTAAAAGATCATTCTGAAGGTCAAGAGGATCCTGCCTCTTCTTCTGAACCTACTCCAGCACAACCTACTTCTACTGAAGAGATCCTTTCTACATCTTCACCAGTTGTAGTACCCATTCCTTCCAAGCCAATGACGGCTGACAAAGGCAAGCAACATGTCCGCTTTGATAAACCTCTGAAGAAATCATCTCCTACAGGACTTGAAAAGCCATATAATTTTGATATATTGGCTCAACTGGCCAATACACCGGCTAGGCTATCAATCTTCGAGCTCTTGCGTCTTTCTAAGGATACTCGAGAAACTTTAAGTGAAGCTCTGATGCAGGCTGAAACTTGTTTAACACTTCTCAAAAAGCCAGAATTAGAACCAGTCTCTTGCCGTCACTGTCATAGTGTCTTGGAATTGATTCCAAACATCACTTTCATTCAGGATGATATGCTACTGGAAGATAATAGACATGATCGTCCTCTCTACTATACAGGATATGTCGATTCGATGAAAGTCGATCGTATCCTGATAGATCCAGGGTCTGCTCTTAGCATCATGCCAAAGACGATGCTAGACGCATTGAAGATACCAGTGCATAGTCTTTCAAGCACAATCACTACTATCTTGGGATTCAACCAAGGAAGGAGTGAACCTTTGGGTAAGATTCGCCTAAAACTCCAAATAGGCAATCTTCGCACAAAGGTGACCTTTTATATCATTGACAATCATAGTTGTTCTTACAACGCTCTTCTGGGAAGACCATTTCTCCATGAACATAATGTTGTTCCATCAACTCTTCATCAATGCTTTAAATACGTTGATGACAAAGGACAAGTTCACAAGGAAGTTGCAGACCTTTATCCTTTCAAAGGTGTTGAAGCGTATTGCAACGATGCTCGTATGTACAAGGAGGAATTTATGAAAGTGGTATTGGCCATGGATACTGAAGAAGACTAAGAAGCAGTACCCAATGACACTCTCATCATACCTGTCAAGGGGCGTGCTTCTCATCCTCAGTCTTCTAAACCACTGGCTATTCACTTGCCGGTTCAAGAAAAATCAGTTGATGCTGATCAAAATCAAAGGGAGCTCACCACTTCTGAGCTACTTGTTATCGACTTACATCGTAACAAGGACAAAAAGCAGCTCACTTCTTCTGAGCCTCTTGTTGTTGATTTAACTCATAACAAAGAAAAAATGGAGCTCACCTCCTCTGAGCCACTTGTTATTGACCTTCGTCGTAATAAGCCTCCTCCACGTTCTTCTTCTCCCCCTCTTGTAATCAATCTGACCAAGCCTGCTAAGGCTAAAGGTCCTGATGTAAATACATATGTACATATCAATGAAAAAGTATCTACTTTCCAGTATACTGATGTTATTTATCATACTAAATGCTATTTGGATATGTTAGATAGCTTTCAGTCATTTACAATGGGAGTTGTACAATCTCTTCAAACAGAAGTTTCATGTGAACATTCAAAAGACTCATATCGTATTGTTCCTGCTCGCAAGAAAGGTGAACGTCCAATACTTTTTAGTAAAAGATCGGAACAAAAATTTAGCTACACGGATGATAGCAAAGTTAACGACACGGGACATCTTCAATTCCGTCGTTACAGTCAACAATCAAAAGACATCGTCCGAAAGATGGGTTACGACTTCAAAAGCGGCCTCAACTACGGTAAGGGAAGAAAAACTGCTCTCCGTACCGCTGTTCCATATGGAAAGTCAGAAATGTATTACAGCAGGACCAAAAGAGGTCTCGGATATGCTTCTCCTCCGATGTTACCCCCAGCAGTTTCTGACTCTGATAGCGAAGAACGTTCTAATTCTTCTGATTGCAGGTCATGGAATTCTGATACCAGCGTCGGTGAAGTCCATCGTATAATCGTATCTTCCAATATGTTTTCTGCTGAGCTTCCAGAAGGATATGATGAAGACATTGAAGAAAGTTCTGAAACAGATCCTTGGGCTCAACATATGGATAATCAGTGGGTACTCTGATTTGAACAAAGAGAACCTCCTACTGAAGATCAAATAGTTCAGATTGATGTAGGAGAAAGCGAGTCGCCTCGTCCAATCTTTATTAGCAAGAATCTTCCAGAAGCAGATAAGCAAGAGTTGGTTCTTCTCATTAAAGAATACATTGACGTCTTTGCTTGGAGTTACGAGGACATGCCAGGTTTAGATCCTAAGATTGCTACTCACAAACTGAATATTCTTTCCAATGTTAAACCCGTCAAACAGCAGCAAAGGCGATTCAAGCCTGAAATGATGGATGCAATCGATGATGAAGTCAAGAAGCTTATCGCTTGTGGCTTTATTCGAGAAGAACAACATCCTGATTGGGTAGCCTTCCAGTCCTGAAAAAATCGGCAAAGTTCGAGTCTGCATCGACTTTCGGGATCTTAATGAAGCATGTCCGAAAGATGAATTTCCTCTCCCTATCACGGACGTCATGATTGACAATACTTGTGGGTTTGAGCGAATATCTTTTATGGATGGATTCTCTGGATACAATCAAATCAAGAAGAATCTCGAAGATGAAAAACACACATCTTTTCGTACTCCTTGGGGAGTCTATTGCTACACAGTGATGCCATTTGGTCTCAAGAACGCTGGTGCAACTTACCAACGAGCTATGAGTACCATTTTCAGAGAACATCTTCGTAAAACTGTCGAATGCTATGTTGACGATATTGCCGTCAAAAGTCGTCTAAAAGAAGATCATATCCAAGATTTGAGAACAATCTTCAATCTTATGCGTCAACATCAGCTCAAGATGAATCCTACCAAGTCATTCTTGGGTGTCTCTAGTGGTAAATTTCTCGGCTTCGTTATTACCTCTAAGGGTATACACGTGGATCCCGAGAAGATCAAAGCCATTCAAGAGATGCGTCCTCCACGCAACCTAAAAGAATTACGAGGATTCCAAGGCCGACTTGCGTACATCAGGCGATTCATTTCGAACTTGTCTGGATGCTGCAGACCATTCACTCAGCTAATGAAGAAGGGTGTATCTTTTATTTGGACTGAAGAATGTCAACAAGCTTTCGACGACATCAAGCGATATCTCATGAACCCACCAGTTTTGGTGCCACCAATCTCAGGCATTCCATTCTTAATGTATGTCCGTGCTATGGATCATTCGTTGGGTGCTTTACTCGCCCAAAAGAACAAAGAAGGTCACGAACAGGCCATCTACTATCTCAGTCGTACTATGATTGGTGCTGAACACCGTTATAGTCCGGTTGAAAAAGAATGTCTAGCTCTTATGTTCGCTGTTCAAAAGACAAGACATTACATCATTGGTCAAACCATTCATGTCATATCCCGAGTCAATCCTCTTCGGGTATTAATGAAGAAGCCTAGCACACTCAATTCTCGGCTTGCTACATGGGCCATCCTTCTAGCCCAATATGACATGGTGTATGTTTCTCAAAAATCTGTCAAAGGTCAAGCACTGGCAGATTTCTTGGCGGCTCATCCCGTACCAGAAACATCCAAGCTTTATGATTAAATTCCAGACGAGACGTTAGAAGTCAATTTGATCTCTGAAGAATTTCCAACTTGGCATTTATTCTTTGATAGAGCATCCAGAATTGGACCCAATGGTGCTATTGTAGCAGGAGTTGGAGTTGTTCTTGTTTCTCCAGACGGATCAACTATCCAAAGAGCCTACTCTCTAGATGAGCCTTGCTCCAACAACGTAGCAGAGTACAATGTTCTACTCATTGGTCTTCAATTAGCCAAGCAATTGAACGTCGAGTATCTCGAAGTTTATGGCGATTCTAAGCTGGTTGTCAACCAGGTTAGAGGAACTTACGAGGTCCGTCATCAAGATCTGGTACCTTATTTTGAGGCAGTAATTAACATGGCTACATCGTTCAAAGCTTTCTTTATTAAATATGTACGCCGAGCTTGCAATACTGAAGCAGATGCCTTAGCCAATCTTGCAGCAGTCTTAGCTGTCCCCATCCGAAGACAACAAGTGGTGGTTATTTCTAATCAAGAATTGTTTTGTGTTGAAAACAATCGTAACATTGAGTTCAGTAATTTTGCTAAAATTAATGTTATCAATGAAGATTGGAGAACTCCTTTCATCGACTTCGTGGTTCATGACATACTCCCCGAAGATCCTAAGGAGGCTACAAGTATATGACGAAGATCTCTACGATTCTACTACAATCAAACCACTAAGACTCTCTATCGACGGACTTATGACGGTCTTCTTCTACGCTGTTTAGCTGGTGAAGAGACAAAACAAGTACTGCATGAAGCTCACGATGGTGTTTACGGAGCACATCAGCCCGGTCCTAAACTACAGGATCGTATTCGAAGAATGGGTTATTACTGGCCCTCTATGGTATCAGATGCCATCGAATATGCAAGAAAATGTCGAGCCTGTCAAATCTATGCAGACTTTATTCATCAACCTTCAGAATTTTTACATCCAACAGCTGCTTCCTGGCCTTTTGAAGCTTGGGGTATGGATGTCATAGGTCCTATTAATCCTCCTTCTTCTAGAGGACATCGGTTCATTTTAGCAATAACAGACTACTTCTCCAAATGGGCTGAAGCTATACCCTTGGCTGAAGTCAAGACCAGTAGCGTTATCAACTTCGTCAAATATCATGTCATTTATCGATTTGGTGTCCCTCGACGAATTATTCATGACAACGGACCACAATTCATCAGCCAAAAATTTACTAGATTCTGTGATGATCACCGGATTGACAATATCGCTTCGACTGCCTACAATCCTGCCGCTAATGGTTTAGCCGAAGCATTCAACAAAACTATTATCAAGCTTCTCAAAAAGTTTGTATCCACTAACAAACGAAATTGGAGTAAAAAGCTTGGCGAATGTCTATGGGCCTATCGAACTACGGTCCGCAATCCTACGGGTTTTACACCTTTCTCTCTGGTATACGGTTGTGAAGCTGTTCTTCCTCTGGAACTTCAAATTCCTTCTTTAAGGATTGCTATTGCTAATGAGCTCACTACAGAGAACAACGACCTTCTTCGACTTCAAGAATTGGAGGCACTCGACGAGAAGCGATTAATGGCTCAGCAACATATTGAGTTATATCAAGCCCGTATCTCGAAGACTTTCAACCGCAAAGTTAAAGTCAGAGCCTTTCAACAAGGAGAACTTGTTCTAACGGTCAGACATCCTATGACTATGACTCACATGAGCAAAGGCAAATTTGATGCGAAGTGGGAAGGTCCCTTTGTTGTAAGCAAAGTCTTCTCAAATGGAGCGTATCAACTCTCAGAACTGGATGGACGAATTGCAATGATGCCTATCAATGGCAAATTCCTTAAAAAGTACTATGTGTAAATGTAAATACTTGTAAATCATCAGACAAGTTCATGTTCATAAATAAAATTTTATTTAATTATGAATGATAGTACATGATATTAAGGAAGGTCACTATCATCCTTCTCTACATTCGGACGCGGACCACTACCGTCCTTTTCGAAAATACGGTCAGCAAAAGAGCCGAGAACTTCTTTGCTGGATCCCACGAGGAACTTGCAGGCAGCCATCCTCATGGCTTCTTCTTCTTCAGTCCTTCCTGGTTCAAGTAGAAAGTCCAGGATGTCTCGCGGTGGCTTGGGTGCAGACGAACCTTCGCCTGCTTCTGCTTCCTTTGGCTGAATTGGATCGACATGACGTTCTTTAACGTCTTCTTCAACCTTCGGGGCGAGCTCAGTCTTCTTGAGTGCATCTTCAGACGACATTTTTATGTTGAAAAGTGAAAGTGCTCATTCCTGTCAGATTTCTGTCCTATTTATAGACAGAGATTTCTCAAACAACGAAGCAACATATTCATCTGACGGTTCATCCGTTCATTTAATCCACTTGACGGTTCGTCCGTTCATTACATTCATCCGACGGTTCATCCGTTCATTTAATCCACTTGACGGTTCATCCGTTCATTTAATCCACCCGACGGTTCATCCGTTCATTTAATCCACTTGACGGTCCGTCCTTTTATCACATTCATCCGACGGTTCACCCGTTCATTCATTCATCATCTGACGGTTTGTCAGTTCATTACATTCATCCATTCATTCATTATCATCCGACGGTTCGCCTGTTCATTCATCATCACCTGACGGTTCATCCGTTCATTTAATTCACTTGACGGTCCGTCCGTTCATCACATTCATCCGATGGTTCACCCATTCATTCATTATCACTTGACGGTTTATCCGTTCATTTTATTATTTGACGGTTTTTTTCGTTCATCTCACATCCATATCAGCAACTTGTCGTTTTCGATTAAGTTGTCAATTGAAATAATAGTATTTAATATATTCTGCCACGTCTATATTACCTCTGAGCAGATATAATGAATATAATTATTTTCTACAAGAAATATATCATGTCTTGCACCTCTGGATATATTTTCTATCTCTATTATTTATATCTAAATAAGATATACAACAAATAATGGAGTCACAGCAAAATGTCTTTTATTTATTAAAATATGAGGCATTACAAAAACACATCTACGACAAAAGATACAGAAAGTTCTATTAAGAAGGAGGAATGATCAAATTGTCGATCTGTTATTTCAGAGTCTGCAGCTCTTCTTCATGAGTGGATGTCACCCTCCTTCTAGCCTCTTCCATCCCAGTTTCTTCATTAAAGACGGGCATCTCTACAGTCTGACGAGTGATCTCTGCACCATGAGTTGCATCGTACTCAGCCTTCTCTTGAATCAAGGCATTGAATTGTTCAATCACAAGTTGATGATTAGCAGTTTCCTCTTCTAATTCTTGCTGGAGACGAACAATCTCTGCTTTCAGTTCAGCAGTTCTCTGTCCTTTTCTTTCAGCCATCAAAGTTACTGATTCTAGCTTGGAATTGTATTCAGCAGTCTTTGTGGAATAAGCCTCCAAAAGATTTTGAAGATTCATCCTTTCCATATCAGCTGCTTGGGCCATTCGCTCGAACTCAGCCTGCACTAGAGATTCTATTTCCTTCTGTTTGAGCTTCTTATATTTCTTTATGGAGACTTCTAACTCATCCAGTATATGCTCAAGGAGAGTAGCTTGAGCTTCGTCACCTTGTTCCCTTACAGCCCTCACCAAGAGGGAAGTTGGTTTTCTAACCATAAAGAAGTCAGCTTCCTCTTTGTCCATCATTTTGTTGACTAGGGGTCTCAAAGATTCAAAGAAACATCTGGTGAATGATTGAACAACTTGTTGATTAATTGCCAGAGTCCCAGGAGTCGCAGCTACTCCTGTTGAAGATGAGGCAGCAGGATGCTCGATCCTTTGTGTCTGGATGGCAGGCTCTTTAAACAAAGGAGCCAGAGTGGAGCTAGTCGCCCCTCCTGTTTGTTCCTCTGCAAAAGTAAAATTGTCAGTCGTTTGCCAATAACCAAGAAGATTAAATGAAGACAGTCTTACTTTGGTTCGGTCCAGCAATAGGCTTATCCCCTGCAGGAATAGACTCCAGCTGAGCAGAAGTCACTTCAGCCGCAATAGCTTGGCTGCTACCCGCCTCAGAACTACAAGACAAATGATGACTACGACTAATAACCACCGTCATTATGGGCACTATAGCCAAGTCCGTTGGAGGTGTTGGAGGAGTCTCATGATCTACAGGAAATACAAGTAAAGATATTAGCTATCAATTCATTCAAGAGGAGATTGCTAATTTCATTTTATACCTTGAGGATCATTGGCAGGGGTTTCTTCCAGGGTTTCTTCATTTATTGCTTCTTCGGGAACCTCAACATCCTTTTCGGGATTTAAGGTATCGGTAGCATTCTCTGGAGCCTCAACATCCTTTTTAGGATCTAAGGTCTCAGCAGCATTCTCTGGGATTTCAATATCCTCATCATCTATATCATTAGCAGCAGCAGGAGATGCGTGCACTTCATCATCTTCTTCAATATCTTGTATGTAGTCATCAACATTCTCAGATGAAGAACTCTCCTCATCTTCGTCTTCTTCTGGTGCATTTTTACTGGTAGTCGCTGTATGGTCGCCATGGTCATCCAGAGGACTATAACTGCAATCTTCTAAAGCTGCAATTACTTCGCGATCTTCTTCTTCGCGAAGGGTTCTGGGAGTAGGCGGAAGTTTAACAATCTCAGTACTTCCCCTAGGCTCTTCGGCCTCAGTTTTCGGAGCAAGATTTGTCCTTTGCTCAACCTCTTCTCTATGTTCAGGACTAGGAGTTTTATTTCTAGGCTCTGAAACAGGAGTAGGAGAGGGCAAAATTAATCCAGCTGCAGCATCCATAACCATTGAAGACAAGGCTCGATTCTTTCTCTGGGCCAACTTCTTTCTTTTCAATGGCCTATTAGGGCTCTCTATATTGATAGTTTCAACTTGTTTCTGGATAGAGGTTGGTGTTGAAGCCCCTTCTTGCTGAGCTGACTCGGCCAGTTGCCGAGACTGAGATCGAGTGGTGATCCTTTCAGAAGAGTGATCTAAAATCAACTTCTTCTTTGCTGCCGGAGCAGGAGGATCTTCTCTTCTTTTCCTTTTTGCAGGAGATTTACCCACTTTCAGAGAGATACGCATTGCTGTATTTACTTCTTGAGGGAACATCATATCCCTCGAAACTTCCAAAGGAGCATCGGCTGGCTCGTGCACCTCATCATTTATAGGAATCGACAAAGCCATTCTTTCTTTCTTCAATCTCGTCGAAGAAGCAAAACTATCTGCGAGATTAAAATTCTCAGCAAAAGTGTTCACGGATGTATAAAATACTGTATAAGTAAATAGCATCCTGGGACCATGAGTGCTATTTGCCGGCATCGAGAATATGGCCTTCGTATCACGGGCATTATAATAAGCCCAAGCTCGGGCCCCGTCTATCAAAAAACCCTTGCCTTGGAGGCAGGTGATGGCATTCCCCACATGGAATTGATTATATCCAAACTGCCGAGCAAATCGGCTGGGGAGATATGGTTCTAAGTAACATTTCTCTTCGAACCGGTATACCAGATGAGACGGTCGAATTGTCTTCAACCATTCAAAGGCTGCACGGTTTAGATGTTGCATCTTTGAGTCCACCATGTTTGTTGGCATCTGATCATATCCAGCAGGGAGAGGAGCACAACAAAAGTTCCATCCTCTATTCAGATTTAAAACATATCTACACTCGTTCAAAGAAGTGTACTTCCATTTTCTATGAGAGTACCTTCGCAGAAAGCTGCCATCAACCGGTCCCATGTCGGGGTCCATTAAAGTAGGATAGTGGAGAAGCAACCATCCAAATAGATATGTGTATGGCAGTTCTAGGCGAGGGAACTCTTTCTCTCCTTTTGCCTTCAGCATCAGATCAACATATAAACGAAGACTGGCATTTAATTTGCAAGTCATTGCTGATAACAGGTCCACCTTGTAGCCAAAGACCAACTTGACGGCGGCAAAAAGAACGTCGCGATGAAAGCGGTCCACAGCACTGGATCCGGGAACCACGAACCGCCGAAGCCAGTATGTCAGAAACCCTGCCAGTTGGGCTTCTTTTGACATGGGTCTATAACCCATTCTCAAATAACTCTCCAGATTGTCCCCTTTCTTTAAAGGAGGATATTCATAATCATCTTTCACTTGTTTATCAAAATTACCACTCTATTCCATCAGCTTCATAACTTCTGTATTGCTCAAAGGTTTGAAGAAGTTAGGATAGCATTTGTCATTTTCCTTGGTCTTCTTCTCTTCTATGTGGTTGAGTAACAGATAGGGAAGCCATTTCGAAGAATAACAGGTGTTGGCTGTAGCACTCTTATAAAACAAGGAGCAGATCTTGTAATGGCATAGCAGTTCCTCGAATACTGCTACCATTGCTGTATTTTCCTTTCTAAGTTTATCCAACTCGTCATTAGTTGGTACATACTCTTCATATGGAGCATCTGCCATTGGCAAGTACGAGATATATTTCATCTCATGGAGTGCAAATCCGATTTCTTCACCAGGGGTCATGAAAGTTCCCGTTCTATAGTTGTATCTTTCAGCTAAGGCCAAGAACATGTGTGGATTAGGTACAAAACCATAAACAGTGGCGTACACTGCTTGATACAGATTGATCTGTTGAAGTCTTTCTTCAAATGTTGTCAGAATCGAATTTGCAATACAGTTCCATCTCCTGTAATCTGGATTCACCAATCCAGTTAATCTGATATCTTGTTCGGGGTACTTCCCTTCAGCTTTCGCAAATTCATTTGCAAATATCGGTGTTCTGACAGGCATCAACATAGAGGAGTTCTCTGGAGGAATGCAACATGGTCTCAAGCCCCTCAACAAGGTACTGTATCGATCAGAGGAGCTGTAGAACATATCCTTCTTATTTGGCCCCTTCTTCACGAAAATTTTCCCTGTACGGGCGTCTTGGAAAAGAGTGATGTTCCACTCCATTTTCCTCGAATAGCTCGCATGAGCGTACCGGGATAAAGGGAGGCAGCGGGCAATATCTGGTATGAAGAAAGACCTATCTTCCTGATGAACTATTCGTTCCTCCATCCTCGGCCTTGGTTGTGAGCTTTTCTCAAAAGCCTCACCAAATAAGAATAAAGGTTTCTTATGAATAACAGCGTCTGCTAATTCCAAGGGATGTCCATTCATTAAACACAGTAGAGTCTCATTGTCTTGAGATATCAGAATCGCCTGGCGGGTGATCGGTAGATCATACTGGGGATAATGTACATGGGAGAGATCCTCTTTATACTCAGACTCTAAAAGAGTTCCATCAAAAGTTTCATATTCTGGATCTTCTCTCACATTAACTACATCAAACAGAGAAAATAAAAAATCAGTACAAGACAAGTCAAAGATTCTGTCATCAATTTGCGCAAAATTAGAATGCGCAACATCATATTACGCAGCATCGGTTTGCGCAAACATCAGACTGCGCGAACAAACAGCCATCAGTTTGCGCTGACTATCTTGCGCAAATCAGCAGATTGTGCTGACATCTGCCAGCACAATTCAACCGATTGCGCAGAAAGTCGTTCTCCATAAAAATGAAGAGTTAACTGATTTGTGCAACCAAAACCCTAAAGAGGATGGCGCATTATGATCGCATATCTAAAAAGAGATGGATATTGAAGAACAGTGCTACCAAAACCCTAAAAAGGGTTTTTGATTTAAAATTCTCTACCTGACATTGCGGGGTGCGCGGATTCATGACGAGAAGCTCGTCACACAGCTCTGTTGGATGATTCGGCCGGAGCCTTACCCTTAGCGGCGGCGGAGGATCGTCGGGGCGCCATGAAGATCGTCGGAGAAGGAAGTCGAAGTTCGAAAATTTCTTTCTCTCAAACACAAAGGAGGCAAAGTAAAGAAATGAAATGAAGAGAAGAGCTATTTATAGTTTTCGAAACCGAAATGGCTACCTCAGTTTGCGCCTAAAATTGTGGACAATTCCTCAGATTGCGCAGCCAGCTTATATCATGTGCAAATTGATTCAACTTTCAAAATTCAAAGTATTTCAAAATTTTGAATAAGTTCAACTTTCGAAAACTTTGAAGGGGGTCTTGTAGGTCCTAAAAAAATCAAGTGTTACACATCAACAAAGTCAGAAAATCAAGAAATACAACTTACAGATGATTTGCGCAGACAACAGATTGCGCACCATTCAGATTGCACAGAATCGATTGCGCACACTCCCAACTGCGTAAGCTGACGTGGCAAAAGTCATCATTATCTGACACAATCAAATCTTCTGACAACTGACAGCACGAAGATCGAGGCGGCTGTTTCTTTTAATCGTGCAGCACGGCGCTCGAGGACAGCTGGCAGCACAATCCATGTCTGCGCAAATCAAGTCGGCGCAATCCACTTCCTACGCAAATGAAGTCGGCACAAACCAAAGTCTGTACAGTTCAATGTGCGCGTTCTACCAGTACAAATGATAAAGTACACGTGGCATTCATGCCATCAATTGCTCATTTCGTGGCAACTGCCTATGCACGATCATGCGCATTTCAATCAAATGATGCCATGTGTCTAAGACAGTTAACCCATGATCCAGCAACTGCCTGCGCAGTCCATGGTTGCGCAAACCAATTGCTACGCAATCCATCACGCGCAGTCCAGAATAACTAAAAGTTAGTTATTTCTCAGAACTCTATAAATAGAGTTTCAAGTCTTCATTCAAGGGGATCACGAATCAATAATCAGAGATCAGAGAGTTCAGGAGTTCTTGCCCAAGTGCTGCTGCATTCTTCCGAGGCTTTTGCCTTCAACTTCCGAGGCTTTCTGCCTTCAATTCCAGAGTCGTTCTCAACTTCAGAGGCTTCGTCTTCAGAGTTCACATCGTCCAAGGGATAAAGCAATCGTCATCTAGATTGGATTCCTAAAGTTGTACCATTCCCAGAATTCAAATTGTAATCTTTTACAAAGTTTGTATCAATAAAGTTCTTCAACTTTTGTTTTTGCAAACAATGGTGATTCATGTCGCGGGAATGATCGAACTCGACAAAAATTAGGACGCAACAACTTTGATTGTCTCGACTTGTTGGCTTGATGTGAAGATGAATGCGAGGATTTGTAGGACTTGTGATTTACGAATGAATGAAATTTGAGGATTGAGTAGGTCCAATCCGCGCATTGAAAATAAATTATTCTAGACACAAAACAAGAGTTATGTCCAGATGAGGATGATTAACCCGCGAGAGCATGCATGGTGATTCATGCCCACCGTGGGTAATCTAAATTGCGTGAGATCGTGGCACAATATATTGTTAAGCTAGACGACCTCATGATCGAATACGTGAATTGGGATGAATGACGTAGGGAATATGAAATGTAAATTATGGTTTAGCGAGGAATTGTGTCGTAGCGTGCTTGACTTGGAAGGATTGATAGGCAGATTATGTCAAACGTGTTCGAAGAGATAGACTATGCGAAATGGCTTGATGAATGAGTGATATTGATATTTCAAGAAATTGGTTGAAATGTGAGTTATCGTAGGATGGCTTTGCTGAACGACTCGGACCCCGTGCGACGAATCTCGGGATATGTGTAGAAAATCTATTCTCGAAGTTTAGAAATCGGAGTGATGCGAGCTTGGGTAGAAAACCCCGTACTATCAACTTGGTTTGACCTTAGGATGGGGTCAGTGTTGATATCGTTGTTTGGGAACTATGATTCCAATACTGACGGAGTGCCATAGCCTAGCGGTTAGGTAGACGTTCCGGTGCGGAACGATAGGAATTTTAGAGACACCACTTATGAGGCACGGTTGACATACACGTATATCAGGAACGCCCGAATATGGGCACGATCCGACTCGAGTGGTGATGGGGGATTCTCTATCACAAGGCTTGGCTAAAATGTATGTATTTTGGGGACGCCTGGAATATGTGCACGATCCAACTAAGTGATACGTTGAATCAAGTGAGACTTGAGGAATGGAAAAGTGTCGAGGATTTTGAAATCATATTAAAGCAAAGATTGAGGGTAGCATAAGCGTGGCTCGAATTTTAGAAATGCATAGGAGAAATGTGCGCGAGAGTCGTTGAACATTCGAGTGATAAGTCGATGAGTAAGTACTCAGTTAGTTTCGAGGACGAAACTTTTTCTGAGTGGTGGATGATGTAGTGCCCCGTCCCGCTCAGTCAATCGGAGGAATCGAAACGCCGACGGCATTCGGACTTAGCCTTGCAACGGCTGCTCGAAGACATCGCTCGGTCGAGGCGACTCCTCGCTCAGGTGGGGTAGTTTCGGTGAACTCGCCTCATCTTTGTCTTCACATAATAAATCGCATGTTTTCAATTTGCACAAGTAGTCTTGATAATAAAAGAGACGAATCCACATAGATAAGAAAATAATCCCGACAGGTCGAATTGAGTTAGAATATGGAAAGGTCCAACGGTTGGCTTAGAGTTGGTGCACGGCGTGCTTTGAAAATGACACTCGGTCCTTCGTCCCGTGACTTGGGAGAAGAAAAAGTTGGTCTTCCACACAAACTATGAATTAGCATAAGTCATAGGCGTCGCCCGCGTAAATACTCGATAAAGCATACACGCTTCCACGATGCAAGGCTTGACATAGCCTTTGCTCGTCCCTTGGATTAGGTTGTAGGTTTGATTTAGTTAGGCAAAGTAATGGTGGTCGACCTGCCATTCCAAGCACGGTCCTACGAGTTCTACGGCTGGGTATAACCACATAGTCTTACGGTCTCAAGGCCCGTCATATAAAGTATGACCTGGGCGGTGGTGTCGCATAGAGTTCAGTTGGCTTAAGGCACGAAGCACAAACTTAGTGTTTAAGGCACGGGCTATGGTTGATTCATTAAGTTTGGAACAAGGGACTTTCAAATAGGCATTCCTAAGTTGAGTGGAATGATGTGGTAACATGGAAAGAAGAAGGCTCGCGACCGTGGGTCATCGAGGGATCTCAAGGATAGAAGTCTTGAACTTGGTTTGAAAGAGAGGGTAACACTGAAAAGAAGGATGACTGTGTGAGTTGTCAGTTTGAGTCGAGTCTTGCATGACCATGGACAACTTGTCGACAAGGGCGATGTTTCCTCGAGCAACAACCTGGGGCCACGGGACCGACTCGGCCTAGGAGAAAACAAGGTATAGTCATGCATATGGTTTTAGCACGGGTTTAGCGGGGGCTTGCAACGGAGCTAGCTACTTGCGCTGAAAGGACCCCGATTAACAAAGTTATACGTCGCAGGATAGCTTGTTATACTAGTGGCTAAGTTCATATAGATTTCGACAGAATAGTGGCTAACTGCGTATATGCCTTTGGATTGAGTCGAGTTGAATGTGTGTACAGTTAGAACACAAAGTTTGGGCCTAAGATTGGGTTTCAACATAGGCGTCGTGTTTCAGCACGAGATGTGGCGTCGAGTCTTATGTTGTCTGCATATAAGTTGCATAGTTATGATTAAGTTGTCTTGAGTTTGAGTCAGGAGATGCCGCAAGGCAAAGTCGGTCGAGTGACATTTAGTCCACAAGTTATGATTGGGTCATTTGGTGATTGAAGTAGAAAGGGCTGCGAGGCGGCGATATGGTTTAGTTACCCTGAGTTGCGAGGCACGGCACGATGGATTCCTAGCACGATCACATGGAAATGGAGCCTCATCGCGTAGTTGCGTCTCTGATTTTGGCCGAAAGGCAAGCACGACTTGATAGGTTAACGTTGTTGCAAGCACGGGATTAGACACAAAATAGGCCAAGGCGTCGGTCCTAAAACTGATCATAAGGTAAGAGTAGAAAGACAATTGATAAGAAGGGACTATGTTGCACAAAGTAAATCAAACGTATTGGTTTTGCATGGGTGGACGAGGAGCTCATTCCACCAGTACAGTTGAGTACTGACACCCACATAGTTTTCATGTACAGGCGCAGGTAGAAGCTCGTGGCGCGGAGCTCACTTAGAAGCGTCGAGACATGGAGTTCCTTGGCTATTCGAAGCGTGTGGCTGCATGGAGTCAAGACTTATACGGGACATAATGTATGGACGTCGCCTTTCGAAGCTTTCGCTGGCTCAAGCATTGTATCGAGAGATGGGAGAGAGCAGAGTGAACTTGTAATGTGAGAAAAGTGAGCTCGAGAGACTTGTAATCTTAGCCTTGCGCCCTTTGTAATCTTTGTTTCAATATCAATAAAGAGCTTCTTTGAATAACTTGTGTTTTGTTTTTAAAATTTCTGCTGCTATTATTCAATGTCTCTGCATGGGACTTCTGTGCGACGACCCCGTCGCAGCCGCTGAAATCGGCCGTTATGGAACCCGCCTTGCACGAGCGCAATCTAGGCTCGTACGGCATCACGCCTTAGCGAGGGCGATTGCTCCTACGGGAGTGGGGCATGACAGATATGCCATGAAACTTTTACATGCCTGTTATATTAAACAAAAGATAGACTCATTGATCAAATAATGTCACGACAAGGCGGGACACGATGAAAATGATTATGTTTTTATAATGTAGACCATGCTTGAGTAACTAAGTTTAATCTAGCACGGTCATGGACAACTTTTGCACAAGGTAAAAGTTTCCTCGAACGGTACCCCGGGGCCACGAGACCGATTCCGCCTAAGGAGAAACACGGTATAGCTGTGTGAAATGTTAGCACGGGTTATGCAGGAACTTTCAGCGGAGCTCGCTACTTACGTTGAAAGGGTCCTGTCTAACAAAGCTATAAGTCCAAGATGGCTTGTGGTGTCAGTGACCAACACCTATGAAATTGTACACGATATGCTAGTAAAAGATAACAATTGACAAGAAAGAACATGGTAAGTTTCACATTGCACGACATGCTCTGCCGTGGGTAAGTTCTAGCGTAATATATAGTTTACCTATCATATGCTTGTCTAAAATTCATTAAGATGGCTGGAAAGATCACAAATTAAGTCATATAATTTCTTAAACCAAATGAGAGCATGTAACTTAATTTTTCACGCACCAGTACAAGTGTAATGTACTGATCCTCGCTCTCCATAGGTACCCTGAACCAAGAAGGGCGTGCCACTTAACTCAAGGCGACTCTAGTCATTTTGAAGCCTCGTCCGTGTGCTAAAGGCTTGTTTCGATCATTTGAAGACTCCACATTCACTCCAGAAGAAAGATGTCTCGACTCCCCACGATAGCAGGTCTTTTGAATATTTTGCTTGTGAATGGAGATGTAATGTATGGAACGACTATCTCATCAGTGTTCATTTTAAAATCGAGTTATGTTGTAAGCCCGTGCGGCAAGGATTGTAATAGAGTCTTGTAAATGATATCTATTATCAATAAAATGAAAGTTTCTTCTGTCTTAAATGTGTTGTTCAATTTCTCTGCGTACTCTATTAGATGTTGTGTTTTGTATAAACTTATGACTATGCCTTGTGCGATTGAAAATTAGGTTCGTACGACATCACGCTCGGGGACAACTATCGATTCTACGAAATCGTGGCATGACATAATGGTATCAGAGAACGGCTTTACATCCTTTGGCTTCTCGTCTAGAGTCTCAAATCCTTGACCTCATGTCAATGAGATAAGTTGTTCCATATAGTGAGTCTGTTATATTTTCAGACTAATGTGTGTTATCTTTGTATAGCAGAAGTTACGGAACCCGCGGAGCCCGCGGCTGAGAACGAACAAAGTGCTTCAAGTGGCTCGAGCAGCTCACGGGCCGGACCTTATAACGATGTTTTCGAGAGGATGCTGCACATGATAGAGGCGCTGCAGAAGTAATTTGAAAATCGACATCAGCAAACAGAGGCGCGACAGGCCCAATTCGAAGCTCGCTTCGACGCACAATCTAAGATGCAACAAAAGCAACTTGATACTCTGCAACAGATTGTCCAAACGATTGTGGCCAATGGAAACTCTGCAACCGTGCTCGCTCTCACCAAGACTACGGTCCGACCCATCGAAATCGACCCAGAGGAGCCCGTGCGTCAACCTGCAACACCGAGAAGTTATAGATTTGAAGTGTCTGAGTTTGAAAAAGTGTGCCGTATTTCCTTCAGCGGTACCGAAGGCCCTTCTATGGCAATCGACTGGTTGGAAGAGCTGGAAGACCATTTCGAGCACCTCGGCATCGAAGAATCCAAGTAAGTCGCCTACGTACAACTTCAACTACGTTTGAACACGCATGATTGGTGGGCCATGCACAAATGAGCGATCCGACGCGACAACAACTCAGCGCTGATCTCTTGGGCCACGTTCCGTAAAGCTTTCGAAGTCGAGTACCTTCCCTCAGCCATTCGCTAAGAGAAGGAGAATGAATTCATGCAGTTGACGCAGGGGAACATAATGGTGCAATAGTATACGGCAGAATTTAAAAAATTGTCCAAATTTGCTGGTACATTTCTACATACAAAGGAGTATCGTGTGCGACAATTTAAAGTGGGTCTGCGGCCCTCTATTGCTGCTCATGTGGCGGTGTCGAAATACAAGACCACATGCGATGCTCTGAATCATGCTCTCCACCTTGAGTGCCAGTACCCTCCCGTCGCTGTCTACGTTGTGCACCATTCAAATCACAAATGTCCTTGCTATACGAGAGGCAACAATTACGCTGCAAAGCATCCAAACAATGGCAGGTACAAAGGGCAGAACCCATTACCTCGTTGCACCAAGTGCAACACCTCGGACAGCATGCCAGCAACTGTTATGTCTACGACGGGGGATGCTTTTTTTGTGAAAAAAAGGGGTCACCAATCTCGAGATTGCATGGCCCGAAAGGAGAATCAGAATGCCCCGCCACAATAACATCGTCTAGATAACCGTGGCCTGGCACCTCTAGCCCCCCAACCTGCATATCAAAATGGCCAAGACCGTCGCCCAAATGTCCAGGGCCGCGTCTACACCATGACTCGAGATGAGACGTTTGCCTTAGACACAGTTGTGACAGGT
Source organism: Iris pallida (assembly GCA_029216955.1). Classification (NCBI taxonomy): domain Eukaryota; kingdom Viridiplantae; phylum Streptophyta; class Magnoliopsida; order Asparagales; family Iridaceae; genus Iris; species Iris pallida. The sequence goes on along the minus strand of JANAVB010025598.1, from coordinate 7,569,300 downwards.
ATATTACTTTTCAATAATGTGCTTGCTCATGTACTATTCGATTTTGGTGCTACACATAGTTTTATATCGGTGGACATTGTCGTCGAGCATAAAATTTTCATACACCTCTAGGCCTTAACCTTAGCGATAACATCCTGTCGGGCACACAACTACTTATACACATTGGCTACAGAGATGGAATCATCTGTATTGGAGGTAAATAGGTGTATCTTAATGCGATAGTTCTAGATATTAAGGACTACGAAATCATACTGGAAATGGATTTGCTCGGCGCTTGCAATGCCACCATCGACTGCACAAGAAAGAAGGTCACCTTCCGTATACCTGGAGGGCCCGAATTCTGATACTCGTGTGGTGAAGCATCATCGACCTGCATGAAGATCTCGACAATTTCTGTTCATAGGATGTTGCATTCCGGATGTGAAGGCTACTTGACGTCCGTTCGAGACATACGACAAAATAGTACAAATGCGGGTCAAACCGACGTTGTGGCAAAATTTTTTGACGTATTTCTGGACGAGCTACCCGGCATGCCACCCGACCGAGAAATCGAGTTTATCATCGACACATTTTCTGATACCCGACCAATTTTTAAGGCTTTGTACTGAATGGCCCCTACAGAACTGAAGGAGCTCAAGGTCCAGTTACAAGAGTTGATCGACAAGGGATTTATCCGGCCTAGCATTTCACCATGGGATACGCCCGTATTATTCGTGAAGAAAAAAGATGGGTCAATGCATCTGTGCGTCGACTACCGGGAGCTGAACAAGGCCACCGTCCGGAACAAGTATCCACTGTCTCGTATAGATGACTTGTTCGATCAGCTGTAAGGCACCTCAGTGTTTTCGAAGATTGATCTCCGTTCGGGCTATCATTAACTCAAGATCAAGGTAGACGAAGTATCAAAGTCAGCCTTCCGTACTCGGTATGGCCATTATGAGTTCATGGTGATGCTATTGGGCCTAACGAACGCCCCCGCTGCCTTCATGGATCTAATGAATCAGGTGTTTCAACCTTTTCTTGATAAATTCGTAGTGGTCTTCATCTACGATATTCTTGTCTACTTGAAGGACAGGGCACAACATGCAGAACATCTGCGGACCATGCTTCAGACTCTTCGAGAGAATCAGTTGTATACAAAGCAGAGCAAGTGCAAATTTTGGCTGAGGAGCGTATCATTCCTCGGACACATCATTTCTTCCGAAGGCATTACAGTCAACCCGAAGAAAGTTAAAGCCGTGGCTGATTAGAAGTGGCCTACGTCGGCTAGTGAGATTCAAAGTTTTCTAGGTTTGGCGGGATACTACAGATGCTTCGTGAAAGATTTTGCGAAGATTGCATCGCCATTGACTCGCCTCACTCAAAAGGGAGTCATGTATGAGTTGTCGGACGACTATGAAGCTTTCCAGGAGCTGAAGCACGGCTCGTTTTGGCCCCTATACTCACACTTTCGGATGGGGTAGAGGATTTTCAAATATTCAATGATGCTTCAGGCCAGGGCTTGGGATGTATGTTCGTATAGCGAGACAAGGTGATCTCCTTCGCCTCCAGACAGTGGAAGCCATACGAGAAGAACTATCCTACGCATGACTTGGGGTTAGTGGCGATTGTGTTCGCGTTGAAATTATGGTGTCACTATCTTTATGGCGTGGCGTGCGCGATCTATAACGATCACAAAAGCCTTAAGTATCTCTTCACTTAAAAGGAGCTGAACTTACGACAAAGGTCTTGGCTAGAACTGATCAAAGACTATGACTTGATGCTCGACTGCACTCCGGACAAAAAAAATGTTGTGGCAGACGCTCTTAGTCGGAAATACATTGCATCGCTATCCATCAACAGCAGACTACTTCGGGACTTAGAAAAGATGGGCATCAACCTCCGAGTTCGATTCAGGGGAGGACAATTGGCACAACTACGGTTAGAGCCGAGCTTATAGGAAAAGATCAAGACCATTTAGAAGGATGATCCATACCTAAAGAAGATGCGAGATTTGATTTCAATGGAAAAGGCATCCGACTTTGTGGAAGATGATGCCGACGTGCTACGATTGAAGGGCCAGCTTGTAGGAACGAATTATAAAAAACAATACTCTAAAAGGGGGTGAATAGAGTAGGCAGCAAAAATTAGCTAATTAAACTATGTTAGCAGCAAGATCACAGAATATATCACAAGTAAATGAAAAGTAGAGATTAGAAAACAAACGCAAATACGGCGATGTATACTGGTTTCCCTCTTGTGAGGACTAGTCCAGTCGGAAGAACTCTAGCTTCTAGTTGAATCCACTATGGAAAATCACCGCAAGTTTTCATCCGAATTCCTTGCAACTTCTACAATACGAGCTTTGATCCGAAGTACTCGACCAACTTCAATTGTGAAGTGTCTTTCTTCAATCAAGCCTCTGATTACAATCACTCTAAAACTTTTAGACCGTACCGTACTGGCAAATCGACTAGAGGATTATAACTGGCTTGGGATTTGAAAATAAAAGCTTTGGAACACTTTGGAAGAAGTAGTAGGCTTATAAAAAAGAGATATGAAAGTGAATTGGTGTATTGAAATGATTGAAATCCTTCTCTATTTATAGTTTTTCCAAAGACAGAATTCTGACAGAATTCGGACAGAATTTGGGCAGAACTCTATGAGAAAATCTCTGGTGCATCCGTAACTGCACGAGGACCAAGTTCAAAATCCAACGTCCACTAACAAAACTCTGACCGAATTCGGGTCGAACTCGGGCCGATTTCTGTTGGAGTTCTGTCAGGGTTTTTGCAAATCAGGTTTTTGGCCCTTTGAAAAGTCATGCAGTTAGGAAGTAGTTTGGGCTTTTGTAAGTGGGCTTGTTTTCAAAATAAAAGGGTATTTTGAAAATGTTTCTTGGATAGCCTATTTGCCAGTATGATGCAGTTTACATCGTATTTCTACACTCAATAAATATGAAAAATACATTGATCAAATAGGAAAACCAATAGCCCTTTGATTACTCCTTTCTTCTGATATTTGAGCAAACATGAAGACCCCTTTTTCTTTAACGGCGGTCGTCCAAAGATAAATTTTCTTGTAGCGAGGCCCCGGACAGGTCGTTAGACGGTTCAGAGAAATCTTCTTATATGACGCTATCTTTGGCCCATCAACAATTCTCTATTGCATATGTCCTGGTAAATTCATGTTTGATCATGCTTACTGCATGTCTACAAATGCATGTTAGACAAACAAATATGATACAAGTATAGCAATATGATATAGAACATTTGGGACAATGCTAACATTAGGACAATGCTAAGTTTAAGTAGCAACATGATAGTGATTAGATAAATATTAGTGATGTCATTATGTTAAACTTAATTGATTAGCCATAGTAAAAAAATATGATATAATCATTGGGCTAACAATCTTTCCCTTTTTTATTATGGTAAATCGGTTAAGTTTAATATATATACAATAGGTACATGTATCACTAATAAACACATAATATTAGAATATTGTGTGCTAACTTAAACTTATTTCTCCCCCTTTGACATGATAAAAAATAAGCTCCCCCGAAATAAGAGATAAAACGGACTCAAGCATAAGTAAAGGAGGAAGGTAAAAACAATCATGATCAAGGATTAGGAGAACGGTATAACAACAAGTTTAGAAAATTGCACAACTAAAGTAGAAAAACTTGTCAAAAATATTTGGTTGAACTTAAAAATATTGAAATCAATCAATACATAGTTTACCAACTAGAAATCCAAAAATGATATTCAAACCACAATATGATGAATAAATAAAACTATAGTTTTGAAATGGACCAATAAAGGATTTTAATAAAAAAATAGATATCAATATAGTAGAAATCAATCGTTGGTCATAAATAATTCATGAGAAATTTTTTTGCAAATCTAGTATATACAAAAATAATAATATAATGAGATTATTAACAATGATCACAAAAAATTATGATTCATAATTTGCCCATACAAATTAGTGAATCACATCAATAAAGAGTATAATCATCGAAAAGAAATCAAAATAAATATACTAGAACCTATGCAAATTCTATACCAAAGTTCATGCATTTGAATTCAAGTACCTTAACATGATATATATATATATATATATATATATATATATATATATATATATATATATATATATATATATATATATCCATTAGATAAACATGAAGATAATGAAGACAAAATACTTGAGAAGGAGAAATTCAGTCGACTTGAATGCTCCCCCGCAAAGTATGATCAGTCTAAATATTGATAATCATGAACTTTGAGATAAAATCTCAATATGAAATGCCAAAAGTAATTTAAACTCAATCAAATAAGGATAATTAAATATATTTGGCTAGATAATTTTTAGAAACTCGAATGGGAGAATTAAAAGTAAATAATAATAATAATCATATATTCTCTCATCTAATACAAAAATAAAAATTTATTAACAGATCAACAAGATATGTTAAGTAAAAGAATATATGTCCATAATGAGCTAGGTATACCACATATTAAGGGCATAAAAGAATTGAAACAATTAATTTGCTCCCCCTTTAAAATATGAGTATCTAGTTCCAAAGAAATTTATATGCAAGGATAGATAAAATAAATAATCACAAGATTTAAGAAATATCCAAGATATTCATCTTTCTTTCCTTTGATCAAATGCATATAAAGTCCCAAACTTAAAACAAATATCATCTTTAGGCAAATAAAAGAAATATCCAATGAATAAATGCTTAAAGATGAACAAATAAAATATATCTCCAATATATATATAAAAGAAATATTTCAAGACATTAAAAGATTTTGAAAACTGTCTTTAATAATAACATTTGAGTACCGGACAGATTCAATAAATCAAAAAGAAATCAAAAAGACTTTTCAAAAATGTGGAATTTATTATAAAAAATTGTCTTAATAAATGTTTGAATGCGTCCATTTAGTCCTCAGACTGAAAGCTGGCGATTCGAATCACAAAAACAATTTCAATAAAAGAATCCATAAATCATAAATAAATCTATTTGAACAATTAAACATAACTAGATAAATGTCCAAAGAAAAGTGTATTCTAGATATATGGCATGTCAAGGGAATAATTTACTTGAAACAATTAACTTCTCCACTTTTACATGGCTATATCAAAAAAATAATAGTATTGACAAAATTTAAAGATATTAGAGACATATTTTTAGAAGTAGAAAACTAATTCAAAAAAGTTCATTTCTTTCCTTTTAATGCCATTGTACGGTGTCCATCAAATAACCGTAGGGTTAAAGAGAAAAAAATGCTTTAAGAGAGAGAAATTCAATATGCTTGACTTCTCCCCGCAAAGAATTACTGCTATAGGCAGTTAGTAACTTGAATAAGAAGATAATAATATAAAACTCAAAATCATTGAATATTACGTAAGTTAAAGACCAATCACAAGACCATAATATTCAATGAGTAGTCACAAGATCATCAAGTCCGAATATCGAATAGTGTGACAAAAAAATATATATCAAAAGATGATAGACATTAACCTATGAAGATCAATATATGTTACATTTTGTAAAATTAAATCATTATTATCCATAAGATCTAAAATCCAAAATCCATCAGATAACAACTGCAACTAGATCTCAATAAATCTTTAGTTTAGAAAGCATTGATTAATCTTCGGTTAGCTGTAGGAGTACTATCCCAGCTAACAGAGGTTCACCGGGGAACACTTAGGTACCGCTTCGCTTTAGCCGTAGCCGTGGTGACAGACAGGCCCTTTTGTAGGCTTGTACCCAAAACAAATCTCCTCTTTAATAACCGAGGATTTAAGAAGAACTAGTGCAATATGAAATCAATTATATTCTATGGACTTAAAAAAAAATCTTAGAACAATGTAGCATACGGTATAAGATGTATGAATTACATTTATCCATATGTGCTACAAAATCATTGGGTAACAATGAGATATAAAGTATTTATAAATCAAAATGTAGGACCTAGATACACTGATGTATTTTGTAACCTAGGGGACTGGGTTCAGTACCTTGCATTCAGAAGTAGATAATAGTTGCAAGTAGACCTTAATAAATCGTAAGTCTATAAAGTATTGATCACTTTGGGTTAGCTGTAGGTGCCGATTCCCAGCTAGCGGTAGTCCGAAGACTAGTACACCGTGTCGCTTCAGGCTATTTACACCTGTATGACAGAAGAACCCTTTCGGCTTGTACCCAAAATAATCTCTACTTTTAAGAACTTGGATTTAAAGGAATATATGTAGTACCATCGAACAACATTGAAATCTAGAATCCCTAAGTAAATACCTAAAGAATGGTTTATCAAGATCAAGAATTTGAAAGATTATTTAAAATAGGAGTTATGTATCCAAAAATGTCAACTAAAAAGCCAAGAAGAATACCATTAAAAAAGGCTTTGAGGAAGAAGCTAATAAAGAGAAGAACATAAATTTGTTCAAAGTAATCAATAGCTAAAGTATGAAATAAGCACAAGTTTAAAAACTACTTTTTAAGAAAATATAGAACTTGAACTTAACTCATATATCCCCATAAAGATATTTATACAAAAATATATATTAATATAAGAAACATATGAGCAATTTATGAATGACTGTGAATTATTCATGTATCCTTAATAAGCAATAAAAAATTTATCATAAGATCAAAAACATGCATAAATATGCTTTATCAGACAAAGATGTAATTGATTCATAAGAAGTTAATCATAATAAAATTTGAGAATCAATAGTGAATATATTATGCAAGTACAAGGTTAACATAAAAGTATATGTATATACTTTTCAAGTAAATAGAAGACTCGTGCTAAGCATATATACTTACAAAATACCGATCAAAGTAAATATGACATGTTAAAGACAAATCGGTAAGAAGTGACCATTAAAACATATTAAAGACGAAAAGTCATAAACATATTTAACCCCAAATCTAAGGACTATAGTGGTATGCATGCTTCAAGTATAAAGATAAAGAGTAAAGAGCATACATAGACAAATGCGTCACACTAATAAATAATAAAATACTATATAGTGTGATCTAATCATTTAAGCTAAACAGCTAGTCATGCTAGGATTATATCTCATATTGATTCGAACAATAAACAACTAAAAGATATCAATGAGAGCTAATGGTAAGAGGTCAATAAGAACATGCTAGATATTAAAAAATATTTAGGAAGCATGTTACCGAAATGGTTTTAGTGACCACACTTATGTTGGTGCAATTGCTTCGAAGATGGCCTTTGTAGCTTTGCAATCACCAACACGTTCCATGGTTCTATTTGATATGAGAAGCTTCACCTACAATATTAGGTGAAGACTTTGGCATCCAATACTTGGATCCATATTTGTTAGCTTTGGGAACCCATTTGCACAAGTTTATATCAACTAGTTTTCTAATCTGACAACGATTAGAAACGTGTCCATTCAAACCACAATAATGACAGAAAGTATTAATAGTACAATGTGCAGCAGTATGAGAACGTGCAGTAGGGTGACATGATGTATGTAGATACTTGTAATAGAAAGCACGGCTTTGTAAAGCTTTAGCTTTGCTTGCTTCCTTTGTAAAAGATCTGACGTGTGTGACTTTGTGATGTGCTAAGTGTCTTGTGTTAGACTAAGTCGTAGGTTGTACTACCTGCTTTCCCAGTCTAATCTCTAACTTTTTAGAGTTAGCACAGATATCATCATACTTAGCATTAAGAGCATCAATTCTACATGAAGTAATAGAATACTTCTTCTTTTCTGATTCTAATTCCTCTTTAAGTTTAGCATTTTCTTAAGTGCTTTTCTTAATGCAATCAAGTGCCTCATGCAATCTAAACTTCATTGTAGAAATCTCAGTAGAATTATCAGAAGGAGAACTATTTCTAGCATCATTCAATAAGCAAGTATGCTTTTCATTCTCCTGCTTATAGGATATAATATCCTTTCTAGCTTGCTTATACTTATCTAATACTTTCTTATGTTCTTCTAATAGATCACTGAAAGCATCAGATAACTCATCATGAGAAGATTCACTCTCTTCAAAAGAATTGTTTTGTACCTTGTTTGATAATGCCATTGAGCATAAATTTACAGCTTCATGTGGTCTCTCTTCTTCTTCAGAATCTCTTGCTTCGCTTTCACACCATATGCTCATGCTAGCGTACTTGTGAGACGATGATCTTCCTTCATTTAATTTTTTGTAGTGACTCTCCTTTCTAGTAGTAGTATAATCTTCTTGGATGTGGCCTATCTTCCTGCAGTTGTCAAATACAAGCTCTTCTTCGTATAAGGGATTGTGTTGTACCTTAAATTATAATTCCATCATGCAAATATTTTTATCATTACGAAGACTATCCTCCTCTCCGGAATTGCTAGCTTTGCTTTCATACATGCACTCATAAGTAGCTTCAAGAACTTTCTAAATTTTATGAGATATTGTACAAGTATTAATAAGATTAAATACATTTATGTCTACAGCACAATAAAATCTATGCATAGCTTTTGCATCTAGGCTAGCTAACTTCTTTTCTTCCTCCGTGTAACTATAATAAGGCTTGTTGATTATAGAGGATGTGAGAATAGAAGTGATAGTAGGCTTTTTGTAGCCATTGACAACAATTGACCATAAGTCAAAATTTAGAGACTTTAGGTAGAAGCTCATTCGTGTCTTCCAATAACTATAGTTTGTTCCATCAAATAGTGAGGTCTATTTGTGGATTGCTCTTCAGTTGTGAAGTACATACTTGCCATACGTGAAATAGTAATCTATGTAACAACAGTTATATAATAACAATATTACCTCACTTTACCTGTATAATCCGTTATGATATCAATTGTAGAAACAAATTATAAAGTGCAATAATCGGAGAGGTGAATAGAGTAGGCAGCGAAATTTAGCTAATTAAAAAATGTTAGCAGCAAGATCACATAATATATCACAAGTAAGTAAATAAAAAGTAGACATCAGAAAGCAAATGCAAACACGCCGATGTATACTGGTTTTTCTCTTGTGAGGACTAGTCCAGTCGGAAGAACTCTAGCTTCCAGTTGAATCCACTATGGAAAATTACCGCAAGTTTTCATCCGAACTCCTTGCAACTTCTACAACGCAAGCTTTGATCCGAAGTACTCGACCAACTTCAATTGTGAATTGTCTTTCTTCAATCTAGCCTTTGATTACAATCACTCTGAAACTTCTAGACCGTACCACACTGGCAAATTGACTAGAGGATTGTAACTGGCTTGGGATTTGAAAATGAAAGCTTTGGAACACTTTGGAAGAAGTAGTAGGCTTATAGAGAAGAGATATGAAAGTGAAATGGTGTATTGAAATGATCGAAATCTTTCTCTATTTATAGTTTTTCCAAAGGCAAAATTCTGACAGAATTCAGACAGAACTCTATGAAAAAATCTTGGGTGCATCCGTAACTGCAAGAGGACCAAGTTTAAAATCTAACGTCTACTAACCGAACTCTGGCCGAATTCGGACCGAACTTGGGCTGAATTCTGTTGGAGTTCTGTCAGGGTTTTTGCAAATCAGGTTTTTGGCTTTTTGAAAAGTCAAGCAGTTAGGAAGTAGTTTGGGCTTTTGTAAGTGGGCTTGTCTTCAAAATGAAAGGGTATTTTAAAAATATTTCTTGGATAGCCTATTTGTCAGTACGATACTGTTTATATCATATTCCTATATTCAATAAATATAAAAAATATATTAATCAAATAGAAAAACCAATAGCCCTTTGAGGATGCCTTTCTTCTGATACGAGGCCCCGGATATGTTATTAGACGGTTTAGAGAAATTTTCTTATACGACGCCGCCTTTCGCCCATCAACAATTCTCTATTGTATATGTACTGGTAAATTCATGTTTGATCATGCTTACTGCATGTCTACAAATGCATGTTAGACAAATAAAATAATATGATACAAGCATAGCAATATGATGTAGAACATTTGGGACAATACTAACATTAGGACAATACTAAGTTTAAGTAGCAACATGATAGTGATTAGATGAATATTAGTGATGTCATTATGTTAAACTTAATTGATTAGCCATAGTCAAAAATATAATATAATCATTGGGCTAATACGACTATGTATTCCGGATGAATCAGAACTACGAAAGAAGATATTGTCGGAGGCATACTATACAAAATATTTCTTACATTCGGGCAATACCAAGATGTACAAGGACCTCTGTACAACATTCTGGTGGCACGGGATAAAGAGAGATACGAGACTCTTTGTATCGCAATGCATGGCCTGTCAGCTGGTGAAACTGAGTATCAGAGGTCGGGCGAGGGAATACAGAACCTGGCGATTCCGGAATAGAAGTGGTAGCACGTGTGCATGGATTTTATTGTTTATCTGCCGAAGATGGCACGGGAAAATCATGCCATCTGGGTCATCGTCGATCGACTAACTAAGTCAGCGCATTTCATTGTCATCAAAGTTACTTTGAGGGTCGATCGTTTGGCTCAAATTTATCTTGACAAGATAGTGCGACTGTATGGAGTTCCAGTATCCATCGTCTCTAATCGGGATACACGGTTTCTATCGTACTTTTGGAGTAGCCTTCAGTTGCCTCTGGGTACCAAGTTGAACTTTAGCTTGGCTTACCATCCCCAGACCAACAGCCAAATGGAGCGCGTGAATCAGATTCTCGAAGACATACTACGGCTCTGTGCAATTGACTTTAAGTCAAGTTGGGACGTCCATCTACCTTTGGTCAAATTTGCATACAATAATAGCTATCAATCCAGCATTCAGATGACACCGTACGAAGCCTTATACGGACGGAAGTGTAGATCACCTATTTACTGTGATAAAGTTGAGGAGCGGCATATTCTTGGCCCAGAGCTGGTGGAACAGACCATGCATAAAGTTCGGCTCATTCGGGAAAGACTAAAGATTGTACAAAGTTGGCAGAAGAGCTACGCCGACACCCATCGAAGACCCTTCGAGTTCCTAGAAGGCGACCATGTGCTTCTGAAGGTAACATCCATGTGAGGAGTCCCCGGATTTGGAGCCAAAGGCAAGCTTAGTCCAAGATTTGTGGGTCCTTTCAAAATTTTGAAGCGAGTCGCCCCAGTCGCTTACCATATTGTATTGTCGCCAGCACTGTCGAGTATACATGATGTCTTCTACATCTCTTAACTACGGAAGTACGTGTACGATCCGAGCCATGTGGCTATCTTGGTCAGCTAGATCTGAAGGCAGACTTATCATATGTGGAAGAACCGGTCGAAGTCTTGGAACGCAAGGATAAACTGCTTCAAAATCGAGTGATCCCTCTCGTCTGCGTACTCTGGAGGAACCATTCAGTCGAAGAGTCGACCTGGAAACTCGAGTCAGAGATGAGAGAAAAGTTCCCATCATTGTTTTCTTAGAGGTAGGCTCTCTTTTTAAGTTTTAAGGACGAAACTTTGTCTTAGTTGGTTATGGTGTAGTGCCCCATCCCTACATCATGCCTCACTTTTCGTCTATGGGTGCGCGATAAAGGAACACTATTGTTATTGATTTGGTCTAAACCGATTGATCAGGATCGATTGAATCGATTGAACGAGAACGATTGAATTAAGATCCATTTCTCGTTATGGAATTGCTTCTTCGGAATCAAGTCTCATATTCAGCAGATTGTACCTCAAGGATAGACTCTGTGGCTGAGTCGGGAGAGGCCTTCTGTTGCTCTATTTTTTATGCCGAACTTGCTTTTTTGGCTTTGGTTTTTAAATGCGTTTTCGTGAATGTTTTCAATGATTTTCATGGCTTGTGTTTTCGAACTTCTTATTCGTATCGAACTCATTGAATGAAACAGTGTTCTAATCAGTTGCTTATACGATTTCAGTTGATTGCGTAGGTGCCGTCTAGCGCAGCCAACGAATCTCTCGCCTCAATCAAACAATTAAAGTGAGTGGCTGACCCTTCTTTCCCTTGACCATCTTGAATCTGTAGGACCGTTGAGCACGTTTAGAGGGGGTGAATAGAGTGTGTACGTGTGCAACAGAAAATAATCACCAATTAAAAATATTAAGCAGTTATATATTATGGCAGATAAAAGACGATAAATAAAATATGGTAAAGTAAGAGTCAAGAATTCAAACTCAGTGAACACCATGATGTATACTGGTTTTCCTCTAAGAGGACTAGTCCAGTCGTGAGTACTCTTGCTTGCTGTTAATCTACTATGGCACAAGCTTTAACTGAGCGCTTGCAACTCTTACAACACCATGCTTGGTGACAAGTGCACGACCGACTTCACAACATCATGCTTAGTGACGAGCGCACGACCGACTCCAGAAGGCAATTTGAAAACTATAACGTTTTATGAATACAGCCTCTGATACAACTCTTCAACACCAAACTCTAGATTAAAGAGAAACTGTACTGGCTTGTCTAAGAGTCATAAAGGCTTAGATATGAAAGTAAAAAGCTCAGAACACTTTAGATAGAGAAGAGAAGAGATGAAATTGGATGATTGAAATGAATGGTAATCTCAACTCTATTTATAGTATTTTTGAGGGACCTAACTCGAGCAGAGTTCGGATGCTAGGATTTCGCATACGAACGTTGGATGCAGATTTGGTGGAAACTATATTTTGAATTTTTCCAGATCGAAATTGGGCCGAACTCGGTCAGAGTTATGTCAGAGTTCTGCTGGGTCAGAACAGTAAGGAATGGACCAAATTTGCATAGGTTTTGGGCTTTTTGGAATTGTAGATTTTTTGGATAAATAGGTAGGCTTATTTTTGTTTGTGGACTGAGCAAAACCTAAGCCAGTACCGATCCGATTAATCTCACATTTTTCCTATACTCAATAAAAGGAAAAATACATAATAAATATGAAAACTAATAGCCCATTTGATGACGCATTTCTTCTGACATTTGAGCAGACTCATTTTTTCTTGACAGCAATCGTCCAAAGATAAACAGATCTGGAGAAATCTTCTTGTATTATGTGGTTCAGAGAAATCTTCTTGTATTATGCCGTCTTTGGCCCATCAATAATTTTTCGTTGTATATGTCCTGGTTTGATCATGCTTACTGCTTGTCTGCAAGTACATGTTAGACGAACAAAATAATATGATGCAGTATGATACAAGCATAGCAATATGATATAGACCATTTAGGACAATGCTAAGTTTAAGTAGCAATATGATAGTGATTACATGAATATTAGTGACATCACTTGTTAAACTTAATTGATTAGCCATATTCAAAAACATGATATAATCATTGGGCTGACAGAATCCTAAATCATTTGATAGAATGCTAGTTGGTTATGTAAAGGTCACAAATGCTTACTTTAAATGAACTATTGTACGATTCGTCACGTACACTCGCTATAGAATTGATATACCATAAAACTTTTACATGCCTGCTATGTTAAACAAAAGATAGACTCGTTGATCAAATAATATCACGACAAGGCGGGACACGATGAAAATGATTAAGTTCTAATAATGTAGACCATGCTTGAGTAACTAAGTTTAGTCTAATACGGTCATGGACAACTTGTGCATAAGGTAAAAGTTTTCTCGAACGGCACCCCGGGGACACGGGACCGATTCCGCCTGAGGGAAAACACGGTAAAGCTGTGTAAAATGTTAGCACGGGTTATGCGAGAACTTTCAGCGGAGCTCGCTACTTGCGTTGAAAGGGTCCCATCTAACAAAGCTATATGTTCAAGATGGCTTGTAGTTTCAGTGACCATCACCTATGAAATTGTACACGATATGCTAGTAAATGATAACAATTGACAAGAAAGAATATGGTAAGTTTCACATTGCATGGCATGCTCTGCCGTAGGTAAGTTCTAGCATAATTTATAGTTTGCCTATCATATGCTTGTCTGAAATTCATTGGGATGGCTAGAAAGATCACAAATTAAGTCATATAATTTCTTAAACCAAATGAGAGTGTGTTAACTTAATTTTCTATGCACCAGTACAAGTGTAATATACTGATCCTCGCTCTCAACAGGTACCCTAAACTAAGAAGGGCGTACCACTTAACTCAAGGCGATGCTAGTCATTTTGAAGCCTCGCCCTTGTGCTAAAGGCTTGCTTTGATCATTTGAAGACTCCACATTCACTCCAGAAGAAAGATGTCTCGACTCCCTACGATAGCAGGTCTTTTGAACGTTTTACTTGTAAATGGAGATGTAATATATGGAATGACTATCTCATCCGCGTTCATTTTAAAATTGAGTCATATTGTAATCCCGTGCGGCAAGGATTGTAATAGAGTCTTGTAAATGATATCTATTATCAATAAAATAAATATTTATTCTGTCTCATATGGGTTGTTCAATTTCTCTGCGTACTCTATTAGATGTTGTGTTTCGGATAACTTAATGACTATGTCTTGTGCGATCGTAAATTAGGTTCGCACGACATCACGTCCGAGGGACGACTATCGATTCTACGGAATCAGGACATGACATAATGGTATCAGAGCACGGCTTTACATCCTTTGGCTTCCCGTCTAGAATCTCAAACCCTTGACCTCGTGTCGATGAGATAAGTTGTTCCATATAGTGAGTCTGTAATATTTTGAGACTAATGTGCATTGTCTTTGTATAGCAGAAATTACGGAACCCGCGGAGCCCGCGGCTGAGAATGAACAGAGTGCTTTGAGTGGCTCGAGCAGCTCTCAGACCGGGCCTTCTAACGATGTTATCGAGAGGATGCTGCATATGATAGAGGCCCTGCAGAAATAATTTAAAAATCGACATCGGCAAACGGAGGAGCGACTGGCCCAATTCGAAGCTCGCTTCGACGCACAATCTAAGATGCAACAAAAGTAACTCGATACTCTGTAACAGATTGTCCAGACGATTGTGGCCAATAGAAACTCTGCAACCGTGCCTGCTATCATCGAGCCTACGGTTCGACCCATCAAAGTCAACCCAGAGGAGCCCGTGCGTCAACCTGCAACACCGAGAACTTATAACTTTGAAGTGTCTGAGTTCGAGAAAGCGTGTTGCACTTTCTTCAGCGGTACCGAAGGCCCTTCCATGGCAATCGACTGGTTAGAAGAGCTGGAAGACTATTTCGAGCTCCTAGGCATCGAAGAATCCAAGCAAGTCACCTATCTGAAGTTACGTGCGCCTATATGATGTTACGTGTAGGTAACTCTAGAGGGGGATGAATAGAGTTTGTCTAGATAATAACCAATTAAAAATGTAACTATTTATCAAGTCCAAAAATCAACTACCAAGAGAGTAAGTAATCAGAGAGTAATGCAAAAATAAATGGAGATCAGAAGAGCATACGCAAACACAGCGATTTAACCTAGTTTTTTTCGTGGAGGACTAGTCCAGGCCTGAGAACTCTCACTCAGGATTAAAATCCACTATTTGTGAAATATGGTACAATCATGTGCCTTCACTCAGAAGAGCACGCTAACTTTTTATAACTTTGCAGAGGCAAAAATTGGAATTGTCCAAGTGACTTCTTTACAACTCTAATACAGAACTTCTAGTTGAATCGCACTTGAGCACCTTGGGGCTTAGAAAGTTTTCTGGCTAGTAGATTTGAAGATGAAGGCTTAGAATGTATAAGGCTTAGAAGATTGAGAGAAAGAGATGATTTAACATGAGAGAATTCAAGTCCTATTTATACTAGTCTGAGGAGGCAGAATTCGGCTAGAATTCTGTCTCAAAGACTCAAAAATTCGAACGTTGGACAGCCTAGATCAAGGTGTTTCCAAAAATTATCTTCATAATTTTTAGGGGACAGAGTTCGGCCCAAACTCTGCTTGGGGCAGAGTTCGGCCCGAATTCTTATTCTTTGGGGCCAGAACATTCAAGTAAGCTAGAATGGTTTGGTTTGGTTTGGTGATAGTCTTGTTTTGTATGGTGGAGCTTTGGAGTAGTAAGTCTAGGGTTTAGATGACTCAGTGTGACTCAACATACATGTTTCTAGACTCAATAGAGTGAAAATTACAGACTCAATACAAGTACAATTGCAATGACCAACTTGTCGATGACGTCTGTCTTGAACTTGATATGTTGTAGATGTTGTTATTGTCTTTGAGCTCAATGTGTCATATTAGATCATATCAAATACTGTTTTATTAATTCTCTAAATTAGGTTGACTGTGATCCAGTTTGGATCAACAATCTCCTCCATTTTGATAATTGATAAAACGATATTTGCATGTCGCAACATTCATACCTGGACACATGTTGAAGGGAGTAGTTTGTATATATGAAGTAGCTCCCCTGCAAATAGATATGTCGGCTCCCCCACAATTAACTATTTTAGTTTTGTCCTGATACAAAATTCTTTATCCAAGCACAATATAATATCCAACAACATATAAAGAACACATCAAACAAATATCTATTCTTCTCCCCCTTTGTCATTTAGCAAAAATGAATCATAGCTCCCCCGTAAAGAGAGAAAAAATAGACAAAGTAAAGATAGCAAACACACAACTTATAACCATCACCAACCATTGATAAAGACAACTAAGCAGTTTGATAACCCAAAATGAACTGAAAGTCATACATGACAAACTAAAGTCATAAACTAAAACATAGTCGAAAGAGTGCTAAAACATGAAATGGAAAAACATAACTAAAAGTAAACATCAACAGCAGCAGCAGGTAGAAGACCACGACTATCATGGAGCATGGGAACGGGATGGACTAGCTGACTAGGACGGCTCGCTAGCAGAGCGACGAGGATCAACAAACGCCGCATCAGGATCCAAATACCGTATGGCCCATGGGTCGTCAATCCGGTAGCCTTCGCGAGAAGGGTCCCGGCCCGTAGAAAATGACATAGTGGGATGCCGGGCCATGTTGTACTGGATATCATACAGGGTGTTGCTGATGGCGCTCATCTGCAGAGTAGTCTGGTAGTCCAGCTAGGCGTAGTGATCGTCTTCCAAACGGAAGCGGTCGCGCAACATGTCGCGAATGGAGTCGCGGGTGGCAGGAGGCTCAGGCTGTGGGGCATCTGAGTTAGAAGATTCCTCTTCAACTGGTGCAGGAGGAACAGGAGCATGGATAGTCCTACGGGCCTTGGACAGAAAGGCAAGAGCTGCTAAAAACTGACACTCATCCAAAGGGATATTGAAGGCACGAAAGATCATAGGAAGATACATCGCATAAACAAGCGATTTGGGTTTCTTCCTTGCACGAATCATCCAATCCATCATCGTGCGAGGAAAGTTAAAGGGGATGGTAAAGTAAAGAAAATAAAGGGTTGTAATCTCAAGATAGGTAACCTCATCGGTAGATCCTGCTTTGGGCTGGATGCACGAGAAAATAATTCTATGAAGTTCGTAGAAATGGTTGTTGAGAAACTTAGCCCAAAGTTTTTGAGGATGGGTGTTGGGTTCACACATAATGTATTTGAACCCTTCAAAAGTGATATCCCCAGCAAATGTGAATTCACAGGCATCATTAAGACGCTCCCAAGAGTTGGGATCAGGAAGTTCAAGATATTCGGTAAGATCAAAATCATCAAACATAATATCAATGTCGGCGACCCGAGAATGGATTTTAAGGTTATCATGGGTCATGTTGCAATAAAACATTTGAATTGTTTTGAGGTATATAAGTGACGATGTGGAAACAAGTTCATCGAGGCATAGATCCTTGAAATTTGGATCAAACTCGAAGAATATTGTAAAATTTATGGAGTGTCCCAGCACAACACTTCTGGAGCGAAAGTCAGAGCACCACTCGTTAGACGCTTCTAACGAGATAAAAATATGCTTATTAAACGTATTGGCATCGGGAGATGGAGGAGGATTGAACAAAGGATGAATATGATAGACAATTGGAGGAGGAGAATGAGGGTTCGATGAAGAGGCTCCTTCGGTTCTAGCCCTCTTCCCCCATTAAAAAGTCTAGGAGCTATAGATAAAAGTAGAGACAAGGAAATGAGGAACAATAATGAAAGTGGAGATGGAGAACAAGAGTTATACCCCAAAATAATGAAGGAGAATTACCTAAAACCTTAAAATCTTAAGTTTTGAAGAGTGGAGAGAACCAACAATAGGATTTCTAGGGCTAGGGTTTGGAGAGATAGGCTTTGTAGAGAGGTTAAAGGTGGTAGCAATGAGGAGAGAGAGAGAGAGAGAGAGAGAGCAAATTCTAGCATATGAAGAGTAGGGCCTGCTGCACTAGTTAAATTGTAGCCCTTGGATTAAATCGGATGGATGGACAAGAGTGGATAAGAGTTCTGGTACCCATGACACAGAGTTCGGCCCGAACTCTACCACATGCAGAATTTGGCCTGAGTTCGGTGGGGTTGGTTCCAGAACTCCAACAGGTTGGAAAAATGTTGATAAAAGACATAAAGGATGGTCTTGAATTAACAATTATGAATTATATAAGCCATAAAATAAATTAAACCTTGCGACAAACTTTGTTAAACAATGATCAGTATAGGTGAATCGCCTCAGGTTAGCTGTAGGGGCCGGATCCCAGCTTGCGGTAGTTCGAAGACTAGTACACAGTGTCGCTTAGGCTTTTACGTCTTGTTGTTAGAAGGGCCCTTTCAGTTTGTACCCAAAATAATTATGTTTTAACAGTTATTTGTGCAGGTACAACTTATTGTACGACATTTTCATCCAAAATTCCTAATTCTCGACGAAAAAAATTGAAACGCTCTTCGGCAAGTGGTTTTATAAAAAAGTCTGCTAGCTGATGATCAGTGTCAATAAATTCTACGTTAATAGTGCCATGCATTTGATGATAACGCAGAAAATGGTGTCTAATTTCTATGTGCTTAGTGCGTGATATACTGGATTTTTGGTCAGTTACTAGTGTTATCACAGTATATTGGTATGTGCTTAAACAGTAAATTATAGGCTTCAAGGGTTTGCTTCATCCACAGAATCTGAGCACAACAACGTGCTGCTGCGATGTATTCAGCTTCTATTATGGATAGTGCTACAGCGTTCTGCTTCTTGCTAAACCACGAGACTAAAGCTTTACCTAATAAATGACACGTGCCGCTAGTACTTTTACGGTCAACTTTGCATCTAGTAAAATCGGCATCAGAATATCCGATCAGGTCAAAGGAAGCAGTTTTGGGATACCACAAGCCCACCGTAAAAGTCCCTTTAAGGTATTGAAAGATACGCATAAGCACGGTCATATATGATTCCTTAGGGTTGGCCTGATATTGAGCACATAGGCAAACACTAAACATGATATCGGGACGACTAGCAGTTAAATAAAGTAGACTACCAATCATACCTCGATACTTACGTTGATCAACTGGTTTGCCGCTTTCATCAGGTTCTATTTTTGTTGTAGTAGCCATCGGAGTACTGATTGGTTTGATGTTGTCAAGATCAAACTTCTTCAGCATATCCTTTATATACTTTGATTGGCTGATGAAGACGCCTTGTGAGTACTATTTGACTTGCAGTCCAAGGAAGTAGTTGAGCTCCCCCATCATGCTCATCTCAAACTCATTCTGCATATACTTGGCAAACTCTTGGCACAAGATCTCATTAGTAGACCCAACTATGATATCATCCACATAAATTTGCACTAAGAGAATGGTGTTATCAAGTGATTTTATAAAGAGTGTCGTGTCAATTTTCCCTTTTGAAAATCTTTTGTCAAGTAAGAAAGGGCTAAGGCGTTCATACCAAGCTCGAAGGACTTGTTTGAGGCGATATAGAGCTTTCTTAAGTTTAAAACATGGTCGGGAAATTTTGATTTTTAAAACTAGTGGTTGCTTTACAAACACTTCTTCTTTAATAAAATCGTTAAGAAAAGCAGTTTTGACATCCATTTGAAAAAGTTTGAAATTTTAGAAATTTGTAAATGCACAAAGCATACGGATTGATTCAAGTCATACAACAGGATCATTCGTCTCATCGTAGTCGATACCTTCCTCGTGGTTGTACCCTTGAGCTACGAGACGAGCTTTGTTACGTGTGACTGAACCGTCCTCATTGACTTTGTTACGAAAAACTCATTTAGTACCGATGATCGAATGATCAGCCGATTTAGGAACAAGTTCCCAAACTTGATTTCTTTCGAACTGGTTGAGTTCTTCTTGCATTGCAGATATCCAAAATTCATCAGAGAAAGCTTCTAAAACATTTTTGGGTTCTATTTGAGAAATAAATGCTGTGCTAGCTATAGTGTCTCTAACAGATGATCGAGTACTTACTCCTTTTGATACCTCACCTATTACCAAGTTTTTCGGACGCGATAGTGTAAAATGAAACTTCTTTGGTAAGCCTCCCAGAGAACTAGTTACAGGTATTGTATCTACGGGTGTAGTAGTTGATGGTCTGATGTGTATGTCATCATCGTCATCAGGAAGAGCAGCTGTACTATTATTCTCATCAAAGGTTATATTAGCAGATTCTTCAACAATCATAGAGCGTTTGTTGAACACTCTGTATCCTTAACTCTTGGCAGCATAACCAAGAAATTACCTTCGTCAGCTTTGGCATCCAATTTGCCTAAGTTGTCTTTGGTATTAAGGATAAAGCAGCGACAACCAAATACTCGAAAAAAAGAAATAATTTGTGTTCTACCAAACCAAAGTTCATAGGGAGTTTTCTTCGAAATAGGTCGAATCAACACCCTGTTCAAAACATGGCATGCTGTACTGACAGCTTCAGCCCAAAAGTATTTCGAAAGAGAGAATTGATTCAACATAACTCTAGCCATATCGCCAAGGGTCATATTCTTTCGCTCCACAATACCATTTTGTTGGGGAGCTCTAGGACACAAAAATTTATGACTAAAACCATTTGAGTCACAAAACTTTTTGAAATCGGAGTTTTCGAATTCGCCGCCATGATCACTTCGGATTCGAGTAATCATGAAGCCTTTTTTGTTTTGAACCTTTTTAGCAAAAACTTTGAAAGCAAAAATAGTATCACTTTTATTTGTAAGGAAGAAAATCCAAGTAAATCTAGAAAAATTATCAACAATTACAAAAAAACGTAGAATTTTCCACCAAGACTGGCTACTCTACTAGGACCAAATAAATCCATATAAAGCAGTTTCAAAGGTCTAGTAGGATTTACAGAGTTGATGGATTTAAAAGAGGATTTGGTAGTTTTGTTTTTCTCACATTCGCTACATACCGTATCTATTTTAAAGGTAATGTCAGGTAGTCCTCTTACTAGCTTCTTGGTTGACAGTTTTGATATGGTATCCATGTTTGCATGACTAAGACGCATATGCCAAAGTAGTCTTTCATCTTTATGAGCATAGAGGCATCTTCCTGCATTTTTAGTATATCTAGAAAGATAGAATATATATATTATCTTCTCTTATCCTTTCGAAAATGATGTCTCCCGATGATCTATCATATATGGAGCATTTAGTTCTCCCAAAGTTAATATCATATCCATGATCAGCAAGATGACTAATGTTGAGCAGGTTATGCTTTAACTCGGTTACTAAACAGACATCCTTAATGACAGGAGAAGGAGGATTGCCAATAGTACTGTTACCTATGATATAACATTTCAAGTTATTTCCGAAGGACACATATCATTCCCTCTTCATCGATAGTATTGCAAAAAGATTTGCATTCCCAGTCATGTGTCGCGAAAACCCACTATCGAGAATCTACCTGCTTCTAGATGATGAAGGAAGGTCCACATACACAACGAGTAGATGTGACCTTTGGTACCCAAGTCTTTGAGGGTCCTGAATGGTTAGTCTTCGGCACCCATGCATACAGTTTTAAATCAACTAATCTTCTAATTCTACACTGTGATGAAGTGGGTCCATGTTTACCACAGTAGTGATATGTAGCTTGTATATTTGTGTTAGGTGCAGGATAATAGTGATGTCTATGTGTTTGATGTGCTGCATGAGAATGTGTGTTCATAAAAGCATATCTATGTGTGCCATGTGTATGTACGGGTGTTCTTCGTGCTGCATATGAATATGTATAAATAAAAGCATGATTATGAGCATCATGAGTATATGTGTTTCTCTTGTGACGTATGTTCTTGTGTTGAGCAAACTTTTGTTTTGTGTACGTTGTGACTGTGAGACTGGGTTTGAGGCTGAACAGCTTGTTTCCCCAGTTTGATCTCTAATCTTTTAGAGGTGTTGCACATATTATCAAACTTGGCAGTTAAGGCATCAATTCTTACAGCAGCAATATTATACTTCTTTTTCTCATCTAAGAGTTCTTTATTGAGTGTTGTAATATCACATGTTTGTTTCTCAATGCGAGATTCAGCATCGTGTAGGCTTAATTTAAGCTTGGATACCTTCTCAGTGTTATCCGTGGATGGTGTGTCTCTAACATTATCAAGTAAACATGAAAGTCTATGAATCTCAACTTTATGAGTTTTGATCTTATCCTTTGCATGTTTATACTTGCTAAGCAACTTTTTGTGATCTTCAAGCAAGTCACTAAAAGCATCACCAAGTTCATCAAATGTAAAGTCATCAAGAGGATCGTTTGTTACCTTTTCGGACGTTGCCATTAGGCGGACGTTTGTTGTATCTTGGGGAGAGCCCTCTTTTTCTTCTGAGTCACTGGCTTCACTCTCGTGCCAAATACTTGTGTTGGCATATTTTCGAGAGGTTGGCCTCTTATACAATCTTTGATATCGGCTTCCTTTCTTTTAGTAGGGCAATCTTTCTTGACATGCCCCGTCTTCTTACAGCCGAAACAGATGGGCTCTTCATCATCTTCTTTGTGTTGTTTCTTCTTTCTTTGGTTGAAACGAAGAAACTTCTTGAAGTTGCGAACCATTGGTGCTTGATCATTACCTACGGAATCATCGTTGTCGGTATCTTCTGGAGCAATCTTTCGACGATGAACTCTCAGTGCAATTTTTTTTTCTTTGGTGCCGCGTCTTCAAAGTCTTTGAGATCGAGCACATGCGTCATCAGCTTGCCCACCAAAGTTTCTAGAGACATGGTGGTGAGATCATTGCCTTCTATGATCGCCATGGCTTTGGGATTCCATTTCTTCGTTAGTCCCCTTAGCACCTTGCGTATCTTCTTATGGTTGGAGTAGTCCTTACCAAAAGAAGATAGAGGGTTGACGATGTCGAGGAATCTAGTGATCATCTGTTTGATCATCTCATTGGGCTTCATCTTGAAACCTTCGTACTCTTGTGTTAGACGACTAATTTTTATTCTTTTACCTGTGTGGTTCCTTCATGGGTCACCTCCAGAAGCTTCTATAATTCGTATGAGGTGGAGCATGTAGAGACCCTGTTGAATTCAGTCTCGTCTATGGCACAAAAGAGAGCATTAATAGCCCTAGCGTCTAGACTAGCCTATTTCTTTTCTTGGTCAGTATATTTGTCATGGGGTTTATCTATGAGATTTCCCTCGACAAAAATTCTAACAGGCTTCTTGTAACCATCAGTGACTATGGTCCATAAATCAAAGTCTAAAGACTTTAGGTAGAAACTCATTCTAGTCTTCCAACAGGTGTAGTTGGTTCCATCGAATAGGGGTGGCCTATTTGTGGACTGTCCCGCACCATAGTTGGTAAAGACAGGTTGTGTGGTTGCCATGGATCAGCTCTAGGATGTTAATCCGTTATCAAAAGAACAAATCTCTGATACCAATTGAAATTGCGTGTAGGCAACTCTAGAGGGGGGTGAATAGAGTTTGTGTCGATAATAACCAATTAAAAATGGAACTATATATCAAGTCCAGAAATCAACTACCAAGAGAGTAAGTAATCAGAGAGTAATACAGAAATAAATAGAGATCAGAAGAGCATACGCAAACACAGCAATTTAACCTGGTTTCCCTCGTGGAGGACTAGTCCAGGCCTGAGAACTCTCGTTCAGGATTGAAATCCACTATTTGTGAAATAGGGTACAACCACGTGCCTTTACTCAGAAGAGCACGCCAACTTCTTACAACTTTGCAGAGGCAAAACTTGGAATTGTCCAAGTGACTTCTTTACAACTCTAGCATAGAACTTCTAGCTGAATCGTACTTGAGCACCTTGGGGCTTAGAAGGTTTGTGGCTAGCAGATTTGAAGATGAAGGCTTAGAATGAATAAGGCTAAAAAGATTGAGAGAAAGAGATGATTTGAAATGAGAGAATTCAAGCCCTATTTATACTAGTCTGAGGAGGCAGAATTCGGCCATAATTCTGTCTCAAAGATTTAAAAATTTGAACGTTGGACAACCTAGATCAAGGTGTTCCCAAAAATTAGCCTCCTAATTTTCAGGAGACGAAGTTCGGCCCGAACTCTGCATGGGACAGAGTTCAGCCTAAATTTTTATTCCTTGGGGCCAGAATATTCAAGTAAGCTAGAATGGTTTGGTTTGGTTTGGTGATAGTCTTATTTTGTATGGTGGAGCTTTGGAGTAGTAAGTCTAGGGTTTAGATGACTCAGTGTGACTCAACATACATATTTCTAGACTCAATAGAGTGAAAATTATAGACTCAGTACAGGTACAATTGTAATAACCAACTTGTCGATGACGTCTGTCTTGAACTTGATATGTTGTAGATGATGTTCTTGTCTTTGAGCTCAATATATCATATTGGATCATATCAAATATTGATTTGTTAATTCTCTAAATTAGATTGACTGTGATCTAATTTGGGTCAACACTATAGACAACTTCATCTACGTTTGAACGTGCACGATTGGTAGGCCGTACACAAACGAGTGATCTGACGCGACAACAACTCAACACTGATCTCTTGGGCCACGTTCTGCAAAGCTTTCGAAGTTGAGTACCTTCCCTCAGCCGTTCGCCAAGAGAAGGAGAATGAATTCATTAGTTGAAGCAGGGGAACAGAACGGTACAACAATATACGACAGAATTCAAGAAATTATCCAAATTTGCTGGTACATTTCTACATACAGAGGAGTATCATG
This sequence comes from Iris pallida, assembly GCA_029216955.1. Taxonomy (NCBI): domain Eukaryota; kingdom Viridiplantae; phylum Streptophyta; class Magnoliopsida; order Asparagales; family Iridaceae; genus Iris; species Iris pallida. Next base: position 7,544,475 of record JANAVB010025598.1, on the reverse strand, counting down.
TGTAACGATTCGAAATGGGTCTGCAGCCCTCTATCGCTACTCATGTGGTGGTGCTAGAATACAAGACCACGGGCGATGCTCTGAATCATGCTCTCCGCCTTGAGAGCCAGTACCCTCCTGTCGCTGCCGACGTTGTGTACCATTTAAATCACAAACATCCTAGCTATGCGGGAGGCAACAATTATGCTGCAAAGCATCCAAACAATAGCGACTACAAAAGGGCAGAACCCATTATCTCGTTGTACTAAGTGCAACCACCTCAGACACCATACCACCAACTGTTATGTCTTTGACGGGGGATGCTTCTTTTATGGAAAAAGGGGTCACCAATCTTGAGACTGCATGGCCCGAAGATAGAATCAGAATGCCCTGCCACAGCAACATCGTCCAGATAATCGTGGCCTGGCACCTCGAGCCCCCCAGCCTGCATATCAAAATAGCAAAGACCGTTGCCCCAATGTCCAGGGCCGCGTCTACGCCATGACTCGAGATGAGACGTTCACCTCAGACACAGTTGTGATAGGTATATTACTTTTCAATAATGTGCCTGCTCGTGTACTATTTGATTCTGGTGCTACATATAGTTTCATATCGGTGGACTTTGCCGTCGAGCATAAATTTTTTGTGACACGTCTAGGCCTTAACCTTAGTGTTAACATCCTGTCGGGCACGCAACTACTTATACAAATTGACTGCAGAGACAGAATTATCTGTATTGGTGGTAAACATGTGTATCTTGATGCGATAGTTCTAGATATTAAGGAATCATCTGGGAATGGATTGGCTTGGCGCTTGCAATGCCACCATCGACTGTACAGGAAAGAAGGTTACTTTTTGCATACTTGGAGTGCCCAAATTCTACTACTCGTGTAGTGAACATAGTCGACCTGCATGATGATCTCGACAATTTTTGTTCAGAGGATCTTGCATTCCGGATATGAATGCTACTTGACGTCCATTCGAGACATACGACAGAATGGTGCAAATGCGGGTCAAACTGATGTTGTGGCAAAATTTCCAGACATGTTTTCGGACGAGCTACTCGACATGCCACCCGCCGAGAAATCGAGTTCAGCATCGACACATTCTCCGATACCCGACCAATTTTCATGGCTCCATACAGAATAGCCTCTACAGAACTGAAGGAGCTCAAGGTCCAGTTGCAAGAGTTGATCGACAAAGGATTTATCCGGCCTAGCGTTTCACCATGGGGTGCACCCATGTTGTTCGTGAAGAAGAAAGATGGGTCAATGCGTCTGTACGTCGACTACCGGGAGCTGAACAAGGTCACCGCCTGGAATAAGTATCCACTGCTTCGTATAGACGATCGCCTTATTCGATCAGCTGCAAGGCACCTCAGTGTTCTCAAAGATTGATCTCTGCTCGGGCTATCATCAACTCAAGATCAAGCTAGATGACGTGTCGAAGTCGGCCTTTCATACTCAATACGTCTATTATGAGTTCATGGTGATGCCATTCGACTAACGAACGCCCCTGCTGCCTTCACAGATCTAATGAATCCAGTGTTTCGACCTTTTCTTGATAATTTCGTAGTGGTCTTTATATACGATATTCTTATCTACTTGAAGGACAGGGTGTAACATGAAAACATCTATGGACTGTTCTCCAGACTCTTCGAGAGAATATGTTATATGCGAAGCAGAGCAAGTGCAAATTTTGGCTGAGGAGCGTGTCATTCCTCGGACACATCATTTCATTTGAAGGTATTGCAGTCAACCCGAATAAAGTTAAAGTCGTTGCTGATTGGAAGCGGCCTACGTCGGCTAGTGAGATTCGAAGTTTTCTAGGTTTGGCGGGATACTACAAATTCTTCGTGAAAGATTTTGTGAAGATTGTATCGCATTGACTCGCCTCGCTCAAAAGGGATTCGTGTATGAGTGGTCGGACGACTGTGAAGCCGCCTTCCAGGAGCTGAAGCAGCGGCTCATTTTGGCTCCTATACTCACACTTCTGGATGGGGTAGAGGGTTTTCAAATATTCAACGATACTTCAGGCCAGGACTTGGGATGTATGCTCATACAGTGAGACAAGGTGATCTCCTTCGCCTTCAGACAGTGGAAGCCGTACGAGAAGAACTATCCTACGCATGACTTGGAGTTAGTGGCGATTGTGTTCACATTGAAATATGACTTCACTATCTTTATGGCGTGGCGTACGCAATCTATACCGATCACAAAAGCCTTAAGTATCTTGTCACTCAAAAGGAGCAAACTTATGACAAAGGCGTTGGCTAGAACTGATCAAAGACTATGACTTGATGATCGACTACACTCCGGGCAAAAAAAATATTATGGCAGATGCTCTTAGTCAGAAATACATTCCATCGCTATCCATTAACAGCAGACTACTTCGGGACTTAGAAAATATGGACATCGACTTTCGGGTTCGATTCAGGGGAGGACAATTGGCGCAACTACGGTTAGAGCCGAGCTTACAGGAAAAGATCAAGACCGTTCAGAAGGATGATCCATACCTGAAGAAGCTACGAGTGCTGATTTCAATGGAGAAGGCGTCTGACTTTGTGGAAGATGATGTCGACGTGCTACGATTGAAGGGCCGACTATGTGTTTCGGACGACTTAGAACTACGAAAGAAGATATTGTCGGAGGCATACTATGCAAAATATACATCCGGACAGTACCAAGATGTACAAGGACCTCCGTACAACATTCTGGTGGCACGGGATGAAAAAAAATGTGACACTTCGTATCACAATGCATGGCCCATCAGCAGGTGAAAGCTGGGCATCAGAGGCCGGGCGAGGAGACACAGAACCTGGCAATTCCGGAATGGAAGTGGTAGCACGTGTGCATAGATTTTATTGTTGGTCTGCCGAAGACGCCACGGGAAAATGATGCTATCTGGGTCATCGTCGATCAACTAATTAAGTCAGCGCATTTTATTGTCATCAAAGTTACTTTGAGGGTCGATCGTCTGGCTCAGATTTATCTTGACGAGATAGTGCGGCTGTACGGAGTTCCAGTATCCATCGTCTTTAACCGGGATGCACAGTTTCTATTGTGCTTTTGGAGTAGCCTTTAGTTGGCTCTGGGTATCAAGTTCAACTTTAGCTCGGCATACCATCCACAGACCGATAGCCAAACGGAGCACGTGAATCATATTCTCGAAGACATATTACGGCTCTACGCAATTGACTTCAAGTCAAGTTGGGACGTCCATATACCTTTGGCCGTATTTGCATACAATAATAGCTATCAATCCAGCATTCAGATGGCGCCATACGAAGCCTTATACGGACGAAAGTGCAAATCACTCATTTGCTGGGATAAAGTCGGGAAGCGGCATATTCTTGGCCCAGAGCTGGTGGAACAGACTGTACAAAAAGTTTGGCTCATTCGAAAAAGACTGAAGATTGCATAAAGTAGACAGAAGAGCTACGCCGATACCCATCGAAGACAGAAGGCGACCATGTGTTTCTGAAGGTAACGCCCATGTGAGGAGTCACCAGATTCAGAGCCAAAGGCAAACTTAGTCCAAGATTTGTGGGTCCTTTCAAAATTTTGAAGCGAGTCGCCCCAGTAGCTTACCAGATTGCATTGCTGCCAGCATTGTCGGGTGTACATGATGTCTTCTACATCTCTCAACTATAGAAGTACATGTACGATCCGAGCCATATGGTCGATCTTGGTCAGCTAGATCTGAAGGCAGACTTATCATATGTGGAAGAATCGGTCGAAGTCTTGGAATGCAAGAATAAGCTGCTTCAAAATCGAGCAATCCCCCTCTTACGCGTACTCTGGAGGAACCATTTAGTCGAAGAGTCGACCTGGGAACTCGAGTCAGAGATGAGAGAAAAGTTTTCATCATTGTTTTCTTAGAGGTAGGCTCTCTTTTTAAGTTTCGAGGACGAAACTTTTTCTTAGTTGGTTATGGTGTAGTGCCCTATCCTTATATCATGCCTCATTTTTCATCCACAGGTGTGCAATAAAGGAACATTGTTGCTATCGATTTGGTCGAAACCGATTGATCGGGATCGATTGAATCGATTGAACGAGAACGATTGAATTAAGATCAATTCCTCGTTATGGAACTGTTGCATGATTCATCACATACACTCGCTATAGAATTGATATGCCATAAAACTTTTACATGCCTGCTATGTTAAACAAAAGATAGACTCATTGATCAAATGATGTCACGACAAGGCAAAATACGATAAAAATGAGTAAGTTCTCATAATGTAGACCATGCTTGAGTAACTAAGTTTAGTCTAGCACAGTCATGGATAACTTGTGCACAAAGTAAAAGTTTTCTCTGACGGCACCGTAGGGCCACGGGACCGATTCGGCATAGGAGAACACGGTATAGCTGTGCGAAATGTTAGCATAGCTTTTGCGGGGACTTTCAACGGGACTCGTTACTTGCGTTGAAAGGGTCCCGTCTAAAAAAACTATAAGTCCAAGATGGCTTGTGGTGTCAATGACCATCACCTATGAAATTGCACACGATATGCTAGTAAATGATAGCAATTGAGAGGGAAGAACATGGTAAGTTTTACATTGCACGACATGCTTTGCCGAGGGTGAGTTCTAGCATAATTTATAGTTTGCCTATCATATGCTTGTAAAAAAATCATTAGGATGGCTGGAAAGATCACAAATTAAGTCATATAATTTCTTCAACCAAATGAGAGCGTGATACTTAATTTGTCACACACCAGTACAAGTGTAATGTACTGATCCTCGCTCTCCACTGGTACCCTGAACCAAGAAGGGCGTGCCACTTAACTCAAGGCGACGCTAGTCATTTTGAAGCCTCGTCCATGTGCTAAAGGCTTGTTTTGATCCTTTGAAGATTCCACATTCAGTCCAGAAGAAAGATGTTTCGACTTTCCATGATAGCAAGTCTTTTGAATATTTTGCTTGTGGATGGGGATGTAATGTATTGAACGACTATCTCATCGACGTTCATTTTGAAATCGAGTCATGTTGTAAGCCCGCACGATAAGGATTGTAATAGAGTCTTATAAATGATGTCTATTATCAATAAAATAAAAGTTTCTACTGTCTCAAATATATTGTTCAATTTTTCTGCATACTTTATTGGATGTTGTGTTTCAGATAACCTTATGACTATGTCTTGTGCGATTGCAAATTAGGTTCGTACGACGTCACGTCGACGCTAGCTGCCATGCGTAGTACCTCCTACACCACTGAGATCCTGCCGACATCAATGACACGACCAATACTGAAGTTCCTGATGATCAACCTCACCGTGAGTCTTGGGTGCCTGTCCCTGACTTCTATCTTCTACCAGAATGTCTTACCGTTTCGACGAGCTTCTTCACCCTTGGCTTGGCCCAACCAAGCGGACAGTGCAATTCTCGTGAGATTCAAACTCCTGAACCTGCCCACCTTCGTCTACGATACTGAAGCTCCTCCGTACACATGTGTCCTCGAGTAGAACATCATGCACTATGAATGTCGTCAATGATCCATAGTTCTCTTGGAACTGTGTGAATGGAGATGCTTCCGTCTTATATTGAGTTTGCTGCAAACCTTGATCTCCTTCATGGCTTCGAATTGCTGAAACCAATGTCGCTTCGTGAGGCTTTGCCAAACCGCCGCCGCCAAAATCAGATCCGTAGAGCAACCTCACCTGGAGACCGACCAGCTGTCATGGGATCGACAGACTGTGTGAGACCCCGTCTCACTGTATCAGTATTTATATACGGATACGTATTTATTTGAGCTGTATTTCATATTTCTTGATTTTCGTGATATTTCAGAATTTTTTGAAGTGTAGGATTATCATGACTAGGTTTAACTTGAACTTGGTTTTATTTGGTTTGGTCCAACTTGGCTTGGCTTGGACTTGGTTTGGTTTGGGTTGGTTTTATATGCAAAGGGAACTTTATATATAAACCCCCATTTTTCGTATACGTATTTTCAGTATACGTGTACGGGATCCTGTCCAGTATTTTTACTTGTCTTGTCTTGCTAGCTGATTTTGATTTAATCTTGTTTAGGTTCATCATGGTTTAACTTGGTTCATTATTGGTTTGGCTTGGTTATTTTTGGTTCAACATGTTAACCCCTACCTACCACCATCCCCATATATAAATCCCGCTTCCTTTCTCTCTCCTCATTCATTCATGATTTTCTTCTTCTTCTTTTCTTCTTTTTCAAAGAGAAAACCATAGGCAAGTACACCTTGTCAAAACTTATGAACAATATGTTGTTTTAATGATTCCATTAGTCCCTACACATGATTCTAAGATAGTTTGGAACTTGGGTTTTCTCCATTAGGAGCTCGAATTTTTGTAGATCTAGGATTAAAGTGTTTTCGGATTTTTGGAGTTTTGATCTATTAAACTTCTTCTTTTGCATGATTTGATGCTTTCATGTCGTAGAGAATTTTGTTCTACCCAAAATCGATCTAACGAAGTCTAAAAACGGATACTGGATGAAGATTTGGCGGAGTTCGGAAGCCGAGTTCTTCTTCTCGGAATTTTCGAGAAGAAGAACAGTGCAGTGCTTGGGCGCATAGACATTGTTATGCGCTCAAAGCAGTTCTTTCCCCTCATATGGGCGCATAAGCCACCATGTGGGTGCATAGAACCTTCATGTGGGCGCATAGCCTCATGTGGGCGCATAGAACGCATGATTTTCAGCACCTTTCTTCACCTTTTTGATCCTTAGTCAATTTTCTTGGATTTGAAACTTGGAGAACTTTTTTAGTGGGCGCATAAGGGGTCCCCCACCCATGCCTTGGGTGCATAGCCACTGGCAGTGGGCGTATACTGCCTTCCTTTGGGCGCATAGTGCAGGGGACAGGCCCCCTTTTGAGGATTTTCATGTCTTTTGCCATTTTGCTCTCCACGACTTGTGATTTTGTGATGTTTTCTCATGATTGGTCCTTGTGACACGACTCGACACATGCGTGCCACGGCCTGGCATGGCACGGCTCGACACGGCCTGGCCCGTGCTAGCCGTGGCACGGCTTGGCACGACTTAGCACGATTTGGCACGACTAGTCACGGTGCGACTTTCGCAATACGACTTTCGCGGTGCGACTTTCGCGGCACGACTTGACACGACACGACTTGGCATGGCATGTCATGGCATGGCAAGGCATGGCTTGGTACAGTATGGCATGGCACGATTTTCCATGTATGGCACATGGCCTTCACACGTAATACACAAACACCTTTTCCATTCCTTAGCACTTGGCCATGCAAGTGCCTTGGCCATGTTGGCACCCATGCTTGGGCGCATAACATCCCTCATGTGGGCGCATAGGGGCTCCCATGTGGGCACATATAGTCCTTCACATGGGCACATGGAAGCCCATGACCCTCACGCTTTGGTTTTGCATGTTTTAGCTTATTGCATCTTGTAAAACTCATAATTTTATGCAATTTTCTCATAATTGATCTTCATGACACGACACGACTTGTGCGTGCCACAGCTAGGCATGGCACGACTCGACATGGCACGACTTGTGCAAGTCGTAGTACGACTTGGCACGACTTGTGCAAGTCGCAGTACGACTTGGCACGACTTGGCACGATTAGCACGTTTTTGTTTGATCATGGTACGACTTTCTATGTTTTTGCTAATATAGAGACACGATACGACTTGTGCAGGCCGTGGCATGGCTTTGCACGATTTGGCATGTATATGGCCTTCATGTAGGTGCATAGAATCCCGTAGGCGCATAGCCTTGGGGCACACAATGATTTGGCATTTTGCCCTTTTGCCATGATATGCACTTTCCCCTATATGCTGCCATGTCCTTTGGCTTTATTACATTTCCATGCGCTAAGCTATGTTGTCTTCTTTACATCGGTGGCCCGTTAGGGTGCACTCAGGATATGTCTCTTCTGCTTATATGATGATATGCTATATGATCATGACCATGATATGTGAACACGAAATGATGAATGGTATGTAATAAACCATGATGGCGGCCCGTTGTGGCGCGCTCCTAACGAGTAAAAAGTACAAGTAACATACCATGACAGTGGCTTATTTTGGCACACTCTTGACAAGAACAAGTACAAGTAACATGACATGATAGTGACCCGTTGTGGTGCACTCATAATGTATGTCTTTCTTCTTTGCTTAACACGATAGTGACCCGTTGCGGTACACTCAAGTCACATGTCACTTCTTTGCTTAATATGATTGCGGCCTGTCGTGGCGTACCCCTAACAAGTACTCTTAACATGATAGTGACCCGTCGTGGTACACTCCAGACAAGTAACATGATATGACATGACATGAACCATGACTGCTGTTGCGATGGCTTTATTGGCTTACAAGTAATGAATGATTTGGACACCGTGGGTGTTTCTCTTAAGTGTGTTTGTACAAGATACATGTTCTGTATTGCATCATGTCTAGGGCATGATCCTTGAGTACCACAGTCAGGGATTCATACTGAATCTGGCTAGGTTAATGACTAGATTGATCAAGTAGTTCATAGAAAATTTTCCAGTTACCTGTTGCCCCTTTGGTCCCGGCCTTATATATATATATATATATACTTGCGATTTGTAGCTATCCGTCGAGATAAGCGCACTTCCAGCACACCGACGAGTGGGGCACCTCTTTAGGATACATGTACCTTACTACAGTGTGTCTACTATATCATGCTATCTTTCCTTTTCTTTGCTGGGATCACTCAGGTAGTAACAGATAGGTAACCGGACTTGGAATTCTCATTGCATCTTGTTAGTAACTAGGCTTGTGATAACCCTAGTTAGTTAAAGTAGCAAGCCGTAATCATTGCTTGGCCGTGAATGCTGGATGGAGTCCAAACCAGTCTATGTCTAGATCCAGTGCATGATTGTTCCAATCCATGACTTTTTCCAGAATAATGATTGCATGATTGTTTCAGAAGCGATTGGTTGTATGATTGTCACCTTTAGCAATAAATGATCAGAGACTAAGTTCTGTTCAGGCGAATGGGTTACAACCTCGGTCCTTGTTTTGTTTAAGGGTTGTAACCTGGCTTTCGAAATAGTACCTTCGTCCTCTCTTCGTTTATTGCCCAGTTCACATTCGCTATATATGTTCACAAGTTCCATTTATTTAACATGTTCTCCAGATTATTTTATGTCACATGTTAATTATGCCTAATGATGCTTTACTTATTATCCTTCTATGTTCGGGATGAGTGCATTGGTAGTGCACGAATCTCGATCTCGATCCTCCTTTACTTATTGCTTTTCTTACCTGTTGATTGCTAATGAATTACTAGTTTTAGCTTATAAGTTTGGCTTCCTTTGTGGTACTTGCTATTGGGGGTCTGACCCCACTGGTTTTGTATTGGCCAGACTTGATAGAAGAACCCGGAGGAACTTCTGCACCATCTACTCGGCGGTGACCAGCCAGAGCACCAGAGTACCCGAGTGGATTTCTTATTTTGTTCTTCCACTTGTTATGTAAATTATTCTGTTGTGGCGTTTAGCCCCGAGCACGTGTTTAGCTCGTGTTCTGGTATTTTCTTGACATTTAGCCAACGGGCCTAAGTATGATGTGTATATCTAGACTGCAGTTAGTGCTTATCATGTACGACTGATACTCTCGTTAGTTCTCTATTCGTATTACTAGCTTCATGATCATCCATATACATGTGGTTCGGGACACCTTACTATTGTACGTCTGATGACATACTTCTTGCTCTTTGTATAATTGCCTGTGATTGAGATACCTAGGATTGTTAAACCTAGGATTGACTGTTGGCTTGTAGAAGTAATCCCCATGTCTTGACAGTTTATACACGATTTCAGAGTACTGGCATACTTTGGTATTACGTAGCTGGCCTTGCCCGTCCCCATTTGCCAGTATTCTGGTTCTGGGGCATGACACGGTTTTAGTGGTGGCCCATACAGGTCTGATTTTTTTAGATATGTGGGGGTTACTGATGTTTAGTTATCTCAATCACGATTATCTTTATTGATATCCTTCGTATTATTCTCTACCCCGATACTTTGACCTGATATCTGTCTTGATCGTTGTTCTCTTCTGTTCCCTCGATTTGATCCTTGTGTCCTTTAACTTTCAGGGGCACTGTTCCTAATCCTTCCGATTATCTTGTTTGGGTTCTGCCAATGGCAGGTCAGCAATCTTCTGTTAGGCCAGTTGTGGAGGATCAGTCTCAGCATTCAGGTGCAGAATCGAGAGTTGACTCGAGGACAGAGGTGCCAGTCCATCCCGATCAGCCAGCTCAGCCCGTACAACCAGCAGTTCAAGCGAAGGTAGTTCCAGATAAGTCTGATGTACTTGCACTCATAGGAATCATCTAAAAAATGATGGAGTCACAACAACGATGGGATCTCGTTCTCCAGCAGAGTATCCAGATGTTGATAGATCGTAGTGTGCAAGGAATACCCGATGAACTTCAAGTCGAGGACTTACAGCCAAAGAAAGTACAGATTAGAGCCAGACAGTACCAATCATCTAGTCAGTCAGCATATCGAGCCCGACCTACTGTAAAGGCAGTACGAGAGCAAGAGCATGGAGCTAGAAGGACTATATCCAGAACTGAGGGTCGTAAGAGGTACCATTCACCCGTATCTGGCTTTTTACCCCGACGTCCATCACAAGTACCAGCAGACCAACGTCCATACCAGCACCAGGAGTTATCGACCGTATGTTCCTTCTGTGGAAAGGAAGGGCACACGTACCTCACTTGTCGGAGGGCTAACCTTCTCTGTTTAGCGTGAGGATCCCCAGACCACATGATAGGGATTTGTCCCCGGAGGAGTTCAGCTGGATCTTCATTCTTCCAGCCTTCCAACCAGCAGGCACCAACGCTAGTTCAACAGAGACGAGCTCAGAGGCCTTCATCGACACAATCTCGTACATTCAATCAGGAGAGGCCTCAGCAGTATAGGTAGGCCCAGGCTCAGAGGCAGCAAGACCAGCAGCCGTATCAAACAGAACAAGTAGCATGTACCTATTGTAGCAAGTTGGGGCATCACAGATCATTTTGTCGGACGACCAACAGGCCATGCTTCCGCTGTGGAGCAGAGGACCATTCAATTAGCACTTGCCCATATCCGACATCCCGAGGAAGACTATCTACACCAGATATACCCCTGCCATCCTTTCAGTCACCCCTGTCATCGCCTCTAGTAGTGGACGAGCAGCAAGGGCCAATACTAGATGTTCAACCATTGGCACAGTACCCACCGCCATCACGAGCTCAGATGATCAGACAGCTCAAAGCACAGTTGCGTACGCAGTACCAGGGGCAGCCCTATTATTTGCATGAGGATAATACCTTGGGAGTCTCAGGTACCATCTTCATGGTCTTCTATCAGTTCTTCTCTTGGGATTTATATTTCAGTGGCAGGCCAGGTAGTGGCGATATATCTTGGGTTCTTGCAGGCGACCTTGTATTCTATCCATGTATGGAGTACAATGGCTGGCTTGATTTATTCGGTGAGTGAAGGCGAGTAACTCGTCCCCAACTCTTCTGTCTTCGTAGTCGAGGCATGTGATAACTTTATTGGTATCGACTACGATGATACGTCCTGGGTAGTGCCATGTCTTAGACTAAGTCATTGGTACCGACTTACCTTGAGACTTGACCTTATCCATTTTGGAGTCAGCGTAGGCCAACGAGGACGCTGGTTCCTACTCAGCTGTCTCAGGAGACATATTGATCCATATGCCTCCAATCCCTCTTGATTATGGTTGTGTTATTGCTTACGCATTTATTTACATTACAGTTTCCTTCATTTACTTATATGCCATACTTTATTTTATTGAGATGATTCTGTTTTCTTGAGCTTTTGTTTTTGGTTATCTTGCTCGACTAGCTTTAAGAAATTCCGAGGACGGAATTTTTCTAAGGATGGAAGAGATGTGAGACCCTGTCTCACTGTATCGGTATTTATATACGGATACGTATTTATTTGAGCCGTATTTTGTATTTCTCGATTTTTGTGATATTTCAGAATTTTCCGAAGTGTAGGATTATCATGACTAGGTTTTACTTGGACTTGGTTTTATTTGGTTTGTTCCAACTTGGCTTTGCTTGGACTTGGTTTGGTTTGGTTTGGTTTTTTATGCAAAGGGAACATTATATATAAACCCCTGTTTTTCGTATACGTATTTCTAGTATACGTGTACGGGATCATGTCCAGCATGTTTACTTGTCTTGTCTTGCTAGCTGATTTTGATTTAATCTTGTTTAGGTTCATCATGGTTTAACTTGGTTCATTATTAGTTTGGCTTGGTTATTTTTGGTTCAACATGTTAACCCCCTACCTACCACCATCTCCATATATAAATCCCCCTTCCTTTCTCTCTCCTCATTCATTCATTATTTTCTTCTTCTTCTTCTTTTCTTCTTTTTCAAAAAGAAAACCATAGGCAAGTACACCCTGCCAAAACTTATGAACAATATGTTGTTTTTATGATTCCATTAGTCTCTACAAATGATTCTAAGATAGTTTAGAACTTTGCTTTTCTCCATTTGGAGCTCGGATTTTTGTAGATCTAGGATGGAAGTGTTTTCGAATTTTTGGAGTTTTGATCTATTAAACTTCTTTTTTTGCATGATTTGATGTTTTCATGTCATAGAGAATTTCGTTTTACCCCAAATCGACCTAAGGAAGTCCGTAAACGGACACCGGATGAAGATTTGGCAGAGTTCGGAAGCCGAGTTCTTCTTCTCGAAATTTTCGAGAAGAAGAACAGTGCAATGCTTGGGCGCATAGATATTGTTATGCGCCCAAAGTAGTTCTTCCCCCTCATGTGGGCTCATAAGCCACCATGTGGGCGCATAGAACCTTCATGTGGGAGCATAGCCTTATGTGGGCGTATATAACGCATAATTTTCAGCACCTTTCTTCACCTTTTTGATCCTTAGTCAATTTTCTTGGATTTGAAACTTGGAGGACTTCTTTAGTGGGCGCATAAGGGGTCCCCCACCCATGACTTGGGTGCATAGCCACTGGCAGTGGGCGCATACTGCCCTCCTTTGGGCGCATAGTGCAGGGGACAGGCCCCCTTTTGAGGATTTTTATGTCTTTTGCCATTTTGCTCTCCACGACCTATGATTTTGTGATGTTTTCTCATGATTGGTCCTTGTGACATGACTCGACACGTGCGTGCCACGGCCTGGCATGGCACGACTCGACACGGCCTGGCCCGAGCTAGCCGTGGTACGGCTTGGCACAACTTAGCACGATTTGGCACGACTAGTCACGGTGCGACCTTCGCAATACGACTTTCGCGGTACGACTTTTGCGGTACGACTTGACACGACACGACTTGGCATGGCATGACATGGCATGTCATGGCATGGCAAGGCATGGCTTGGTACAGTATGGCATGGCACGATTTTCCATGTATGGCACATGGCCTTCACACGTAATGCACAAACACCTTTTCCATTCCTTGGCACTTGGCCATGTTGGCACCCATGCTTGGACGCATAACATCCCTCATGTGGGCGCATAGGGGCTCCCATGTGGGCGTATATATGGGCACATGGAAGCCCATGACCCTCATGCTTTGGTTTTGCATGTTTTGGCTTATTGCATCTTTTGAAACTCGTGATTTTATGCGATTTTCTCGTGATTGATCTTCATGACACGACATGACTCGAGCGTGCCATGGCTAGGCATGGCACGACTCGATATGGCATGACTTGTGCAAGTCGCAGTACGACTTGGCACGATTTTGTTTGATCATGGCACGACTTTCTATGTTTTTGCTAATATAGAGACACGACATGACTTGTGCAAGCCGTGGCACGGCTTTGCACAATTTGGCATGTATATGGCCTTCATGTAGGCGCATAGAATCCCGTGGGCGCATAGCCTTGGGGTACACAATGATTTGGCATTTTGCCCTTTTGCCATGATATGCACTTTCCCCTATATGCTGCCATGTCCTTTGGCTTCATTACATTTTTAGGCTCTAAGCTATGTTGTCTTCCTTACATCGGTGGCCCGTTAGGGTGCACTCAAGATATGTCTCTTCTGCTTACATGATGATATGCTATATGATCATGACCATGATATATGAACACAAAATGATGAATGGCATGTAATAAACCATGATGGCGGCCCGTTGTGGCGCGCTCCTAACGAGTAACAAGTACAAGTAATGTACCATGATAGTGGACCATTGTGGCGCACTCTTTATAAGAACAAGTACAAGTAACATGACATGATAGTGACCCATTGTGGTGTACTCATAATGTATGTCTTTCTTCTTTGCTTAACACGATAGTGACCCGTTACGGTACACTCAAGTCACATGTCACTTCTTTGCTTAACATGATTGCGGCCCGTCATGGCGCACCCCTAACAAGTACTCTTAACATGATAGTGATCCGTCGTGGTGCACTCCAGACAAGTAAGATGATATGACATGACATGAACCATGAATGCTGTTGCGACGGTTTTATTGGCTTACAAGTAATGAATGATTTAGACACCGTGGGTGTTTCTCTTAAGTGTGTTTGTACAAGATACATGTTCTGTATTGCATCATGTCTAGGGCATGATCCCTGAGTACACGGTCAGGGATTAATACTGAATCTGGCTAGGTTAATGACTAGATTGATCAAGTAGTTCATGGAAAATTTCCCAGTTACCTGTTGCCCCTTTGGTTCCGGCCTTATATATATATACTTGGGATTTGTAGCTATCCGTCGAGATGAGCGCACTTCCAGCACACCGGCGAGTGGGGCACCTCCTTAGGATACATGTACCTTACTACAGTGTGTCTGCTATATCATGCTATCTTTTTTTTTCTTTGCTGGGATCACTCAGGTAGTAACAGGCAGGTAACCGAACTTGGAATTCTCATTGCATCTTGTTAGTAACTAGGCTTGTGATAACCCTAGTTAGTTAAAGTAGCAAGCCGTAATCATTGCTTGACCGTGAATGCTGGATGGAGTCCAAACCAGTCCAAGTCTTGTCTAGATCCAGTGCATAATTGTTTCAATCCATGATTGTTTCCAGAATAATGATTACATTATTATTTTAGAAGCGATTGGTTGCATGATTGTCACCTTTAGCAATAAATGATCAGAGACTAAGTTCTGTTCAGGCGAAAGGTTACAACCTCGGTCCTTGTTTGGTTTAAGGGTTATAACCTGGCTTTCGGAATAGTACCTTCATTCTCTCTTTGTTTATTGCCCAGTTCACATTCGCTCTATATGTTCACAAGTTCCATTTATTTAACATGTTCTCCAGATTACTTTATGTCACATGTTAATTATGCCTAATGATGCTTTACTTATTATCCTTCTATGTTCGGGATGAGTGCATTGGTAGTGCACGAATCTCGATCCGCCTTTACTTATTGCTTTCCTTACCTGTTGATTGCTAATGAATTGATGGTTTTAGCTTATAAGTTTGGCTTCCTTTGTGGTACTTGCTATTGGGGGTCTGACCCTACTGGTTTTGCATTGGCCAGATCTGATAGAAGAACCCGGAGGATCTTTCGTACCATCTACTTGACGGTGACCAGCCGGAGCACCAGAGTACTCGAGTGGGTTTCTTATTTTGTTATCCCACTTGTTATGTAAATTATTCTGTTGTGGCGTTTAGCCCCGAGCACGTGTTTAGCTCGTGTTTTGGTATTTTCTTGACATCTAGCCTACGAGCCAAAGCATGATGTGTGTATCTAGACTGCAGCTAGTGCTTATCATGTACGACTGATACTCTCGCTAGTTCTCTATTCGTATTACTAGCTTCATGATCATCCATGTACATGTGGTTCGGCACGCCTTACTATTGTATGTCTGATGATCATACTTCTTGCTCTTTGTATAATTGCCTGTGATTGAGATACCTAGGATTGTTAAACCTAGTATTGACTATTGGCTTGTAGAAGTAACCCCCATGTCTTGACAGCTTATACGCGATTTCAGAGTACTGGCGTACTTTGGTATTACGTAGCTGGCCTTGTCCGTCCTCACTTGCCAGTATTCTGGTTCTGGGGCATGACAGACTGACCTCAATCTTTGACTCATCTCCATAGGTTGCTTTGTTTCGACGAACCAAATCCTCTGTAACCCTCAAAACTTCTCGAAGATCCTCCTCAGCAAGTTTTCGATAATCCACGTCCTGTTAAACTCCATCCGATGTTTGTGGCCTGCCTGCACAGCTCAATAGCTTGAGCCTGTACATGCCATAACACAAATCTCCTCGAGCCAGCTATTGGGAACCCTTCACAAGCATCCAAGCTCTGTCTCCAAACAAACTGTGACAGTCATCATCTTTCAGTCTCCCTATCAAAACCAAGTTGTAGTATAAACTTGGTACATGTCGCACACCCTTAAGAACGAGTTTTTCACCGAGCTTCTTTGTTAAGTACACATTATCGATGCCTACAACTGCAGCCGTCCCTTTGTTGCCCACCTTTACACATCCAAACCTGCCGTCGTGGTATGACGTGAAGATCCTCCTATGTGGAGTGGCATGATATGATGCTCCCTTGTCCATGACCTAGTCGCCATCATGACACATGCCACAAGGTTCCTCTGGTCAGTCGCTGCGGTGGTGATATCTCCAAATGTCGTGAGATCCTCCTGATCGTCCTTGCCTTTGGCCTTCTCAGTTTTGAGTTTCATGCACTTCCTCTTGATATGACCCATTTTCTCACAATAATAGTAGCCCTCCTTGCGGTCCACAATCGCAAGATTTCGAGAACTCTCCCCTGTCCTCGCATGCGACTTGAGTCTTTTCTTTCCGTGGAAAGCTACCAGAGCGGACTCCTGCGATGATTCAACTTGCTTGTGCCGGACCTCCTCATTCAATAAGCTACTTTTGACTGTCTCCATCGTGACAACTCCATCAGGTGCAAAGTTGCTCACCGTCACCACCAACGTCTTCCAACTTTCCGACAGAGAACTCAAGAGAGCAGTAGGGCCTGAAGCTCATCATCAATCACTATCTTCTTCGCAGCAGCTGATTGATGATACCCCGAACCTCGTTCAGATGTTGTGCCACTAGGACACCCTCCGTGTATTTCGAGTTGACGAGTTGGCGAATAAGAAACGTCTTGTTGCCTGCCATCTTCCTTTCGTACAGCGAATGCAGCTTCTCCTATAATGCTTTTGTCGAACTCTCCATGGACACGTGGTGAAACACCGAATCATCCAACTATTGGCGGATAAATCCAACGGTCTTCCGATCAAGTCATTTCCAGTCTTCAGCAGCTTTGTCCGTTGGCTTTGCACTGTCGTCCTCCAACGGACAACGCAAGTCCTTGCACCAGAGTAGATCCTCCATCCGTGGCTTCCAAATCGCCTAGTTTTCTCCTATGAAGGTGATCATATGAGTGTCCATATACTCCGTAGACATGGTTGCCAGAACCTCCAAAGCTCTAATACCAATTATTGGGCGCGTGCGGAAGCGTTTGCCAACCCACCTGATCAAAACCAACCCACGTCTAACGGACACCAAGCACAAGATGAAGACAAGTATATGACGGTGATGTACGTCACCTAGACAAATTTTAACCTTTAATAGCTCAGATGAAATTACAAGATTTACAGAACTTACATTGAACCCTTTGTCCTAATAGGTTCAAACCCTCACCACTCTCATGAAGAAAAATATAAGATTACAATTGAGATCACTCACCAACCCATAGCAATCTTCCTAACCGAATTCTTATTAACAAAATACGTATTTTTTCTTAGATTTTCTTGTGGACGAGCACCTCGAATCTCCACTTTGTGCCTCCACCCTCACCTCTTGTAAATAAGATGAGAAATCTAATTTTAGGGTTAGAAAACCCTAAACCACCATCAGATCTGGTCATCCACAATAACCAACGTTGTAGATTATATTCCATCACCAATTATTGATGTCCAAATATGGGCAAATTAAACATTTGATACAAATTTGTAAATCTAATTAAATCAGATATTTAATATAGATTTTTAAATCATATCAAATTAAATTTTTTATCATATTTGAGTTTCAAAATTTGTTTAAACTAAATTCAGACTGTACTCCAACATAATTTTGGTGCAATCTCTAGGACTTATTTTGGGGGCGTTTGTGTGTTTTGTCTCGCATTGGATTGGTCGTGAAGTTGTAGTGGATCTTGTATGTTTTCTCTCGAGTTCCGTGTGTGGTTTTTTCTATGTAATCTTTGTATACTGTGTCTTATTTGTGTTCGAGATTTGTCTTCCTTGCATGGATACTACCAAAATAAGTCATATCAGCGACGTATTTAGCGACTCCAAGAAAGAACGTCGCTAATTTTTGGGGGTTTAGCGACGTTTATCTAAGACGTCGCTGTTTGTCGCCAACAGCGACTAATAGTGACGTCTAGCGGCTACAATTTGTTAAATAAGAATCTGCGTCACAAGTTCGTCGGTACACGTCGCTGAGATAGCGACGTGTAGCGACGCATTTTAAGCAACGTCGCCGTTTATTAAATATCAGCGATGTTTAGCGACGGCCGAGAAGGACTTCGCTAAATGTTTCATATAGGCGGCGAGGGTTTCCTTTTCGATCATTCACAAATTTACCCCCCCCCCCCCCCCCGCAATTTTTCGTGCGCTCCTCCTTCGCGACGCTCCTCCGACGATTTCCCTCCTCCGGCCTCCTCCTCCGCGGCGCTCCTCCGACGATCTCCCTCCTCCTTCTCCTCCTCTTCTTTCCTCAGGTAGCTCCTCCTCAGGTAACTCTCCCCTGTCCTCGCTTTCCATTTTCTCCTCGTCTTCTAGCTCTCTTTCTCGCTTCTAGTTCGTGTCCACGAGAGCGTGGACTCGCTGCGGGTGACACGAGACTCACAGTGGACTCACTGCGGGGGGATACGAGAGCGTGGACTCGCTTCTAGTTCGTGTGACACCTATTTTGTTGGTTTGGACACGTCGTGTCCTACTGTGTGGATACGAGACTCACAATGTGACACCTATATACTGATACTGGGAGTTTTTTGGGCATATCAACTGTCAATTTGATGTTTTACTTGGATTCGAATTCTAATTTAGGGTTCGAGCCCTATTTACTGATACTGGGAGTTTTTTTGGGCATTTTCAGGGTTTTGAAATAATGAATAAATTGACTAATAATTATTATCGAGCCCTATAAAATTTTAGCTATGTCACGAAGGATGGATACTAATCCTGTGAATGAGTTTTCTCCTAAGTATTCTCGACAGTTGAGTATGATTTAGCTCACTGACATTACTGAAATATGGAATGATTAGTGTAGGGTATGTTGGTCAAGTTTTGGCAGAGTTGGGATATGATAATATGCATGTTACAATTAACAAGGAATGCTATT
Organism: Iris pallida; assembly: GCA_029216955.1. Lineage (NCBI taxonomy): Eukaryota > Viridiplantae > Streptophyta > Magnoliopsida > Asparagales > Iridaceae > Iris > Iris pallida. The sequence goes on along the minus strand of JANAVB010025598.1, from coordinate 7,525,205 downwards.
GACACCAAATGTTGCACGACAGGTTACTTGAGTAACCTGGAATGTTTTACCTACTGAAACAAATAGTTTGGGCAAGGGTGTGTATAGGTTTGTCATCAGATGGTATAGGATTTTGCCTACCAAGTTCTGAACAGTCCAGGCTGCCTGCTTAGTTGAAAGTCTTAATTAGACTTTCTGTTCAGTACCCTTTGACTGAATTAAGTTGACCTGAATACCATATTTTAAATCCTAAATCTAAGTCTGCCTGTTGTTCAATTCATGACAGGTTATCTTGTTAACAGTAAATGCCTTCCTTTTTAATATGTGTGAAACTCAGAGGTAGGATAAATCCAGTACAAATTAGGGACTGTAATGTTCAGGCAGTTGGTACCAGTATTTAAGACTAGTTTGATTTGTATAATTATCTGCCATTCGACTGACGAGACAGAAATCTATGTATGACATTTGCTATAAGGAATTTGCATTAATCTACGGTACGACATCGTGATCAGGACATAGTCCCTGCAGCCATTCGACTGGCGAGGCAGAAACTATGTAGCCGTAGATAAAGTTGACTGTCCTCCGACCCCCATCCCTCGACAATGATGATACGATAACCTATCACTACATCTTTTAGTAGTAGATAATGTCTTAGTATTACATTATGTGGGTTCATCTTGATTCTGTTACATCCTTCAGATACTAGATTCGATAAGAACATATACTACACCATATGTACAGAACATAGATGATTCAAACTAATGTATGCTAGAATGAATTTTGGGTTGTGTTCTGAGCCATTCGTCCCCACATTTAGCAATTATGCATGTGAAATATATCGTTGAAGAACATAAAACTTGTGGTCGTACAATCGTCACTTTCGTGCGTCAGTTCATGTCGGTCTTCACTTTCTGCAGTAATTATCTTAAAATGGATATGAATTACTATCTGCAGAACCGTTTGTGGATATACAATCGTCATCCTGATGAATTATTATCTGTGTCAATCTTTGTAAAATTATCTTAAAATAGATATGAATTACTATCTGCGGAACCGTTTGTGGATGTACAATCGTCATCCTGATGACATGTGCGGTGTGCGGGATGAATTTATACAGGGTGTGCAACAGTTCCTGCAGTTTGTCAAGGCGTTCCCTCAGTACATGGACCGTACAAAAATTAAGTGTCCATGTATGAGATGTCGTAACTTGAAATATCATTCGGAAGTGGATGTGACATATCATTTATATTCGAGGGGTTTTATGCCAAATTATTATCAGTGGACCGCACACGGAGAACTTATGCCTTTAGCCTTCGAGCCGGAGCCTTATGTGGAGCCTTATGTAGATGTCCACGAGCATGCTGATTACGACCAAGGGTGGACGAACATGGTTTTCGATGCTGCGGGGCCTAGTTTCGATCCGAACAATCAATATACAGCTGAGGAGGCACCGAATGCCAATGCTGCAAAGTTCATGGAGTTGCTGGAGAATGCAAGGACTCCTTTATATCCTGGTTGTGATGTCCATTCACCGTTAGAGGTGATTACAAGATTGTTGAGCATAAAATCAGATTTTAACATGTCTCAAGAATGCTACAACCGAATCCTGGAGTTAATTAAAGATATATTGTCGGAGGGTGGCAAGTTACCTAAAGACTTCTACCGATCCAAGAGAATGGTGAGATCGCTCTGGATGGGGTTTGAAAAAATTGATGCATGTCGCAACGGATGCATGTTGTACTATAAGGACGACAAGGATGAAGATGCCTACAGATTTTGTGGTGCCAATCGCTTCAAGGCAACTAGTACAACAAGGACTTCTGGTGCACGCAAGCCAACAGATTCGATGCACTATTTGCCTTTGACGCCGCGGTTGCAGAGGTTGTTTATGGCAAAGGAGACAGCTGATAATATGAGTTGGCACAAGCGGGAACAAATAGATGGAGTACTGGATCATCCATCCGACGGGGAAGCATGGAAGCACTTTGATCGAGTGTATTCCGATTTTGCTTCGAAGCCGCGTAATGTCAGATTGGGGCTTTCCTCCGATGGTTTTACCCCATTTGGACTTTCGGGCTCACAATATTCTTGTTGGCCTGTGATTGTTACTCCGTACAACTTGTCGTCTTGGATGTGTATGAAGACTCCTTACATGTTCCTAACTGTTATTATTCCAGGTCCGAAGAACCCGAAGAGGAACATCGATGTGTACTTACAGCCCTTGGTAGATGAGCTGAATCAGTTGTGGAAAGTAGGTGCAACCACATATGATGTTTCCAGAAAGTAGAACTTTCAGATGAGGGCCGCACTAATGTGGACCATCAATGATTTCCCGGCCTATGGAATGTTATCGGGTTGGAGCACCCATGGTCGTCTCGCATGTCCGTATTGCATGGATCGCACTAAGGCTTTCCGTTTGAAACACGGAGGAAAACCGTGCTTCTTTGATTGTCATCGACAGTTCCTGCCAAAGGATCATCCGTACAGGAGGAACAGGAATGCTTTTCGTACTGGCGTAGTAGAGAAGTCCAGTCCACCGCCACGGTGGTCCGGGGACACGATATGGGAAGAAGTTAAAGAATTGTCAAGTGCTATTGAAGAGCCTACAGCGGAGTACAAGTGTGATGGATTTGGCCGCGCTCACAACTGGACGAAGAGGAGTATATTCTGGGACCTACCATATTGGAGTGACCATCTGCTAAGACATAACCTGGATGTCATGCATATCGAGAAGAATGTATTTGACAATATAATAAATACTATGATGGACGTAAAGGGGAAGACGAAAGACAATCCCAAGGCCAGGTTGGACTTAGAAGAAATATGCAGACGTCCAAAGTTGCATTTGATAAAGGAAGGCAGTGGGAAGTATAAGCAGCCCAGGGCCATTTTCTCACTGGACAAGGAGGACAAAGGTAAACTTTATAGGTGGATCCAGGACCTAAAATTTCCAGACGGGTACGTATCGAATTTGAGAAGATGTGTTGACCCGAAGGAGAACAAACTACAGGGTATGAAGAGCCACGACTGTCACATTTTTATGGAGAGGTTAATCCCGATTGCATTTCGGGAATTCTTACCTCATGTCGTTTGGGATCCACTGACAGAGCTTAGGATATTCTTCAGAGATCTTTGTTCTACTAAGTTGCTCGTCGATCGGCTTGAAAAGCAGGAGAAGGACATTGCAGTAACATTGTGTAAGCTTGAGAGGGTGTTCCCTCCTGGATTCTTCGACTCTATGGAGCATTTGCCAATTCATCTTTCATATGAGGCACGTGTTGGTGGGCCCGTCGGTTGTCGGTAGATGTACCCGTTCGAGCGCCATCTAAACCACCTGAAGAGGAAGGTGAAAAATAAGGCACGGGTCGAGGGTTCTATTTGTAAAGCCTATTTCCTTGAGGAGATTACAAACTTTTGTTCAATGTATTTCAAGCCTCATATTGCTACAAATAGAACAAGAGCTCCGAGGAACGACGATGGAGATATAGAATATAATGATGCATTATTGAAAGTCTTCAATGCTCTTGGAAAGCCTTCTGGAAAACTGAAAAAGAGATATTTGAATGATGAGGAACTAAAGGCTGTCCAGTTATATATATTACTCAACTGCGAGGAGGATGAAGTGAAAAAGCTAGAGTGGTAAGTAAAAATCTTCAACGTTCAAGTCATCTATTTGTTGATTACATTATTATAATTTAACGAGTATATCCCGATATTTATTGGTTTTTAGCAAATTTAATGATGAGGTGAGGTCAAGTACACCATACATTGCAGATGAAGAAGTAGAAAAAGAAATGAGACTTCATTTTCCGTCTTGATTGACTGCATATGTACGTAAGAAGCTAGTTAGAATCTTCCTCCATTCACAACTGCACAAGAAATAACTTAACATTAAACTTAATTTTGTATCTTTTCGTGTTTATGTCGATCGTCCGGATGTCATCCTTGAGAATGAATCTATTAGAACTCTTGCCAAGGGACCAATTTATGCCGTCAAAATATGGCCAAGTTATTGCGTGAATGGGTTTAAGTTCAAGTCAACAAATGCTCTCATCAGAGATAGCTTCCTGGATCTTAATTCCACAAAAAATAGTTGCTTGTGTATCAAATCTACAAACTACAAAGATGTCACTCCAGGCAATGATTTCTATGGCGTCTTACGGGAGATCGTGGAATTGACGTACAACTATGGCATAGAGCCTGCCAAGATCATGTTGTTCAAAGTTGATTGGTTCGATCCCATACAAGATCAAGGATGGAAAATTGACAAGCATGGTCTTGTGGATATTAACTACCGTCGTCGATACCAAGGATACGAACCATTTATCCTAGCAAGTCAAGCTCAACTCGTATATTTTACAATATATCCTAGACGGAGAACAATGAGGTACGACTGGTGGGCAGTATGCAGGACTAAAGCCAGAAATACCTACGACGTCGACGAATTGGCTTATCAGGAGGACGAGCTGCCTCTTATACCAAATACAGTTAATGTCGACTCAGCAGAAGTTTTCCATTCAATATCTACTTGTGTAGAATAGGTACAAGTATCCGAAGGGCAAGACGAAGGAGATGCTAGTGACGATGAGGAGGAAGAGGGAGAGGATGATGAGGAGGAGAAGGCAAACGAAGAAGATGAATTTTCAGAGGATGATTGAGAAACTGTGATTTTGATGTATTCATATTTCTGTAATCTTAAATTATGAACTATGATCATTTTTGAAAACTTAAATTATGAATTCTAATGTATGCAGATATTTCTAAACTGTCATTGTATTTATTTATATTTTAATCATAAACTGTGATTTTGATGTATTCATATTTCTGTAGTCTTAAATTATGAACTCTAATGTTATTATCAGCATGGCAGGACGACGTGGAGGCACCTCAGGACGACGCGAAGATAGGCCAGGACGAGTCGTATCCTTAGGTGGGCAGAGAGCTCCGTTACCAGAGGATGGCTCCGGACCATCGTCTGACCCGAGCACTCCATTGTACCATACGGTCGCAGGTCCGGGTGGCAGTACACCTGCGACGAGCAGTTCCAGGCTTACTGATCATACTCCTTCCCCTAGCCTTTCTACCGTTGACAACAGCATGGCGGGTGGGGAGCAGGTGGAGGAGGTAGTTCCTACTCCCGCCTGGGCGGATCGATACCAGAGCGACCCTCCATGTGCACCTCAGGACGAGACGAGGATGGAGATTTGGGCCGACGGTCCTATGAAGTAAGTTAAATGAATATATATATATATATATATATATATATATATATATATATATATATATATATATTATGCATGTCTGTATATCTATATATATTCATTAATACGTCGGTTATCGTTGTATACAGATATCATCCCTCGTTGGTACAGAGAGCGTTGGGCTCCTTTATAAGGTCCAACTATGGGGGTCCGTAGATCAACTACTCGGATGCCTCGGAAGAGAGGAAGGCATTCTGGTTTGCCCACTTCAAGGTAACTAAAGATAGTTAATTTAGTATGATTAATATAATTTTAAGCATTTTTTAGAACTTATTATTTTAATTTGTAATTCTTGTAGAGGACTTATTTTTATCCACCACACCGGGCCGAGCAGATTGAGAGGCAGTTTCCTGCCGTCGTCGCCAAGTTGATCCGTGATGCAATTGACGATCAGAAAGCTCGTTAGTGCTCCAGAAAGCCGATTGCTGGTTGGATCACACCTGACCAGTGGACCACGATGAGGGCTCGATTTGAGGAGTCTGGTACAGAGAGCGGTCGGAGAAGGCGAAGGCGGCTAGGATGAGGGCCGAAAAGTGGTATGGTGGATCGATTCCTATGACGGAGCATTTCCATCGTCTGGTATGTAATTTATTGCAGTATATAAGATTTTATTGATAGTAAGAGTATATAATTTTCTATTTTACTAAAGAATAAAATATAACAAACACGTAGGTACAAAGGGGTGAGGATGCAAACATGGTGACCGTCTTCCTGGCTACCCATCGGAAGGACGGGAAGCTCATCGACGACTGGGCTACTTAGAGCTATGTAAATACTAATTTAGATTTCGTTAATTTCTAACACAACTTGAAGAATATACAGATAACCATATACTTAATAATAATTAAATATTTTAGACGTTTATTAGGCTAATTTAGGTAAGTACTGATGTATAGAGATGCACAATGATTTCTAGGAAGAGTATGTTAGGCTACGTGATGAGCGTGCGAGTGCTAGTGCACCGGCAGAGGGAGGGGTTGGTACATCACAGCCCTCTCCGCCTCAGTCGGAGGACGAGCTCTAGAAGACCGCTGTTGGTGGTCTTCAGAGGGGTACGTACTACGGTACGGGTCCTACGGCGTATTTGTTGCGATGCAGGCATCCAGGGGTCCCTCTTCCAGTGCGCATTCACAGCCATCACAGGCCGAGTCGTCCCGAGTCGAGGAGACCATTGTCCGCCAGATTGCTGAGCTGTGCGACGATATGCTGAGGAGGATTGCTGATCAGCCAGGGTCTCAGGCGCAAGGGGACGCTGCGTCGGTCACCGCACGCTTTGACGAGCTCGAGCGCACCGTACAGCACGTACAGGGGACACAAGAGTCCATTCACGACACCGTTACTAGGATAGCGGCTTGCATGGAGCAATGTAGTGCCAGACTACGAGCCCTAGAGGAGACGCGGACGCACCCATCTCTAGCGGTTATACTGCCTCCTTCTCCAGCGGTTGCATTGCCTCCTCCTTCATCGTCGTCGGTGGTTCTTACACCGGAGCAGTATGCTTACCTTCTTTCCAGGAGCGGTGATGCTCCTCCTGATCAGCCGTAGTCGACATATATATTATTGTGTGATGGCCCATTGTTGGGTCTTTTATGTGGTTATACATACATTATTCTTATGTGGACCATTATGTTTGACATTGTTGTTACAAATTTTCATATATCTGTGTTGATTGATGAGATTGTGTTTCAAACGTGTTCGTGATTGTGTGTATATGTGTTGTTTGATACTGTGTTCGTGATGCACACCGTCGTTGTTGTAACAAATGGTGTAGGGGATGCTGCAAATGCTGCAAATGCTGCAAGAGATGCTGCAAATGCTGTAATTTTTTTTTTCAAAATTAGCGACGTTCAGCGACTCTCAGCGACGTCTAGCGACGAAGGTAACGTCGCTAAGTAAGTATAAGGCACGTCGCTAACTGTGATGAATACCGTCGCTGATCGTCACAAAACGTCGCTACGTAGGACGTCGCTAAACGTCGCTATATATCGGTACTATAGCGACGTAGCAAAGTCGCAGAACGTCGCCATTTGGCTCTCAAGCCAGGTCAGCATCGATGCATGTCAAGTCGCTCAACGTCGCTAGGTTGCGTCGGTAAATGATGACGTTTTACGTCGCTGGTAGTCGCTAAATTAGCGACGTGTCCGCGTCGCTGAGTGTCGTCGCAATAGCGACGTATTACGACGTTTTGTTATTCAGCGACTAGGTTAATCGCGACTACATGCAAACGTCGCTAAATACGTCGCTAATCGATATTAGCGATGTATTTACCCTATTTAGCGACGTCCTGTGGCGTCGCTGATTTGACAGATTTTAGTAGTGGGACCAACGTCCTATTTTCACAAATGGAGTTAAGACTTGAGAGTTGTGGTTCTGATGAGCAGTATCAGCATCATTGCCTCAGTTGAAAATCTAGAAAATCGACAATGGCGAGCGACGAGCTATATGTCATTAATGCTTTCGACTTCGGACTATTGCAACGAATGATCAAAGATTTGTTGATGCAACAATGACCTTTATAAAGTCTTCTTTGGAAAAAATGCAATGCAAGAAGTCAGATCTAGAATCAAGGAATTTTCACAAGGCTCACTCGCTAAGATCATAACTTTGCTTGGTAATTATATATTTATATAAAAGAATGTCGCAGTTAATTGTTAGGCTGTTTATGACAAGTGGGCCATGACAATCCTTGGCCACATATGGATTCTTTATAACTACTAATAATAAAAAAACTAGTGTGCACACTGCTTTGTACGTGCGTAAAATATATATATATATATATATATATATATATATATATATATATATATATATATATATATATATCAATTTATTATAAAAATTGTCATTCCTAGAAGTTGAGCTCAAGCAATCAAGAAAATATGTTCCACCTTAACCACTATATTTGGTTATAAATATACTAGTGTCATGGCACACGCAATGCGTGTGCAACAACTTGTGTGTAGTACAGTTGGTGTCAGCACTTATAGATTTATGATTTTGTCCCGCAAGAAAAAATTATAATAGTTGAAAAATGGTTTGAAGAAGTTTGGAGTAGAAGGTTAAATTTAGTGGACGGAAGTTCAATAAGAAGTGATTGATGAACTTATCAGACGCAGAAGAAGTGTCAATCATAACATTTATCGTCCGGGCTAGTCATCTTATATAGTGCATCCTTATAGGCACTCCACCAGTGGTAAAACTATCAACAAATTGTAAAGTTCTACCGTGAATGATGACGTCTGCACTTAAAATAAAATTTATAAAATAATTATTTGTAAAGTATATATGCTTGTATCTAAAAAAATTGCATGTCAAACTAACACGTAATTTTCTAATTATAAAAAAAGATCGAAAATTTTATAACTACAAAAAGGAAGTAACACATATTTTCGTAACAAAAGAAAAAAATGATATATATACAAATAGGTTGAAGGTAATATATCGCCTGCTAGGATTATTAAAACAGCCATTCTAGTTGAAATATGTATATTAAAGTGTTAGACATTATATAATAATAAGATATTAACCAAACTAAAAAATAAATTTGGTTAATGTGGACTTTTATTTTAGTAATTTACATAGATATTAATTGGACACACGCGAATCAATTTGATATATGGTGATAAGTCGACTATATCAAAAAATATTGCATTATAAAATCCATATGCGTGCTGTTGGCTTTCGACCAAAATCTTTTATAAATCTCTTAGCAAGTGTAAATAGGTTGTAAAATGGAGATTTGCATTTTGTATTAGAGTGAGAGAGAGGAAGGTAGTTTCCTTATAAATTTTCAGATAACTGACCATCGAGGACCCATTGGACGATTACTTATATTTGTATAATTTTTGATAGAAATAGGAACTTAGTATATTAAAGTTGGCATTATAATTAAAAAAATGACAATTTTTGATAGAAATAGGAACTTAGTATATTAAAGTTGACATTTTTCATACCTTTTCGAGTTCTTTGATTAGTGCCACTTGTTTGTAAAAACAAAATGGCGACTCTGCTGGGGACAACTTTCTCCTCCGACGAGGAAGTAGCAACTCAATGTGACGTAGCGTCTATCGGGAAGACGCAAAAGACGCTGGTTGTTAAAGTCAACCAGACAGCCTACGAGGCGATGCTCAACTCCAAGACCACTCCCCGTACTGTAGCCACTTCTGCTAAGAGCAAAGTGCGCTCAGTTTGGGTCTCCAAGTCTGCACAATCTGGCAGTTTTGCCACCAAGGATGCTGTACCAACTGCTGCACAATCTGCTAGTCAGATTGCTGCACAAACTGCTGTGCCAATAGTTGCACAGTCTGTCTCAACAACTGCTGCACAATCTGTTGCAGTCAAGGCTGCGCAGTCTGCTGCAACTGTTGCGCAAGCTACTTCATATGCTGCCTTGTCAAAACAGAAGACTCCTATGACTCTGGCGCAATTGGCAGTGGCTTTTCCTGCGCAAAATAGCACTCCAGTAACCAAAGTGCATCCCAAGCACTCTAAGACAAGGACTCCTGATGCACTTTCTACCAAAGCTTCTAATGCACAAATGACTAGTGCACCTTCCACCCGTGCGCAAACCAAGTCTGCACAATCCAAGAAAAATAGCCTTTTTGCTAAATTCCCTTCTTTTTATAACAAAAGAAGAGATTCTGCTCCTCTTCCTAAACACCCTATTGTCCCTGCGTAATCCACTGAGGGTAGTCCTTTGGCTACTCCTCTTTCTATTCAAAGCAAAGGAAAAGGTCCATTGGTCTTTTCTCAAACTTTCTTGTCTCAAGACTTGGAAGATGACAGAGGGAAACGCTCTTTAGCTAACCCTTCATCTCAAAACAAGGGAAAAGGCCCTTTGGTCTTTCCTCAGTCTTCTTCAGTCTTTACTGAAGAAGATCCATCTGAATGTGTCTCGGCACCAATCAGTTCGAGAACTCTTGCAAACAAGGATTCTTCTTTCCTTTATAACAAAAGTATTTGTACTAATCAAAGAGGTATCCTGCCTACTCCGATAGCAGAATTCCAGGACCTCCCGACTCTCCAAATTTGTCGTTCCAGACAGGGAAAACTGTTAGTGTCTCAAACAGAAACTCCTGGGGGTAAATTTGCTGACCTCAGAACTTATCTTAATCGACCCACTTCGGTAAAACGCAAACAGCCAATGCCGAAGGTCAAACATCATCAAAAACAAATCTCCAAGGTCAAAAATCCCGACACTTATGCTAATGAAGTAAGCACTTCCCTGTATACTCAAGGGACTAAACATTTGAAGAATCGGAATCATATTCCGAATATTATCAAAGAACAGATCCCTCGGAACTTTCCTCGTCCTGTTGTGGACCTTCGAGAACAATTAAGACAAAAATGGGATAATGATTCAATATCTCCATCTCAACCATCTGAGCATCACTGCAATCATAAAGTCATTATCCAATGTTGTTGTCAAACGACAAAACGATCTGTCTTCGATCGTTTAATTTTTGCTAAATCTGAACCCATGTCAGATGAAGACGAAGTTTTGTATGCTTCTGTTAATATGACTTCCCGAGGCTCTGAGGGTAAAAGATGCTCTAAGCATGGTAGACTCCGCAAGCCAAGCCAACGGTATTTGGAATTACTTCAAGAATCTTCCGAAGGAGTATTTCAACATACCCGTTCTCGAAGCCGAGATACAATCGGTCAAAGGAATCTTCCTCAAAACCCTTCAGGTCATCTTCCTGTTTCTCAGTCAGGAGATGATTCGTTCTCTGATTATGATGCATACAGTGAAAGTTCTGAACAAACAGTATCTTCCACTGTGCCAAGAGAAGTGACGGCTTATGTTGTCACCGATGATCCAGATGCTTCAACCTCCGCAAATCAGGAACAGCGAATTGCTGCACTCGAAGACAAATTAAAAACCATGGCTGAGATGGTTGCTAGTATGCATTCCATCATTGTAGCACAGCATGTTATACCACCAACAGCACCTATTACTAGTCCAGAGATCATAGCATCTTCAATACCTGCCAATACTGGGCTGGGGGTAGTGCCTCCCCAAATGCCTCCTATACAAGTGCAAGTACAAACTACGCCTAGCCATTCAGGAGCTGGGGGTAGTGCTTACAACGCTGTTCCTCCTCCTACCACTACAACTCAACCTGCTCCTTCTTCTTCATCCGAAGATGCCAATGAAGCTGTCAAACTCTTACGAACCCAATTTGAAGCATTTAAAGAGAAGGACAACTTGCAAAGGTTGGGGATTAAGCAGCCCTATCCGGTTGAATGGAAGGACGTCCCGTTTCCCCCAAAGTACAAAATCCCTACAATCTCTCTGTTCGATGGCAGTACTTTTCCGAGTCAATTCATCAATCATTTTGAGGTAATGACTGTTCAACTTCAGCCAAATGACGCTCTTCTTACCAGAGTGTTCGTCGGTTGTTTAGCCGGCGTAGCATACGACTGGTACAGAAGTTTGCCCGATGGTTGCATCATATCCTTTTCAGTTCTCAAACAAATCTTTCTGGAACGGTTCTGTGAAGGATTTAATGATATGACTATGTCAGCTCTCAACAAAATCAAACAAAAACATAATGAAACTGCTGAGAGCTTTATTGAACGGTTCCGCCGTGAAGCTTTAAAAATGCCTCCAGGGACTCCAGCTGCTGTCACTATTGATAATGTAAGGCAAATCTTTTACCTATTATCAGTATGTGGACGGGATCTACCCAATTCCAAGATTGGCCCTCATTCATCGTCAACGCCAAAGCTGCTGAAGTAAGTGCTGACAAGTTCAAACAATTGGGGGTACAAATGTCTAACCCTGATCGCGATGAGCATCAGAATTCAGGTGGTGGCAATCGTCAGAACAATCGCAAAGCGAAAGAGACTTTGAACATTAACTTGAACAAAAATAAAGAATCTTTGGCTGTCAATGTGGCCCCACCTACATCTACTCCTACTCCTTCTGCACCTCCACCGAGGGAACCTCGTCCAAAAGTGGAATATTTTTTTGATGAGAATGACACTGCAAGTATCTTCGAATGTTTACTCAAAAGCAATAAAATTCAACTCCCTGATCCAAAGAAACCTGATGAAGTCAATAAGACTGATCATCCCAAGTATTGTGTCTATCACCAATTCATTGGACATCCTACTCGAGCATGCTATGTGCTCAAAGGTAAGATTCAAGAGCTTGTCAATGCTGGTGTAGTCACTCTGCAACAAGATGAGAAGACTGTTACTGCAAATATGGTTTCAGTCCAGTTTGGAGATTTCCCTCCACAGATGATACAGCATGGTGTCATTCCAATTCCTAAAACAACCCTTGAGATTGAGAATCTCCCGCTTCCATCTAATGAAGGTCTTATTCCCTTGTCTCTTGACAACGGTGAAATTATGTGGATCTACCCTGATCTTGCTCCGGAATTCGAGGTGTCCTCTTCTTCCAAGGAGAAAACTCGTTCTAAAGGCAAAACCAAGATTTGCAACATGGTATCTTTTGATCCCATTGTTGACGAAGAGATTCTGTTAGGCACCAGATCAGGGAAAGCTTATTTGAAAGATTATTCTGAAGGTCAAAAGGATCCTGCTTCTTCTTCTGAACCTGCTCCGGCACAACCTGCATCTGCTGAAGAGGTCCCTTCTACATCTTCACCAGTTGTAGTATCAATTCCTCCTAAGCCAACAACGGCTGACAAAGGCAAGCAACAAGTTCGATTTGACAAACCTCTAAAGAAGTCATCTCCTACTAGGCTTGAGAAGCCTTACAACTTTGATATATTGGCTCAATTAGCCAATACACCAGCTAGGCTATCAATCTTTGAACTCTTGCGTCTTTCCAAAGAGACACGAGAAACTCTAAATGAAGCTCTGATGTAGGCTGAAACTTGCTTAACTCTTCTCAAGAAGCCAGAATCAGAACTAGTCTCTTGTCATCACTGTCATAGTGTCTTGGAACTGATCCCAAACATTACCTTCACTCAGGATGATATGCTAATGGAAGATAATAGACATGATCGTCCTCTTTACTATACAGGATATGTAGATTCAATGAAGGTTGATCGTATCTTGATAGATCCAGGATCTGCACTTAGTATCATGCCAAAGACTATGCTAGATGCGTTGAAGATACCGGTGCATAGTCTTTCAACTACAATCACTACTATCTTAGGATTTAACCAAGGGAAGAGTGAACCTTTGGGTAAGATTCGCCTGAAACTTCAAATAGGCAATCTTCGCACAAAGGTGACCTTTTATATCATCGATAATCATGGTTGTTCTTACAATGCTTTCCTGGGAAGGCCATTCCTCCATGAACACAATGTCGTTCCATCAACTCTTCATCAATGCTTTAAATACGTTGATGACAAAGGACAAGTTCACAAGGAAGTTGCGGACCTTTATCCTTTCAAGGGTATTGAAGCTTATTGCAACGATGCTCGTATGTACAAGGATGAGTTTATGAAGGTGGTATTGGCTATGGATACTGAAGAAGATCAAAAAGCAGTACCTCAAGACACTCTTATCATACCTGTTAAGGGGCGAGTTTCTCATCCTCAATCTTCCAAGCCACTGGTTATTCACTTACCAGTTCAAAAGAAATCAGTTGATGCTGATGAAAATCAAAGGGAGCTCACCTCTTCTGAGCCACTTGTTATCGACTTACGTCGTAACAAAGACAAAAAGCAGCTCATTCCTTCTGAGCCACTTGTTGTTGATCTAAATCGCAACAAGGAAAAAAGAGAGCTCACCTCTTCTGAGCCACTTGTTATCGACCTCCGTCGTAACAAGCCTCCTCCACGTTTTTCTTCTCCCCCTCTTGTAATCAATTTGACCAAACCTGCTAAGGTTAAAGGTCCTGTTGTAAATACTGATGTACAAATTAATGAAAAAGCACCTACTTTCCAGTATATTGATGTTATTTATTATACTAAAAGTTATTTGGATATGTTAGATAGCTTCCAATCAATTACACTGGAAGTCGTACAATCTCTTCAGACAGAAGTCTCGCTTGAAGATCCAGATGATTCTTACCGTATTCACCCTTCTTTGAAGAAAGGTGAAAGTCCAGCATTTTTATATAAAAGATTTTCAGAGAACATCTTCGTAAAACAGTCGAATGCTACGTTGACGATATTGCTGTTAAAAGTCGTCTAAAAGAAGATCACATCAAAGATTTGAGAACAATATTTAATCTCATGCGTCAATATCAGCTCAAGATGAATCCCACCAAGTCTTTCTTGGGTGTCTCTAGTGACAAATTTCTCGGCTTCGTTATTACCTCTAAGGGTATACACGTGGATACCGAGAAGATCAAAGCCATCCAAGAGATGCGTCCTCCATGCAACCTAAAAGAGCTATGAGGATTCCAAGGCCGACTTGCGTACATCAGGCGATTCATTTCGAACTTGTCTGGACGCTGCAGACCATTCACTCAACTAATGAAGAAGGGTGTATCTTTTGTTTGGACTGAAGAGTGTCAACGAGCATTCGACGATATCAAACAATATCTTATGAACCCACCAGTTTTGGTGCCACCTATCTCTGGTATTCCATTCTTGATGTATGTCCGTGCTATGGACCATTCATTGGGTGCTTTACTTGCCCAAAAGAACAAAGAAGGCCATGAACAAGCTATCTACTATCTTAGCCGAACTATGATTGGTGCTGAACACCGTTATAGTCCGGTCGAGAAAGAATGCCTGGCTCTCATGTTTGCTGTGCAAAAGACGAGGCATTATATCATTGGTCAAACTATTCATGTTATATCTCGAGTTAACCCTCTCCGGGTACTCATGAAGAAACCTAGTACACTTAATTCTCGGTTGGCTACATGGGCAATCCTGCTAGCTCAATATGACATGGTGTATGTTCCACAAAAGTCTGTCAAAGGTCAAGCGCTGGCGGATTTCTTAGCACCTCATCCTGTGCCTGAGACATCTAAACTCTATGACGAAATTCCTGACGAGACATTAGAAGTCAACATAATCTCCGAAGAGTTTCCAACCTGGCGTCTATTCTTTGATGGTGCATCAAGAATTGGACCAAATGGTGCTATTGTGGCAGGTGTTGGAGTTGTTCTCGTTTCTCCAGACGGATTAACTATCCAAAGAGCCTACTCTTTAGATGAACCTTGCTCCAACAATGTGGCAGAGTACAATGCTTTACTTGTCGGCCTTCAGCTAGCTAAACAACTGAATGTTGAATATCTGGAAGTCTATGGTGATTCTAAACTGGTTGTGAACCAGGTTAGAGGAACCTATGAAGTCCGTCATCAAGACCTAGTGCCTTATCATGAAGCGACAATTAATATAGCTACATCATTCAAAGCTTTCTTCATCGACTATGTTCGACGAGCTTACAATAATGAAGCCGATGCTTTGGCCAATCTTGCAGTTGTCTTAGCCATCCCTATCAAAAGACATCAGGTGGTGGTTATTTCTAACCGAGAACTGTTCTGTATTGAGAATAATCGTAATATTGAATTTAGCAATCTTGCTGAAGTCGAAGTTATTGATGACGATTGGAGAACTCCTTTTATCGATTTCGTAGTACATGACATACTCCCTGAAGATCCTAAGGAGGCTACAAGCGTTCGACGTTGATCTCTACGATTCTATTACAATCAAACCACCAAAACACTCTATCGGCGAACTTATGATGGTCTTCTTCTACGCTGTTTAGCTGGTGATGAAGCCAAACAAGTGTTGCGTGAAGCTCACGATGGCGTCTGTGGAGCACATCAACCCGATCCTAAACTACAGGATCGTATTCGACGTATGGGTTACTATTGGCCCTCTATGGTATCAGATGCCATTGAATATGCAAGGAAATATCGTGCTTGTCAAATCTATGCAGACTTCATTCATCAACCATCGGAATTCTTACACACGACTGCTGCTTCCTGGCCTTTTGAAGCTTGGGGTATGGACATCATAGGTCCTATTAATCCTCCTTCTTCTAGAGGACATCGGTTCATATTGGCAATAACCGATTACTTCTCCAAGTGGGCTGAAGCTATACCTCTGGCTGAAGTCAAGACTAGCAGTGTCATTAACTTCGTTAAACACCATGTCATCTATAGATTCGGTGTACCTCGAAGAATCATTCATGACAATGGACCTCAATTCATTAGTCAGAAGTTCACAAGATTCTGCGATGATCATCGGATTAACAATGTTGCTTCGACGGCCTACAATCCTGTTGCTAATGGTTTAGCTGAAGCCTTTAACAAAACCATTATTAAGCTCCTTAAGAAATTTGTATCCACTAACAAACGAAATTGGAGCGAAAAACTTGGCGAATGTCTTTGGGCCTATCGAACTACAGTCCGCAATCCCACAGGCTTTACACCTTTCTCTTTAGTGTATGGCTGTGAAGCTGTCCTTCCTTTGGAGTTACAAATTCCTTCTTTAAGGATTGCTATTTCCAATGAGCTCACCACAGAAAACAATAACCTTCTTCGACTTCAAGAGTTAGAGGCATTGGATGAAAAGCGGTTAATGGCTCAACAGCATATTGAGTTATACCAAGCCCGCATCTCAAAGACATTTAATCGTAAAGTGAAGGTCAGAGCCTTTCAGCAAGGAGAACTTGTTCTAACGGTCAGACGTCCTATGACTATGACTCATATGAGCAAAGGGAAATTCGATGCGAAATGGGAAGGTCCCTATGTTGTAAGCAAAGTCTTCTCAAACGGAGCTTATCAACTTTCAGAACTTGATGGTCGAGTTGCTATGATGCCTATCAATGGCAAATTCTTAAAGAAGTATTATGTATAAATGTAAATACTTGTAAATTATTAGACAGAATCAAGTTCATAAATAAAATTTAAATTTTATTATATGATAGTACATATTAAAGGTCACTATCATCTTTTTCTACATTGGGACGAGGGCCACTGCCGTCCTTCTCAAAAATGCGGTCAGCAAAAGAGCCGAGAACCTCCTTGCTGGATCCCACAAGAAACTTGCAGGCGGCCATCCTCATGGCTTCTTCTTCTTTAGTCTTTTCTGGTTCGAGCAGGAAGTCCAAAACGTCCCGCGGTGGCTGGGGTGCAGACGAACCTTCGCCTGCTTCTACTTCCTTTGGCTGAACTGGATCGGCAGGGTGTTCTTGAATACCCTTCTGAACCTTCGAGACAGTCTCAACCTTCTTAGATGTTTCTCCAGAAGACATTTTTATGTTGAAGAGTAGAAGTGTTCGTTCCTGTCAGATTTCTGCTATATTTATAGACAGAAGTTCCTCAATTAATGAAGCATTACATTCATCCGACGGTTCATCCGTTCATTAATACCTGACGGTTCATCCATTCATTTATCACATTCATCCAACGGTTCATCCGTTCATTAAATGCTTGACGGTTCATCTGTTCATTAAATGCTTGATGGTTCATCCGTTCATTTATAACACTCATCCGACGGTTCGTCCGTTCGTTAATATCTGACGGTTCATCCGTTCATCTATTTTGACGGTTAACCCGTTCATTTATTATCATTTGACGGTTAACTCGTTCATTTCACCATCATTTGACGATTTACCCGTTCTTTCATCATTACTTGACGGTATTCCCGTTCATTCTTTTTCATATATATTGACGATTCATCATCGTTCATCTTCTACATCAGCAACTTGTCGTTTTTGATTAAGTTGTCAATAAATATATCATATCTATCTATTATTTATATCTGAATAAGATATACAATAAATAATGGAGCCACAACAAAATGTCCTTTATATCAAAAAAATGAGACATTACAAAAATGCAGCTACAGCAACAAAACCCAAATACAAAATCAAGAAGGAGGGACAATCAGATTGTCAATTTGCTGCTTCAATGTCTGCAGCTCTTCTTCGTGTGTTGACGCTACTATCTTTCTTGCCTCCTCCATCCCGCTTTCTTCATCAAAAATGGGCATATCTACTATCCTACGAGTGATCTCTTCACCATGAGTGGTCTCATACTCATTCCTTTCTTCAATCAATGCATTAAATTATTCAATCACCAGTTGGTGATTAACAGTTTCTTCTTCAAACTCTTGTTGGAGGCGAGTAATTTCAGCCTTCAGCTCAGCAAGTCGCCGTTCTTTGCTTTCAGCCACTAGAGTAATTGATTCTATTTTAGAATTATATTCAGCTGATTTTGTCGAATGAGCTTCTAACAGATTTTGAAGAGTTAACCTTTCCATATCAACAGCTTGAGCCAGCCGCTCAAATTCAGCTTGTACTAAAGAGTCTACATCTTTCTTCTTGAGTTCTTTATACTTCTTGATAGAGACTTCTAATTCATCCAGTATATGTTCAAGGAGAGTGGCCTGAGCTTCGTCTCCTTGGTCTCTTATGGCTCTTATCAAGAAATAAGTGGGCTTCCTAACCATAATGAAGTCAGCCCCTTCTTTCTCTATCATTTTACGGACGCGAGATCCCAGCGACTCAAAGAAACATCGGGTAAATGACTGGACCACTTGCTGATTGATGGCCAGAGTTCCAGGAGTCGCTGCTACTCCTGATGAAGACGGGGTAATAGGTTGCTCGATTCTTTGAGGTTGGACAATAGGCTCTTTAGATAAGGGAGCGAGAGTAGAGCTGGTTGCTCCTCCTGCTTGATCTTCTGCAAAAGTAAAATTATTATTTTACTAATTGATTGTTGATGAACAAAAAAAATCAAATTAAGAGCAATGTTACCTTGGTTTGGTCTAACAACGAGTTCATTCCTTACTGGAATAGAATACCGTTGAACAGAAGTAGCCTCAGCTGCAACAGCCTGGCTGCTGCCCGCCTCAGAACCACAAGATAAATGATGACTACTGCTAATAACCACCGTTGGTATAGGCACCATAATCAGGTCCGTTGGAGGTGTTGGCAAAGTCTCAAGATCTGCAAATGAAGATATTAGTTATCAGTTCATTTTAAAAAAGAAAAGATTGTTAAATCTCGTTTTATACCTTGAGGGTCGGTGGCGGGATTTTCGTTTAGCACACCTTCGTCGGCTACTTCTTCAGGAGATATTTCTATCTCAACATCGACAGCTTTTTCTGCAGATGCCTCCACTTCAGTATCCTTTTTAGGATTTGAAATATCATCGACAGTATCAAGAGAATTGTGTTCTTCATTATCCTTTTTAGGATCTTGTAAATACTCATCAACATTTTCGGATGAAGAACCTTCCTCGTCTTCTTCTTTTTCTTCTTCTTCTACTGCTGCATTTCCACTGCTAGTGGCAGCCTGATCTTCCTGCAAGCTATAACTGCAATCCTCCAGAGCTGCAATCATTTTACGGTCTTCGTCCTCACGAAGAGTCCTGGGAGTAGGAGGAGGTTGAGTAATATCTACAATAGGAGAATGAGGTCGTACAACACTTTGTTCTTTCTCTAAGATATGTTCTCTAGGCTTTTCAATTCTTGGGGCAAAATCTCCCCTCTGTTCATTCTCCTCGAGAGTTTTGCTCCCTGATTCAGAAGCAGGTATGGGAGATGCCATTAGAAGTCCTGCAGCAGCATCTACTGAAGTCAGGAGTTGTATAGAAGAAGACTCTTCTAAGACTCTTCTGGTGACTACTTTTTCTTTCTGTGTAGAGGTCTAACAGGACTCTCTACATTTTCTGGCTCTGCTTGCTTTTGCACGAAAGTTGGTGTAGTGGCAACTTCTTGATGTGTCTCGGCCAATTGCCGGGATTGAGATCTGGTAGTCACCTTTTCAGAAGAAACATCAAGAATCAATTTCTTCTTCACCACAGGAGCAGGAGGCTCCTCTCTTCTTCTTTTCTTCGTAGGAGATTTACCCACCTTCAGAGAAATACGAAGTGGTGCATTTACTTCTTGGGGGAATACAATATCCCTTGTAGTCTCCAGAGGTGCATCTGCCGGTTCCTGCGCCTCCTCATTTATAGGGATCGATGGAGCAATTCTCCCTCTTCTCAATCTTGTTGCAGTGGCGAAACTATCTGCGAGATTGAAATTCTCGGCAAAAGTATTCGCTGATGTGTAAAACACGGAGTATGTAAAAAGAATTCGAGGACCCTGAGGAGTAGTCCTTGCTGGCATGGAGAAAGTGGCTTTTGTATCACGGGTATTGTAATAAGCCCAAGCCCTAGCTCCGTCTATCAGATAACCTTTGCCTTGGAGGCAGGTAATTGCGTTCCCTACATGGAACTGATCATACCCAAACTGTCGAGCAAAACGGCTTGGGAGGTATGGTTCTAAGTAGCACTCTTCTTCGAATCGGTAGACCAAATGAGATGGTCGAATTATCTTCAACCATTCAAAAGCGACATGAGTTAGAGGCTGCAGTTTTGAATCCACCATATTCGTGGGCATCTGATCATACCTAGCAGGGAAAGGAGCGTAGTAAAAGTTCCAGCCTCTGTTCATATTCAACATAAATCTACACTCAGTTAAGGAAGTATATTTCCATTTTCCATCGGAATACCTTCGAAGAAAACTGCCGTCAACTGGTCCCATGCCAGGATCCATTAGAGTTGGATAGTGAAGAAGCAACCATCCAAACAAATATGTATATGGCAATTCTAAGCGAGGGAATTCTCTCTCTCCTTTCGCTTTCAACATCAAGTCAACATATAAACGAAGACTGGCGTTCAGCTTACAGGTCATTGCTGATAGTAAGTCCATTTTATAACCGAAGACTAGCTTAACAGCTGCAAACAAGACGCCACGGTGAAAACGATCCACTGCACTGGATCCGGGAACTACGAACCTTCGCAGCCAGGTCTTAAGCCTCTCAGTAGGACACTATATCTGTCGGAAGAGCTATAAAACATATCCTTATGTTGTGGCCCCTTCTTTACGAAGATTTTTCCTGCCCGAGCATCCTGAAATAGAGTGATATTCCAATCCATCTTCCTAGGGTAGCTTGCATGAGCGTACCGTGACAAAGGAAGACAGCGAGCGATGTCGGGTATAAAAAAAGATCTATCTTGCTGGTGAACTACCCTATCTTCCATCCTTGGCCTAGGCTGAGAGGCTCTCTCAAAGGCGTCACCGAATAGGAATAAGGGTTTTTTGTGAATTACATCATCAGCTGATTCTAAAGGTTGTCCGTTCATCAAACACATCAAAGTTTCATTGTCCTGAGAAATCAATATAGCCTGACGGGAGGCCGGTAGATCATACTGAGGGTAATGGACATGAGACAGATCTTTTTTGTATTCAGACTCTGTAAGGGTTCCCACAAAATATTCGTAATCTGGATCTTCATTGACTTCAACTGCATCAACAAACAGATGAAAATTAGTCCAAGACAAAGATTCTGTTTTTAAACATAAAACATTAGAGTGCGCAACCTCAGATTGCGCTGACATAATTTGCGCAACCTTAGATTGCGCTGACATGACTTGCGCAACATCAGTTTGCGCATCATAAAAGGACGCTCAAAGCAATGGTTTGCGCTGGTATCTGCACAACTTTGTTTGCGCTGACTTCTTGTCAGCATAAATCAACAATTTGCGCAAGAATGCAGCCTTCATAAAAATGAAGAACTGATAGTTGATGCAATCGAAACCCTAAAAAGGGTAGCGCAATATGAACTTATCTCTAAAAAGAGATGAGTTTCAAGGGAGTCGAATCACCCTAAGAAGGGGTTTTCGATCGGTTCAACTACCTCTCAGAGCAGGGTGTGTGGATTCGTGTCGGGAAGCTCGCCGTGTAACCCTGTCAGAAGACTCGGCCGGAGCTTTTCCTTTCGCGGCGGCGGCAGCGGCAGCATTTGATCGTCTTGGGGCCATGACAATCGTCGGAGGAGGAGAACAGTGAAGGTTGGGAGATTTTCTTCTCAAAAAAGCTCAAAATATTGTAAAGTAAAGAATTGAAAACGAAGAGAGAGGTATTTATAGTTTTGGAAAACACGGAACGGATGCCTCGGATTGTGCCTAAAATTGTGGTCCACTCGCTTTGCGCAGACAGCTCATCATGTTGCGCAAAATGATTCAACATTCAAAAATTCAAAGTATTTCGAAATTTTGAATACAATCAACTTTCGAAAACTTTGAAGGGGGTCTTGTAGGTCCTGAAAAATCAAGTTGTATCAATCAACAAAGTCAAAAATTTAAGATATTTATCATTATGATGAGTTGCGCAGACGTCACTTTGCGCAAGTTGTTTTGCGCATGTTCCCAATTGCGCAGGCTGACGTGGCAGAAGTCATCATTGACTGAATCAAATTAGATCTTCCTGACAGCTGACAACACGAATAACGAGGAGACTGTTCGTTTTTGGCGCCGCACAGTGCTCGAGGACGGCTGACAGTTGGCAGCGCAATCCGTGGTTGCGCAAACGAAGCCTGCGCAGTCTGAGTCTGCGCAAACCAGTGTATGTGCAGTTCACTTTGCGCATTCTACCAACATAACTGATAAATTACATGTGGCATTCATGCCATCAATTGTTCATTACGTGGCAACTGTCTATGCACGATCATGCGCATTTCAATCAAATAATGCCATGTGTCTCAGATAGTTGGCCCACGATCCAGTAACTGCCTGTGCAGTCCATATCTGCGCAAACCAGTTGCTGCACAAATCAGCTTGCGCAGTCCAAAATAACTGAAAGTTAGTTATTTTCAGAACTCTATAAATAGAGTTTCAAGTCTTCATTTCAAGGGGGATCGAGATCAGAGATCAGAAATCAGAGAGTTCAGGAGTTCTTGCCAAAGTGCTACTAAATTCTTTCGAGACTTTTGTCTTCAACTTTAGAGGCTTTTGCCTTTAGTTTCCAGAGTTGTTTTCAACTTCAAAGGCTTCGTCTTCAAAGTTCACATCGTCCAAGGGATAGAGCAATCGTCATCAAGATTGGATTCCTATATTTGTAATTTTCCCAGAATTCTTGTAATCTTTATTACAAAGTTTATCAATAAAGTTTTATACTTTTGTTTTTGCAAACAAAATGGAGATCAGAAATCAGAGAGTTCAGGAGTTCTTGCCAAAGTGCTACTAAATTCTTCCGAGACTTTTGTCTTCAACTTTAGAGGCTTTTGTCTTCAGTTTCCAGAGTTGTTTTCAACTTCAAAGGCTTCGTCTTCAAAGTTCACATCGTCCAAGGGATAGAGCAATCGTCATCAAGATTGGATTCCTATAGTTGTAATTTTCCCAGAATTTTTGTAATCTTTATTACAAAGTTTGTATCAATAAAGTTTTATACTTTTGTTTTTTGCAAACAATAAAGTTTATTCCTATAGTCTGCGAAACCAGAGATTCTGGGTTCGATCCCCAGCAGAGTCGCCATTTTGTTTGCAAAAACAAAAGTATAAAACTTTATTGATACAAACTTTGTAATAAAGATTACAAGAATTCTGGGAAAATTACAACTATAGGAATCCAATCTTGATGGCGATTGCTCTATCCCTTGGACGATGTGAACTTTGAAGACGAAGCCTTTGAAGTTGAAAACAACTCTGGAAACTGAAGGCAAAAGCCTCTAAAGTTGAAGAGAAAAGTCTCGGAAGAATTTAGTAGCACTTTGGCAAGAACTCCTGAACTCTCTGATTTCTGATCTCTGATCTCGATCCCCCTTGAAATGAAAACTTGAAACTCTATTTATAGAGTTCTGAAAATAACTAACTTTCAGTTATTTTGGACTGCACAAGCTGATTTGCACAGCAACTGGTTTGCGCAGATATGGACTGCGCAGGCAGTTACTGGATCGTGGGCCAACTATCTGAGACACATGGCATTATTTGATTGAAATGCGCATGATCGTGCATAGACAGTTGCCACGTAATGAGCAATTGATGGCATGAATGCCACATGTAATTTATCAGTTATGTTGGTAGAATGCGCAAAGTGAACTGCGCATACACTGGTTTGCGTAGACTCAGACTGCGCAGGCTTCGTTTGCACAACCACGGATTGCGCTGCCAACTGTCAGCCGTCCTCGAGCACTGTGCGGTGCCAAAAATGAACAGTCTCCTCGTTATTCGTGTTGTCAGCTGTCAGGAAGATCTGATTTGATTCAGTGAATGATGACTTCTGCCACGTCAGCCTGCGCAATTGGAAACATGCGTAAACCAACCTGCGCAAAGTGACGTCTGCGCAATCTGTTGTCTGCGCAACTCATCATAATGATGAATATCTTGAATTTTTGACTTTGTTGATTGATACAACTTGATTTTTCAGGACCTACACCACTATCTCATCCCTCAAAAATTTCTCTGTACAATTCATTTCCTCCTCTTCCTTTCTTCGCACAAATAAATGTTACACACCAAAATTTAGGAAAAATTGCAAAAGAAGAAGAAGAAGAAGAAGAAGAAGAAGAAGAAGAAGAAGAAAAAGAAGAAGTGAGGAAGTGAATAATTCATGAACCTGGTACGAAATGATGTTAAATACGATTAAAGATTTTAGGCGATGAATATGAACCTTGCTAGCATGGAGGACCTAGACTCAATGTGATGTACTTTCAAAAGAAATTGAATGATGATCATACGCCAAAAGTATTGCACTCAAAAATTTCTCTGTACAATTCATTTCCTCCGCTTCCTCTATCCGCACAAATAAATTTTATACACCAAAATTTAGAAAAAATTGCAAAAGAAAAGAAGAAGAAGAAGAAGTGAGGAAGTGAATAATTCACGAACCTGGTACGAAATGATGTTAAATACGATTAAAGTTTTTAGGCAATGAATATGAACCTTGCTAGCATGGAGGACCTAGACTCAATATAATGTACTTTTAAAAGAAATTGAAAGATGATCATACGCCAAAAGTATTGCACGTATTCCTATTTTTTTCATGAAATAATATAAAATTGATTAGAGAAAAAAATTAGCATGTTCACTGACCGTGTACTTGAGAACTATCTCGATTAGCACTTCAACTATTGCCAGTAGAATCAAGAACTTGCTTTTCTTAAAAGATAAAAAGTTATAATTTTTACTGTCTACAAAATTGTGAAAATGGGAAGATACCTGCACTCATGGGAGAAGAAAGCCGGTAATTATGAAAATACCTTTGGGTAGTTATCAAAATAGCGGAAGAGGAACAAATATGAGATAGTGGCATCCTAAAGTAGAGGAGTAGATTAGGTACATTTTAAATTTTTAATAAATGAGTGTAAATGACATTATTATCCTTTGATAGATATAATTTAACCATGTAGCTATCTAATAATTTATATCATCCAAATACCCCTGGTATTTGAATTATATAATAGTATAGATTATATTAGGTAGTTAAACACTTTGTTAATTTTTTTAATAATTAGTGGATTATTTAGTTAGTTATATAGTTATCTTTCTATTATTATTTAATTTATTTAAATGGATGATGATATAAGTATGGCTTGGACGGCTACTTTTGAGCCGTTTTCAAGCCGCATTATATAGTGGAAGATTTATGAAGCAAAATAAACCAAGATCTTATCATGATTATCATATGTTAGAGAGAACAAAATAAAAGCCTTACAGGCAAGGCCTTACCATGTCTTAATTATTTATATAACTAAGTAACGTGTGTTAATTATCTCTAACTAAGGCCTCGTTTGGTTCGCGGAATCTCTGGGTTAGAAAAGGAAAGGGATTACTTTCCTATGTTTAGGTGACAAAAGAATTGAGGAGGAAACGAAAATGATTCCCAATGAAAGGAAAATTAGGAGGGAAAGTGATTCTATCCTTCCAAGCAAGGAATCACTTTCCCATATTGAAGTAATCACTTTCCTTCCCAAATTTCTTGGCATTTTCAAACATCGAAAAAGAAAATCAATGGGAAATAAAATTTTCTAAAGGAAAGGAAATGACAAGGAATTGATTTCCAGAAAATCAATGAGATCCAAAGCAAAGAAAATGACAAGGAATTGATTTACTTTCCCTTCCATTCCATGAACCAAACGAGGCATAAGAGCGGAACAGATCTGATAAATACTATCTTAGTGGCATCGATATAAAGAGTGGCTCAAGAACTTGAAACTAAAACTGTTGAATTCCAGATAACTGTTATTATCTTAGTGGCATATCAACATGTAAAGTGGGCTAGGTCGGTCCGGACCTAGTTTTGACCGAATTTGATCGGCTTTGACCCTGACAGACCGGGTCGATTCAGTCGAAGACTCGGAGCTAGGCATGACTTTGACCCAAATGCTGAAACCGCCCGAACTTATGACCTGGGTAGAACAGGACCAGTATGTACCTGGACAGGCCTGCAAAAATAAATAAATATGGATAACGGTCCGGACCCAATTATATGATACCATGTGATGTTATGTTTGTATGCATTTGTTTTTTTTTCTTTTTCATATACACAGTACTTGATACGGAATCCTATTATCACTTTGAATTTTGAGACCTACATAGGAACTATGTCGTTCATTATTAGTTATTTGTATCAATCTAATCATTGTTATTGACATTCTTAGTAGAAGGAAAGGTTGATGGTTACTATTATGTGACAGAAAATGATATTTCATAAATTGTTTATGAATGTTAGATGTGATTGAAGTGATTGGTATGGGAATTTTTGTTCCTAGTACGTGGATGGTCATGAGTAGTGCATTTAACAGCCTAAGATGCCTAAAGATGAGGGCTTTAAAAACCGAAGGTTCTTGTGTGTGACTCGCACACACTTACCGTACGAGAATCAATAAGAGCATAATAACTAAAATAAGTTACAACACTTTAAGTGAAATTTATACGAATGTAGAATTGGATTTGGTGTAAATAGCTTGCATGTTGTTGGTTGATTGTGTTAGAAATTTATTGTACCCTGTCGATTCATGAGATGAAGAATATAAATTAAATTGCGGAAGTGTGCCTGAATCCATTGCTAGGCTTGATGGATCTTGAAGCGGTCGTCCTTTTTATTGGGTTCGATCTTCCAACTTGCTACGACCCTTAATGACAAAGAAGAATCTGAATCCTTTGTCCCTCTCTTTCTGTTGATGGGGATGCAGAAAAGGAAAAGAGAAAACCTCTCTTTTAGTGGCCGTATAAGTTGGGGACCATAACCCTAATGAACACATATATTTATATGTTTTGACATTTCTAATTTGGCCCCTCATCAAATTAAAATTATCTCCGATATCTACACATTAATTCTATGACAATTATACCCTTAAGCCAATTTCTAAATAGACCACTTTAATTTGGCTTAATTATTTAGATAGCCTAAACACAATTAATTTTACATGTGTGGCCCCTTAATTATTGAATAATTCCAACAATCTCCCACTGGTCCATATATGTAACCTTATAATTGTGTTAACCTTAGTGATCTCATAAATTGCTATCTTAATCCTTAGGGTATATCCGGACAATCTCGTCCATTAACCATATCAACATAGGATCAAAGCGGCCTTCGTCACATATAGCGCAACTAAACCATCAATGGTCACATATACCAATATAGCTAAACGACATAGATCAATCATGGATGCGTAGCATAAAAATTACACGCAATGTGTAAGCCCCCTGAATTTTCGGGATTTATTTTCGAATTTCCTAAATGATTTATTCTCGATAATTCATTCTATTTAATTAATTTTTGATCATTAAATGCTCTTTACCGTGACTTGAAATTCTAGAGCATCAGGGATGCCAGTCTTTGGA